>BNCR01000019.1:746041-1278476 GCA_014656515.1 Oryzias celebensis | reverse complement strand
CATATTGAATTTTCACAAGAATCCATCAAAAATTGGCCGAGTATAAAGACTGCGCCATTTTGCAAGGTTGTCACGCGCACGCCATTTAAAATCTACAACTTCTAATTCCAACATTTTGTTCGCAATTGCTTCCTGTTGATGCCCAAGTAGTTACAAGACGATCGTAAAAATTCCAAGGACGAGTTTTCGTTTGAAGCTAGTGCTAAACTAGCTTTTTTTTTGTAAATTCAAGATGGCGGCCCCTTCCGAAGGTCAAAGGTCAACGAAACTCTACATGTCAGTGTAGACTTGCGCTAGCACCCTTTGGACGAAATTTCGTTAAGATCGCCAAAACAAAAGGTCACTTTTGATGTAGTTGAAAATCGCCAATTGTCAGATTTTGAAACAAAATGGCCGCCAAGGAGTGAGTCGGGTGGTCATCGCGTAATAATTTTAAATCTTCGTTTGGATATCCCGATAAAGTTGCGTAGGTTTCGTTCGTCAATTCTAAAAAAAAAATTCCGAAAAAATTTTTTTCGCCGAGTCAGCGCTTTTTTTTGCGTCGGTTTTTCGCTTCCCCTGGCCTCAATTTTTACATTATAGTTTCAAAAGTTACATTGCACATTCAGCCTGGCGTACCGCACGCGTGGATATGCGTTTTGTGATATTTCGCTAAAACATGCGCAAGCTAGCTAAAACCGTGGCGGTTGCGAGCTCGCCACGCGCACGCCATTCAAATTCTACAACTTCTAATTCAACATTTTGTCCACAGTTCCCGCCATTGATGCTCGTGAAGTTACAAGACGATTGATGAAAATCCTAGGACGAGTTTTTCGTTTGTAGCTTGTACAAACGTGCTTTTTTTGAAAAATTCAAGATGGCGCCAGTTCCCAAGGTCAAAGGTCAATGAAACTTCTGTGGTGATTGTAGACTCCGGCTGGCGGGATGTGTGTGACGTTTCGTAAAAATCGGAACAACCAAAGTGTTGTTTTCCCCATATTGTGGAAAAACGTGAAAATCGCCAATCTCGCACTTCGCCACAAAATGGCCGCCAAGGCGTGGTCGTGCGGCCCCCCCATAATGATTTCAAAAGCTCTCCTGGATACCCCGACGCGTGTGTTTGGTTTCGTGTGCGTATTTCAAAATTTTTTTTTTTTGCTCCTTAAACAAATTTCGGCCCATTCATTTTTTTGGCGGGATCGCACGCCGTGATGTCATCATTTTGGGGGGGGGTTTGTTCACTTCAAAAAAAAATTATTTTACAATTTTCCCCAGGTTTGTGGAAATTTTGGTGAGTTTTCGGGTATGTTCAGGGGGTCAAATTTAGGCAAACAGGTGGCGTTAAAACCCGGAATAATAATAATAATAATATAATAATAATAAACAAAGCAGAAACAATATAGAAGTTTTTGCGCCTAGGATTTAGTGCGTCCTTTTGTGTATCTTGTCTTGTACTACACACTGGTCAGGTCTGTTAAAGCTTAGGCCCTTGGATTGAGGCCTTTTAAAGGGCTTTTGCGTTTTTTTGGGTTAAAGCAAAAACAATATGGTCCTTGCAGACAGGACCCCTGCTGCTGCGGGCCATAATAATAAACAAAGCAGAAACAATATAGAAGTTTTTGCGTCTAGGATTAAGTGTGTCCTTTTGTGTATCTTGTCTTGTACTACACACTGGTCAGGTCTGTTAAAGCTTAGGCCCTTGGATTGAGGCCTTTTAAAGGGCTTTTTCGTTTTTTTGGTTAAAGCAAAAACAATATGGTCCTTGCAGACAGGACCCTGCTGCTGCGGGCCATAATTAAAGCCGCAAGCGGCGTTGGATGGCCCGCAGGCGCTACCCGACCTCGCTGGCCACCTCTACGCACCACCGCCGCCCTCCCCGCCCGCCTCTACACGCTACTGCACCCCCTACACGCAACTTCAGCCTCCCACCCACCTCTATGCACCTCTGCCGCCCCCCCCCGCCCAGCTATGAGGACCCCCCCCCCCCCCCCCCACACACACACACACACAGCCCCCATAGCCCACCATTGACCCTATCACCCTTGTTAAGCAGCCACAGTGCACACCTGACCCCCACCTTTCTCATTCTGTGAGGTTGGTCTGAACAGTATATGACAAATGCATGAAAAAAGCACTTTTTTCAAAATGGCGGCTTTTCTGTTGGTTTAATCGCCATAGCAACCATTTTATGTTTTGATCGCCTCATGATACCGAACAGATAGACGTCAGTTTCAGAAAAATCGGAAAACGTTGACCCTTAAAACCCCTTAGCAACGAAGGTTATTAGCTAGCCACGCCCACATTTTTATTATCTTCGTATCCGCTCCTATTATATCATGTGCAGTTCTGGTGTGGGATCGACATATTGAATTTTCACAAGAATCCGTTAAGAATTGGCCGAGTATAAAGACTGCGCTAGTTTTGCGAGCTTGCTACGCGCACACCGTTTAAGATAGAGAAACAGTTTTGGCACCAAAATTTCACAAATTTCCTCTGGACGATTCTATTAAAGTTTGAAGGCGATCGGAAAAAAAAAACCCTGGGCTGAATTTTTGATTTATATCGGAGTAAAACGGACTTTTTTTCAAATCAAAATGGCGGCCTTTTCCCATGGTCAAAATTCACCGAAACTTCACAGGTCATCGTAGACTTGCGCTAGCTGCATGTGTGTAAATTTTCGTCAAAATCGTGACGACAAAAGGTCCGATTTCAGTTACGTAAATATCGCGAAATCTCCGATTTGAAACAAAATGGCCGCCAAACCGTTGGTCGCGTGGCAATCACGTAATAATTTCAAAACTTCCTTTTGCTATCACGAACAAAGTTACGTTGGTTTCTTTCGTTAATTCTAAAAAAAAAATTCTGAAAAAATCGTTTTTTGCTGAGTCATCACTTTTTTTGGCGTTTGTTTTTCGCCTCCCCTGGCCTCAATTTTAACATTAGAGGTTCAAATGTTACATTGCCACGTTCAGCTTGACGTTCCGGACGCGTGGATATGCGTTTCGTGATATTTCGCTAAAACATGCGCAAGCTAGCTAAAACCGTGGCGGTTGCGAGCTCGCCACGTGCACGCCATTCAAATTCTACAATTTCTAATTCCAACATTTTGTTCAGAGGTCCTGGAATTGATGCTCGTGAAGTTTCAAGGTGATCGGTGAAAATTCCTAGGACGAGTTTTCGTTTGAAGCTTGTGCTAAACGTGCTTTTTTTGACAATTCAAGATGGCGGCCAGTTCCCAAGGTCAAAGGTCAATGAAACTTCTGTGGTGATTGTAGACTCCGCTTGGCGGGATGTGTGTGAAGTTTCGTAAAAATCGGACGAACCAAAGTGTCGTTTTCCCATATTGTTGAAAAACGTGAAAATCGCCAAATCTCGCACTTCGCCACAAAATGGCCGCTAAGGCGTGGGTCGTGCGGCCCCCCCATAATGATTTCAAAAGTTCTCCTGGATACCCCCGACGCGTGTGTTTTGGTTTCGTGTGCGTTTTCCAAAACTTTTTTTTTTTGCTCCTTAAACAAATTTCGGCCCATTCATTTTTTTCGCGGGATCGCACGCCGTGATGTCATCGTTTTGGGGGGGCGTTCGTTCACTTTAAAAAAAATTATTTTACAATTTTCCCCAGGTTTGTGGAAAGTTTGGTGAGTTTTCGGGTATGTTCAGGGGGTCAAATTTAGGCAAACAGGTGTCGTTAGAAAAAAGAAGAATAATAATAATTAAAGCCGCAAGCGGCGTTGGATGGCCCGCAGGCGCTACCCGTCGCCCTAGCCCTAGCCTCTACACGCCACCGCCGCCCTAGCCCTGGCCTCCTCGCACCTCCGCCGCCCTAGCCCTGGCCTCTTAACGCCTCCGCCGCCCTTGCCGCCCTCCTCTACGCACCACTCTTGCCCTACCGCCCACCTATGAGCCCCCTCCCACCGCCCCCAAAGTGCACGATTGACCCTATCACACTTTTAGCCCAAAAAACCCCATTATAAGCCAAATTAGCGAAAAAAGTTAGCATACTGCTAAAACGTTAGCTTAACTCAGAATTAGCCCAAAAAACCCCATTATAAGCCAAATTAGCGAAAAAAGTTAGCATATTGCTAAAACGTTAGCTTAACTCAGAATTAGCCCAAAAAACCCCTTTATTAGCCAAATTAGCGAAAAAGGTTAGCATATAGCTGAAACGTTAGCTTAACTCAGAATTAGCCCAAAAAACCCCATTATTAGCCAAATTAGCGAAAAAAGTTAGCATATAGCTAAAACGTTAGCTTAACTCAGAATTAGCCCAAAAAACCCCATTATTAGCCAAATTAGCGAAAAAAGTTAGCATATAGCTAAAACGTTAGCTTAACTCAGAATTAGCCCAAAAAACCCCATTATTAGCCAAATTAGCGAAAAAAGTTAGCATATTGCTAAAACGTTAGCTTAACTCAGAATTAGCCCAAAAAACCCCATTATTAGCCAAATTAGCGAAAAAAGTTAGCATATTGCTAAAACGTTAGCTTAACTCAGAATTAGCCCAAAAAACCCCATTATTAGCCAAATTAGCGAAAAAAGTTAGCATATTGCTAAAACGTTAGCTTAACTCAGAATTAGCCCAAAAAACCCCATTATTAGCCAAATTAGCGAAAAAAGTTAGCATATTGCTAAAACGTTAGCTTAACTCAGAATTAGCCCAAAAAACCCCATTATTAGCCAAATTAGCGAAAAAAGTTAGCATATTGCTAAAACGTTAGCTTAACTCAGAATTAGCCCAAAAAACCCCATTATTAACCAAATTAGCGAAAAAAGTTAGCATACTGCTAAAACGTTGGCTTAACTCAGAATTAGCCCAAAAAACCCCATTATTAGCCAAATTAGCGAAAAAAGTTAGCATATAGCTAAAACGTTAGCTTAACTCAGAATTAGCCCAAAAAACCCCATTATTAGCCAAATTAGCGAAAAAAGTTAGCATATTGCTAAACGTTAGCTTAACTCAGAATTAGCCCAAAAAACCCCATTATTAGCCAAATTAGCGAAAAAAGTTAGCATATTGCTAAAACGTTAGCTTAACTCAGAATTACCCCAAAAAACCCCATTATTAGCCAAATTAGCTAAAAAAGTTAGCATATTGCTAAAACGTTAGCTTAACTCAGAATTAGCCCAAAAAACCCCATTATAAGTCAATGTAGTGGAAAAAGTTAGCATGTTGCTAATACATTGCCTTAACCCAGAAACTGCCCTCAAAGAACCCCATTATGCTCTATATAAGAAATTAATGGGAAAAAAAAGCACTTTTTTCAAAATGGCGGCTTTTCTGTTGGTTTAATCGCCATAGCAACCATTTTAGGTTTTGATCGCCCCGTGACACCGAACAGATAGACGTCTGTTTCAGACAAATCGGAAAACGTTAACCCTTAAAACCCCTTAGCAACGAAGGTTATTTGCTAGCCACGCCCACATTTTTAATATATTCGTATCCGGTTCTATTATATCATGTCCAGTTCTGGTCTGGGCTCAACATATTGAATTTTCACAAGAATCCATCAAAAATTGGCCGAGTATAAAGACTGCGCCACTTTTGCAAGGTTGTCACGCGCACGCCATTTAAAATCTACAACTTCTAATTCCAACATTTTGTTTGCAATTGCTTCTTCTTGATGCCCAAGTAGTTACAAGACGATCGATAAAAATTCCAAGGACGAGATTTCGTTTGAAGCTAGTGCTAAACTAGCTTTTTTTTGTAAATTCAAGATGGCGGCCCCTTCCGAAGGTCAAAGGTCAACGAAACTCTACATGTCAGTGTAGACTTGCGCTAGCACCCTTTGGACGAAATTTCGTTAAGATCGCCAAAACAAAAGGTCACTTTTGATGTAATTGAAAATCGCCAATTGTCAGATTTTGAAACAAAATGGCCGCCAAGGAGTGAGTCGGGTGGTCATCGCGTAATAATTTTAAATCTTCGTTTGGATATCCCCGATAAAGTTGCGTAGGTTTCGTTCGTCAATTCTAAAAAAAAAATTCCGAAAAAATCGTTTTTCGCCGAGTCGGCGCTTTTTTTTGCGTCGGTTTTTCGCTTCCCCTGGCCTCAATTTTTACATTATAGTTTCAAAAGTTACATTGCCACGTTCAGCCTGGCGTACCGCACGCGTGGATATGCGTTTTGTGATATTTCGCTAAAACATGCGCAAGCTAGCTAAAACCGTGGCGGTTGCGAGCTCGCCACGCGCACGCCATTCAAATTCTACAACTTCTAATTCCAACATTTTGTCCACAGTTCCTGGCCATTGATGCTCGTGAAGTTACAAGACGATTGATGAAAATCCCTAGGACGAGTTTTCGTTTGTAGCTTGTACTAAACGTGCTTTTTTTGAAAAATTCAAGATGGCGGCCAGTTCCCAAGGTCAAAGGTCAATGAAACTTCTGTGGTGATTGTAGACTCCGGCTGGCGGGATGTGTGTGAAGTTTCGTAAAAATCGGAACAACCAAAGTGTTGTTTTCCCATATTGTGGAAAAACGTGAAAATCGCCAAATCTCGCACTTCGCCACAAAATGGCCGCCAAGGCGTGGGTCGTGCGGCCCCCCATAATGATTTCAAAAGCTCTCCTGGATACCCCCGACGCGTGTGTTTTGGTTTCGTGTGCGTATTTCAAAATTTTTTTTTTTTGCTCCTTAAACAAATTTCGGCCCATTCATTTTTTTGGCGGGATCGCACGCCGTGATGTCATCATTTTGGGGGGGGTTTGTTCACTTCAAAAAAAATTATTTTACAATTTTCCCCAGGTTTGTGGAAATTTTGGTGAGTTTTCGGGTATGTTCAGGGGGTCAAATTTAGGCAAACAGGTGTCGTAAGAAAGGAGAATAATAATTAAAGCCGCAAGCGGCGTTGGATGGCCCGCAGGCGCTACCCGTCGCCCTAGACCTGGCCTCTACACGCCACCGCCGCCCTAGCCCTGGCCTCCTCGCATCTCCGTCGCCCTAGCCCTGGCCTCTACACGCCTCCGCCGCCCTTGCCGCCCTCCTCTACGCACCACTCTTGCCCCTACCGCCCACCTATGAGCCCCCTCCCCCCGCCCCCAAAGTGCACGATTGACCCTATCACACTTTTAGCCCAAAAAACCCCATTATAAGCCAAATTAGCGAAAAAAGTTAGCATATTGCTAAAACGTTAGCTTAACTCAGAATTAGCCCAAAAAACCCCATTATTAGCCAAATTAGCGAAAAAAGTTAGCATATTGCTAAAACGTTAGCTTAACTCAGAATTAGCCCAAAAAACCCCATTATTAGCCAAATTAGCGAAAAAAGTTAGCATATTGCTAAAACGTTAGCTTAACTCAGAATTAGCCCAAAAAACCCCATTATTAGCCAAATTAGCGAAAAAAGTTAGCATATTGCTAAAACGTTAGCTTAACTCAGAATTAGCCCAAAAAACCCCATTATAAGCCAAATTAGCTAAAAAAGTTAGCATATTGCTAAAACGTTAGCTTAACTCAGAATTAGCCCAAAAAGCCCCATTATAAGTCAATGTAGTGGAAAAAGTTAGCATGTTGCTAATACATTGCCTTAACCCAGAAACTGCCCTCAAAGAACCCCATTATGCTCTATATAAGAAATTAATGGGAAAAAAAAGCACTTTTTTCAAAATGGCGGCTTTTCTGTTGGTTTAATCGCCATAGCAACCATTTTAGGTTTTGATCCCCCCGTGACACCGAACAGATAGACGTCAGTTTCAGACAAATCGGAAAACGTTAACCCTTAAAACCCCTTAGCAACGAAGGTTATTCGCTAGCCACGCCCACATTTTTAATATATTCGTATCCGGTTCTATTATATCATGTCCAGTTCTGGTCTGGGCTCAACATATTGAATTTTCACAAGAATCCATCAAAAATTGGCCGAGTATAAAGACTGCGCCACTTTTGCAAGGTTGTCACGCGCACGCCATTTAAAATCTACAACTTCTAATTCCAACATTTTGTTTGCAATTGCTTCCTCTTGATGCCCAAGTAGTTACAAGACGATCGATAAAAATTCCAAGGACGAGTTTTCGTTTGAAGCTAGTGCTAAACTAGCTTTTTTTTGTAAATTCAAGATGGCGGCCCCTTCCGAAGGTCAAAGGTCAACGAAACTCTACATGTCAGTGTAGACTTGCGCTAGCACCCTTTGGACGAAATTTCGTTAAGATCGTCAAAACAAAAGGTCACTTTTGATGTAGTTGAAAATCGCCAATTGTCAGATTTTGAAACAAAATGGCCGCCAAGGAGTGAGTCGGGTGGTCATCACGTAATAATTTTAAATCTTCGTTTGGATATCCCCGATAAAGTTACGTAGGTTTCGTTTGTCAATTCTAAAAAAAAAATTCCGAAAAAATCGTTTTTCGCCGAGTCGGCGCTTTTTTTTGCGTCGGTTTTTCGCCTCCCCTGGCCTCAATTTTTACATTATAGTTTCAAAAGTTACATTGCCACATTCAGCCTGGCGTACCGCACGCGTGGATATGCGTTTTGTGATATTTCGCTAAAACATGCGCAAGCTAGCTAAAACCGTGGCGGTTGCGAGCTCGCCACGCGCACGCCATTCAAATTCTACAACTTCTAATTCCAACATTTTGTCCACAGTTCCCGGCCATTGATGCTCGTGAAGTTACAAGACGATTGATGAAAATCCCTAGGACGAGTTTTCGTTTGTAGCTTGTACTAAACGTGCTTTTTTTGAAAAATTCAAGATGGCGGCCAGTTCCCAAGGTCAAAGGTCAATGAAACTTCTGTGGTGATTGTAGACTCCGGCTGGCAGGATGTGTGTGAAGTTTCGTAAAAATCGGAACAACCAAAGTGTTGTTTTCCCATATTGTGGAAAAACGTGAAAATCGCCAAATCTCGCACTTCGCCACAAAATGGCCGCCAAGGCGTGGGTCGTGCGGCCCCCCCATAATGATTTCAAAAGCTCTCCTGGATACCCCCGACGCGTGTGTTTTGGTTTCGTGTGCGTATTTCAAAATTTTTTTTTTTTGCTCCTTAAACAAATTTCGGCCCATTCATTTTTTTCGCGGGAACGCACGCCGTGATGTCATCATTTTGGGGGGGGTTTGTTCACTTCAAAAAAAATTATTTTACAATTTTCCCCAGGTTTGTGGAAATTTTGGTGACTTTTCGGGTATGTTCAGGGGGTCAAATTTAGGCAAATAGGCGTCGTTAGAAAAAAGAAGAATAATAATAAACAAAGCAGAAACAATATAGAAGTTTTTGCGTCTAGGATTAAGTGTGTCCTTTTGTGTATCTTGTCTTGTACTACACACTGGTCAGGTCTGTTAAAGCTTAGGCCCTTGGATTGAGGCCTTTTAAAGGGCTTTTGCGTTTTTTGGGTTAAAGCAAAAACAATATGGTCCTTGCAGACAGGACCCTGCTGCTGCGGGCCATAATTAAAGCCGCAAGCGGCGTTGGATGGCCCGCAGGCGCTACCCGTCGCCCTAGCCCTGGCCTATACACGCCACCGCCGCCCTAGCCCTGGCCTCCTCGCACCTCCGCCGCCCTAGCCCTGGCCTCTTCACGCCTCCGCCGCCCTTGCCGCCCTCCTCTACGCACCACTCTTGCCTTTACCGCCCACCTCTGAGCCCCCTCCCCAGCCCCCGCAGAGCACCATTGACCCTATATCACTTTTAGCCCAAAAAACCCCTTTATTAGCCAAATTAGCGAAAAAGGTTAGCATATTGCTAAAACGTTAGCTTAACTCAGAATTAGCCCAAAAAACCCCACTATTAGCCAAATTAGCGAAAAAAGTTAGCATACTGCTAAAACGTTAGCTTAACTCAGAATTAGCCCAAAAAACCCCATTATTAGCCAAATTAGCGAAAAAAGTTAGCATATTGCTAAAACGTTAGCTTAACTCAGAATTAGCCCAAAAAACCCCATTATTAGCCAAATTAGCGAAAAAAGTTAGCATATTGCTAAAACGTTAGCTTAACTCAGAATTAGCCCAAAAAACCCATTATTAGCCAAATTAGCGAAAAAAGTTAGCATATTGCTAAAACGTTAGCTTAACTCAGAATTAGCCCAAAAAACCCCATTATTAGCCAAATTAGCGAAAAAAGTTAGCATATTGCTAAAACGTTAGCTTAACTCAGAATTAGCCCAAAAAACCCCATTATTAGCCAAATTAGCAAAAAAAGTTAGCATATAGCTAAAACGTTAGCTTAACTCAGAATTAGCCCAAAAAACCCCATTATAAGCCAAATTAGCGAAAAAAGTTAGCATATTGCTAAAACATTAGCTTAACTCAGAATTAGCCCAAAAAACCCCATTATAAGCCAAATTAGCAAAAAAAGTTAGCATATAGCTAAAACGTTAGCTTAACTCAGAATTAGCCCAAAAAACCCCATTATAAGCCAAATTAGCGAAAAAAGTTAGCATATTGCTAAAACGTTAGCTTAACTCAGAATTAGCCCAAAAAACCCCATTATAAGTCAATGTAGTGGAAAAAGTTAGCATGTTGCTATTACATTGACTTAACCCAGAAACTGCCCCCAAAAAGCCCATTATGCTCTATATAAGAAATTAATGGGAAAAAAAAGCACTTTTTTCAAAATGGCGGCTTTTCTGTTGGTTTAATCGCCATAGCAACCATTTTATGTTTCGATCGCCCCGTGACACCGAACAGATAGACGTCAGTTTCAGACAGATCGGAAAAAGTAAACCTTTGAAACCCCTTAGCAACAAAGGTTATTCGGTAGCCACGCCCACTTTCCTAATGTATTCGTATTCGCTCCTATTATGTCATGTCCAGTTCTGGTCAGAGGTCAACATATTAAATTTTCACAAGAATCCGTCAAAAAATGGCCGAGTATAAAGACTGCGCCACTTTTGCGAGCTAGCTACGCGCACACCGTTTGAGATACAGAGTTACTATTGGTACCAAATTTTCACAAATTTCCTCCCGATGATGCTATTAAAGTTTGAAGAAGATCGGGAAAAAAAACCCTTGGGCTGAATTTTTCATTTAGCTAGGAGTAAAAACGATTTTTTTGAAAATTCAAGATGGCGGCCTCTTCCCAAGGTCAAACCGAAACGATACTTCTTGGGTCATCGTAGACTGGCGCTAGCTGCATGTGTGTGAAATTTCGTTTAAATTGTGACAACGAAAGGTCGGTTTTCACGTACGTAAATATCGCGGAATGTCCGATTTTGAAACAAAATGGCCGCCAAACCGTTGGTCGTGTGGCAATCACGTAATAATTTCAAAACTTCGTTTGGATATCCCCGATAAAGTTATGTAGGTTTCGTTCGTCAATTCTAAAAAAAAAATTCCGAAAAAATCGTTTTTCGCCGAGTCAGCGCTTTTTTTTGCGTCGGTTTTTCGCTTCCCCTGGCCTCAATTTTTACATTACAGTTTCAAATGTTACATTGCCACATTCAGCCTGGCGTACCGCACGCGTGGATATGCGTTTTGTGATATTTCGCTAAAACATGCGCAAGCTAGCTAAAACCGTGGCGGTTGCGAGCTCGCCACGCGCACGCCATTCATATTCTACAACTTCTAATTCCAACATTTTGTCCACAGTTCCCGGCCATTGATGCTCGTGAAGTTACAAGACGATTGAAGAAAATCCCTAGGACGAGTTTTCGTTTGTAGCTTGTACTAAACGTGCTTTTTTTAAAAAATTCAAGATGGCGGCAACTTCCCAAGGTCAAAGGTCGATGAAACTTTTGTGGTGATTGTAGACTCCGGCTGGCGGGATGTGTGTGAAGTTTCGTAAAAATCGGCAGAACCAAAGTGTCGTTTTCCCATATTGTCGAAAAACGCGAAAAACGCCAAATCTGCACTTCGCCACAAAATGGCCGCCAAGGCGTGGGTCGTGTGGCCCCCCATAATGATTTCAAAAGTTCTCCTGGATACCCCTGACGCGTGAGTTTTGGTTTCGTTTGCGTTTTCTGAAATTTTTTTTTTTGGCCCATGCACGTTTTCGGCCCATTCATTTTTTTGGCGGTATCGCTCGCCGTGATGTCATCGTTTTGGGGGGGATTTCGTTCACTTCAAAAAAAATTATTTTTCAATTTTATCTAGGTTTGTGGAAATTTTGGTGAGTTTTCGGGTATGTTCAGGGGGTCAAATTTACGATCTCCGGATCCGTTAGAAAGAAGAATAATAATAAACAAAGCAAAAACAATATAGAAGCTTTTTTGCGACTAGGCCTGTGTGTGTCTCTTTGTGTGTTTTGTCTTCTACTACACACTGGTCAGGTCTGTTAAAGCTTAGGCCTTGGATTGAGGCCTTTTAAAGGGCTTTTTTGTTTTTTGGTCCGAGCAAATATAATATGGTCCTTGCAGACAGGACCCCTGCTGCTGCGGGCCATAATAATTAAAGCCGCAAGCGGCGTTGGATGGCCCGCAGGCGCTACCCGTCGCCCTAGCCCTGGCCTCTACACGCCACCGCCGCCCTAGCCCTGGCCTCCTCGCACCTCCGCCGCCCTAGCCCTGGCCTCTTCACGCCTCCGCCGCCCTTGCCGCCCTCCTCTACGCACCACTCTTGCCCCTACCGCCCACCTATGAGCCCCCTCCCACCGCCCCCAAAGTGCACGATTGACCCTTTCACACTTTTAGCCCAAAAAACCGCATTATAAGCCAAATTAGCGAAAAAAGTTAGCATATTGCTAAAACGTTAGCTTAACTCAGAATTGGCCCAAAAAACCCCACTATTAGCCAAATTAGCGAAAAAAGTTAGCATACTGCTAAAATGTTAGCTTAACTCAGAATTAGCCCAAAAACCCCCTTTTATTAGCCAAATTAGCGAACAAAGTTAGCATATTGCTAAAACGTTAGCTTAACTCAGAATTAGCCCAAAAAACCCCATTATTAGCCAAATTACGAAAAAAGTTAGCATATTGCTAAAACGTTAGCTTAACTCAGAATTAGCCCAAAAAACCCCATTATTAGCCAAATTAGCGAAAAAAGTTAGCATATTGCTAAAACGTTAGCTTAACTCAGAATTAGCCCAAAAAACCCCATTATTAGCCAAATTAGCGAAAAAAGTTAGCATATTGCTAAAACGTTAGCTTAACTCAGAATTAGCCCAAAAAACCCCATTATTAGCCAAATTAGCTAAAAAAGTTAGCATACTGCTAAAACGTTAGCTTAACTCAGAATTAGCCCAAAAACCCCTTTTATTAGCCAAATTAGTGAAAAAAGTTAGCATATTGCTAAAACGTTAGCTTAACTCAGAATTAGCCCAAAAAACCCCATTATTAGCCAAATTAGCGAAAAAAGTTAGCATATTGCTAAAACGTTAGCTTAACTCAGAATTAGCCCAAAAAACCCCATTATTAGCCAAATTAGCGAAAAAAGTTAGCATATTGCTAAAACGTTAGCTTAACTCAGAATTAGCCCAAAAAACCCCATTATTAGCCAAATTAGCTAAAAAAGTTAGCATATTGCTAAAACGTTAGCTTAACTCAGAATTAGCCCAAAAAACCCCATTATAAGCCAAATTAGCTAAAAAAGTTAGCATATTGCTAAAACGTTAGCTTAACTTAGAATTAGCCCAAAAAACCCCATTATAAGTCAATGTAGTGGAAAAAGTTAGCATGTTGCTAATACATTGCTTTAACCCAGAAACTGCCCTCAAAGAACCCCATTATGCTCTATATAAGAAATTAATGGGAAAAAAAAGCACTTTTTTCAAAATGGCGGCTTTTCTGTTGGTTTAATCGCCATAGCAACCATTTTAGGTTTTGATCGCCCCGTGACACCGAACAGATAGACGTCTGTTTCAGACAAATCGGAAAACGTTAACCCTTAAAACCCCTTAGCAACGAAGGTTATTCGCTAGCCACGCCCACATTTTTAATATATTCGTATCCGGTTCTATTATATCATGTCCAGTTCTGGTCTGGGCTCAACATATTGAATTTTCACAAGAATCCATCAAAAATTGGCCGAGTATAAAGACTGCGCCACTTTTGCAAGGTTGCCATGCGCACGCCATTTAAAATCTACAACTTCTAATTCCAACATTTTGTTCGCAATTGCTTCCTGTTGATGCCCAAGTAGTTACAAGACGATCAATAAAAATTCCAAGGACGAGTTTTCGTTTGAAGCTAGTGCTAAACTAGCTTTTTTTTGTAAATTCAAGATGGCGGCCCCTTCCGAAGGTCAAAGGTCAACGAAACTCTACATGTCAGTGTAGACTTGCGCTAGCACCCTTTGGACGAAATTTCGTTAAGATCGCCAAAACAAAAGGTCACTTTTCATGTAATTGAAAATCGCCAATTGTCAGATTTTGAAACAAAATGGCCGCCAAGGAGTGAGTCGGGTGGTCATCGCGTAATAATTTTAAATCTTCGTATGGATATCCCCGATAAAGTTGCGTAGGTTTCGTTCGTCAATTCTAAAAAAAAAATTCCGAAAAAATCGTTTTTTGCCGAGTCGGCGCTTTTTTTTGCGTCGGTTTTTCGCTTCCCCTGGCCTCAATTTTTACATTATAGTTTCAAAAGTAACATTGCCACGTTCAGCCTGGCGTACCGCACGCGTGGATATGCGTTTTGTGATATTTCGCTAAAACATGCGCAAGCTAGCTAAAACCGTGGCGGTTGCGAGCTCGCCACGCGCACGCCATTCAAATTCTACAACTTCTAATTCCAACATTTTGTCCACAGTTCCCGGCCATTGATGCTCGTGAAGTTACAAGACGATTGATGAAAATCCCTAGGACGAGTTTTCGTTTGTAGCTTGTACTAAACGTGCTTTTTTTGAAAAATTCAAGATGGCGGCCAGTTCCCAAGGTCAAAGGTCAATGAAACTTCTGTGGTGATTGTAGACTCCGGCTGGCGGGATGTGTGTGAAGTTTCGTAAAAATCGGAACAACCAAAGTGTCGTTTTCCCATATTCTGGAAAAACGTGAAAATCGCCAAATCTCGCACTTCGCCACAAAATGGCCGCCAAGGCGTGGGTCGTGCGGCCCCCCATAATGATTTCAAAAGCTCTCCTGGATACCCCCGACACGTGTGTTTTGGTTTCGTGTGCGTATTCAAAATTTTTTTTTTTTGCTCCTTAAACAAATTTCGGCCCATTCATTTTTTTGGCGGTATCGCACGCCGTGATGTCATCGTTGTGGGGGGGGTCTGGTTCACTTTAAAAAAAATTATTTTACAATTTTCCCCAGGTTTGTGGAAATTTTGGTGAGTTTTCGGGTATGTTCAGGGGGTCAAATTTAGGCAAACAGGTGGCGTTAAAACCCGGAATAATAATAATAATAATAATAATTAAAGCCGCAAGCGGCGTTGGATGGCCCGCAGGCGCTACCCGTCGCCCTAGCCCTGGCCTCTACACGCCACCGCCGCCCTAGCCCTGGCCTCCTCGCACCTCGGCCGCCCTAGCCCTGGCCTCTTCACGCCTCCGCCGCCCTTGCCGCCCTCCTCTACGCACCACTCTTGCCCCTACCGCCCACCTATGAGCCCCCTCCCACCGCCCCCAAAGTGCACGATTGACCCTATCACACTTTTAGCCCAAAAAACCCCATTATAAGCCAAATTAGCGAAAAAAGTTAGCATATTGCTAAAACGTTAGCTTAACTCAGAATTGGCCCAAAAAACCCCACTATTAGCCAAATTAGCGAAAAAAGTTAGCATACTGCTAAAACGTTAGCTTAACTCAGAATTAGCCCAAAAACCCCCTTTTATTAGCCAAATTAGCGAACAAAGTTAGCATATTGCTAAAATGTTAGCTTAACTCAGAATTAGCCCAAAAAACCCCATTATTAGCCAAATTAGCTAAAAAAGTTAGCATATTGCTAAAACGTTAGCTTAACTCAGAATTAGCCCAAAAAACCCCATTATTAGCCAAATTAGCGAAAAAAGTTAGCATATTGCTAAAACGTTAGCTTAACTCAGAATTAGCCCAAAAAACCCCATTATTAGCCAAATTAGCGAAAAAAGTTAGCATATTGCTAAAACGTTAGCTTAACTCAGAATTAGCCCAAAAAACCCCATTATTAGCCAAATTAGCGAAAAAAGTTAGCATATTGCTAAAACGTTAGCTTAACTCAGAATTAGCCAAAAAACCCCATTATTAGCCAAATTAGCGAAAAAAGTTAGCATATTGCTAAAACGTTAGCTTAACTCAGAATTAGCCCAAAAAACCCCATTATTAGACAAATTAGTGAAAAAAGTTAGCATATTGCTAAAACTGTTAGCTTAACTCAGAATTAGCCCAAAAAACCCCATTATTAGCCAAATTAGCGAAAAAAGTTAGCATAATGCTAAAACGTTAGCTTAACTCAGAATTAGCCCAAAAAACCCCATTATTAGCCAAATTAGCGAAAAAAGTTAGCATATTGCTAAAACGTTAGCTTAACTCAGAATTAGCCCAAAAAACCCCATTATAAGCCAAATTAGCGAAAAAAGTTAGCATATTGCTAAAACGTTAGCTTAACTCAGAATTATTCCAAAAAACCCCATTATTAGCCAAATTAGCGAAAAAAGTTAGCATATTGCTAAAACGTTAGCTTAACTCAGAATTAGCCCAAAAAACCCCATTATTAGCCAAATTAGCAAAAAAAGTTAGCATATTGCTAAATTGTTAGCTTAACTCAGAATTAGCCCAAAAAACCCCATTATTAGCCAAATTAGCGAAAAAAGTTAGCATATTGCTAAAACGTTAGCTTAACTCAGAATTAGCCCAAAAAACCCCATTATAAGCCAAATTAGCTAAAAAAGTTAGCATATTGCTAAAACGTTAGCTTAACTCAGAATTAGCCCAAAAAACCCCATTATAAGTCAATGTAGTGGAAAAAGTTAGCATGTTGCTAATACATTGCCTTAACCCAGAAACCTGCCCTCAAAGAACCCCATTATGCTCTATATAAGAAATGAATGGGAAAAAAAAGCACTTTTTTCAAAATGGCGGCTTTTCTGTTGGTTTAATCGCCATAGCAACCATTTTAGGTTTTGATCCCCCCGTGACACCGAACAGATAGACGTCAGTTTCAGTCAAATCGGAAAACGTTAACCCTTAAAACCCCTTAGCAACGAAGGTTATTCGCTAGCCACGCCCACATTTTTAATATATTCGTATCCGGTTCTATTATATCATGTCCAGTTCTGGTCTGGGCTCAACATATTGAATTTTCACAAGACTCCATCAAAAATTGGCTGAGTATAAAGACTGCGCCACTTTTGCAAGGTTGTCATGCGCACGCCATTTAAAATCTACAACTTCTAATTCCAACATTTTGTTCGCAATTGCTTCCTCTTGATGCCCAAGTAGTTACAAGACGATCGATAAAAATTCCAAGGACGAGTTTTCGTTTGAAGCTAGTGCTAAACTAGCTTTTTTTTGCAAATTCAAGATGGCGGCCCCTTCCGAAGGTCAAAGGTCAACAAAACTCTACATGTCAGTGTAGACTTGCGCTAGCACCCTTTGTACGAAATTTCGTTAAGATCGCCAAAACAAAAGGTCACTTTTGATGTAGTTGAAAATCGCCAATTGTCAGATTTTGAAACAAAATGGCCGCCAAGGAGTGAGTCGGGTGGTCATCGCGTAATAATTTTAAATCTTTGTTTGGATATCCCCGATAAAGTTGCGTAGGTTTCGTTCGTCAATTCTAAAAAAAAAATTCCGAAAAAATCGTTTTTCGCCGAGTCAGCGCTTTTTTTTGCGTCGGTTTTTCGCTTCCCCTGGCCTCAATTTTTACATTATAGTTTCAAAAGTTACATTGCCACGTTCAGCCTGGCGTACCGCACGCGTGGATATGCGTTTTGTGATATTTCGCTAAAACATGCGCAAGCTAGCTAAAACCGTGGCGGTTGCGAGCTCGCCACGCGCACGCCATTCAAATTCTACAACTTCTAATTCCAACATTTTGTCCACAGTTCCCGGCCATTGATGCTCATGAAGTTACAAGACGATTGATGAAAATCCCTAGGACGAGTTTTCGTTTGTAGCTTGTACTAAACGTGCTTTTTTTGAAAAATTCAAGATGGCGGCCAGTTCCCAAGGTCAAAGGTCAATGAAACTTCTGTGGTGATTGTAGACTCCGGCTGGCGGGATGTGTGTGAAGTTTCGTAAAAATCGGAACAACCAAAGTGTCGTTTTCCCATATTGTGGAAAAACGTGAAAATCGCCAAATCTCGCACTTCGCCACAAAATGGCCGCCAAGGCGTGGGTCGTGTGGCCCCCCATAATGATTTCAAAAGCTCTCCTGGATACCCCCGACGCGTGTGTTTTGGTTTTGTGTGCGTATTTAAAAATTTTTTTTTTTTGCTCCTTAAACAAATTTCGGCCCATTCATTTTTTTCGCGGGATCGCACGCCGTGATGTCATCGTTGTGGGGGGGGTCTGGTTCACTTTAAAAAAAATTATTTTACAATTTTCCCCAGGTTTGTGGAAATTTTGGTGAGTTTTCGGGTATGTTCAGGGGGTCAAATTTAGGCAAACAGGTGGCGTTAAAACCCGGAATAATAATAATAAACAAAGCAGAAACAATATAGAAGTTTTTGCGTCTAGGATTAAGTGTGTCCTTTTGTGTATCTTGTCTTGTACTACACACTGGTCAGGTCTGTTAAAGCTTAGGCCCTTGGATTGAGGCCTTTTAAAGGGCTTTTTCGTTTTTTGGGTTAAAGCAAAAACAATATGGTCCTTGCAGACAGGACCCCTGCTGCTGCGGGCCATAATTAAAGCCGCAAGCGGCGTTGGATGGCCCGCAGGCGCTACCCGTCGCCCTAGCACTGGCCTCTACATGCCACCGCCGTCCTAGCCCTGGCCTCCTCGCACCTCCGCCGCCCTAGCCCTGGCCTCTTCACGCCTCCGCCGCCCTTGCCGCCCTCCTCTACGCACCACTCTTGCCCCTACCGCCCACCTATGAGCCCCCTCCCACCGCCCCCAAAGTGCACGATTGACCCTATCACACTTTTAGCCCAAAAAACCCCATTATAAGCCAAATTAGCGAAAAAAGTTAGCATATTGCTAAAACGTTAGCTTAACTCAGAATTAGCCCAAAAAACCCCACTATTAGCCAAATTAGCGAAAAATGTTAGCATACTGCTAAAACGTTAGCTTAACTCAGAATTAGCCCAAAAACCCCCTTTTATTAGCCAAATTAGCGAAAAAAGTTAGCATATTGCTAAAACGTTAGCTTAACTCAGAATTAGCCCAAAAAACCCCATTATTAGCCAAATTAGCAAAAAAAGTTAGCATACTGCTAAAACGTTAGCTTAACTCAGAATTAGCCCAAAAAACCCCATTATTAGCCAAATTAGCGAAAAAAGTTAGCATATTGCTTAAACGTTAGCTTAACTCAGAATTAGCCCAAAAAACCTCATTATTAGCCAAATTAGCTAAAAAAGTTAGCATACTGCTAAAACGTTAGCTTAACTCAGAATTAGCCCAAAAAGCCCCTTTTATTAGCCAAATTAGCGAAAAAAGTTAGCATATTGCTAAAACGTTAGCTTAACTCAGAATTAGCCCAAAAACCCCATTATTAGCCAAATTAGCGAAAAAAGTTAGCATATTGCTAAAACGTTAGCTTAACTCAGAATTAGCCCAAAAAACCCCATTATTAGCCAAATTAGCTAAAAAAGTTAGCATATTGCTAAAACGTTAGCTTAACTCAGAATTAGCCCAAAAAACCCCATTATAAGCCAAATTAGCTAAAAAAGTTAGCATATTGCTAAAACGTTAGCTTAACTCAGAATTAGCCCAAAAAACCCCATTATAAGTCAATGTAGTGGAAAAAGTTAGCATGTTGCTAATACATTGCCTTAACCCAGAAACTGCCCTCAAAGAACCCCATTATGCTCTATATAAGAAATTAATGGGAAAAAAAAGCACTTTTTTCAAAATGGCGGCTTTTCTGTTGGTTTAATCGCCATAGCAACCATTTTAGGTTTTGATCCCCCTGTGACACCGAACAGATAGACGTCAGTTTCAGACAAATCGGAAAACGTTAACCCTTAAAACCCCTTAGCAACGAAGGTTATTAGCTAGCCACGCCCACATTTTTAATATATTCGTATCCGGTTCTATTATATCATGTCCAGTTCTGGTCTGGGCTCAACATATTGAATTTTCACAAGAATCCATCAAAAATTGGCCGAGTATAAAGACTGCGCCACTTTTGCAAGGTTGTCACGCGCACGCCATTTAAAATCTACAACTTCTAATTCCAACATTTTGTTCGCAATTGCTTCCTCTTGATGCCCAAGTAGTTACAAGACGATCGATAAAAATTCCAAGGACGAGTTTTCGTTTGAAGCTAGTGCTAAACTAGCTTTTTTTTGTAAATTCAAGATGGCGGCCCCTTCCGAAGGTCAAAGGTCAACGAAACTCTACATGTCAGCGTAGACTTGCGCTAGCACCCTTTGGATGAAATTTCGTTAAGATCGCCAAAACAAAAGGTCACTTTTGATGTAGTTGAAAATCGCCAATTGTCAGATTTTGAAACAAAATGGCCGCCAAGGAGTGAGTCGGGTGGTCATCGCGTAATAATTTTAAATCTTCGTTTGGATATCCCCGATAAAGTTGCGTAGGTTTCGTTCGTCAATCCAAAAAAAAAATTCCGAAAAAATCGTTTTTCGCCGAGTCGGCGCTTTTTTTTGCGTCGGTTTTTCGCTTCCCCTGGCCTCAATTTTTACATTATAGTTTCAAAAGTTACATTGCCACGTTCAGCCTGGCGTACCGCACGCGTGGATATGAGTTTTGTGATATTTCGCTAAAACATGCGCAAGCTAGCTAAAACCGTGGCGGTTGCGAGCTCGCCACGCGCACGCCATTCAAATTCTACAACTTCTAATTCCAACATTTTGTCCACAGTTCCCGGCCATTGATGCTCGTGAAGTTACAAGACGATTGATGAAAATCCCTAGGACGAGTTTTCGTTTGTAGCTTGTACTAAACGTGCTTTTTTTGAAAAATTCAAGATGGCGGCCTTTTCCGAGGTCAAAGGTCGATGAAACTTCTGTGGTGATTGAAGACTCCGGCTGGCGGGATGTGTGTGAAGTTTCGTAAAAATCGGAAGAACCAAAGTGTCGGTTTCCCATTCTGCGGAAAAACGTGAAAATCGCCAAATCTCGCACTTCGCCACAAAATGGCCGCCAAGGCGTGGGTCGTGTGGCCCCCCCATAATGATTTCAAAAGCTCTCCTGGATACCCCCGACACGTGTGTTTTGGTTTCGTGTGCGTATTTCAAAATTTTTTTTTTTGGCCCCATAAGCGATTTTCGGCCCATTCATTTTTTTTACGGTATCGCACGCCGTGATGTCATCGTCGTGGGGGGGGTTTCGTGCACTATGTCGAAAATTCATTTCACATTTTCCCCAGGTATGTGGAAATTTTGGTGAGTTTTCGGGTATGTGGCGGGGGTGAAAAATTGGCTCAAACTTGCAGAAAGAAAGAAGAATAATAATTAAAGCCGCAAGCGGCGTTGGATGGCCCGCAGGCGCTACCCGTCGCCCTAGCCCTGGCCTCTACACGCCACCGCCGCCCTAGCCCTGGCCTCCTCGCACCTCCGCCGCCCTAGCCCTGGCCTCTTCACGCCTCCGCCGCCCTTGCCGCCCTTCTCTACGTACCACTCTTGCCCTTACCGCCCACCTCTGAGCCCCCTCCCCCAGCCCCCGCAGTGCACCATTGACCCTATATCACTTTTAGCCCAAAAAATCCCTCTATTAGCCAAATTAGCTAAAAAAGTTAGCATATAGCTAAAACGTTAGCTTAACTCAGAATTAGCCCAAAAAACCCCATTATTAGCCAAATTAGCGAAAAAAGTAAGCATATAGCTAAAACGTTAGCTTAACTCAGAATTAGCCCAAAATACCCCATTATTAGCCAAATAAGCGAAAAAAGTTAGCATATTGCTAAAACGTTAGCTTAACTCAGAATTAGCCCAAAAAAACCCCATTATTAGCCAAATTAGCGAAAAAAGTTAGCATTTTGCTAAAACGTTAGCTTAACTCAGAATTAGCCCAAAAAACCCCATTATAAGCCAAATTAGCGAAATAAGTTAGCATATTGCTAAAACGTTAGCTTAACTCAGAATTAGCCCAAAAAACCCCATTATTAGCCAAATTAGCGAAAAAAGTTAGCATATTGCTAAAACGTTAGCTTAACTCAGAATTAGCCCAAACACCCCATTATAAGCCAAATTAGCGAAATAAGTTAGCATATTGCTAAAACGTTAGCTTAACTCAGAATTAGCCCAAAAAACCCCATTATTAGCCAAATTAGCGAAAAAAGTTAGCATATTGCTAAAACGTTAGCTTAACTCAGAATTAGCCCAAAAAACCCCATTATAAGCTAAATTAGCGAAAAAAGTTAGCATATTGCTAAAACGTTAGCTTACCTCAGAATTAGCCCAAAAAACCCCATTATAAGCCAAATTAGCGAAAAAAGTTAGCATATTGCTAAAATGTTAGCTTAACTCAGAATTAGCCCAAAAAACCCCATTATAAGCCAAATTAGCGAAAAAAGTTAGCATATTGCTAAAACGTTAGCTTAACTCAGAATTAGCCCAAAAAACCCCATTATAAGCCAAATTAGCGAAAAAAGTTAGCATATTGCTAAAACGTTAGCTTAACTCAGAATTAGCCCAAAAAACCCCATTATAAGCTAAATTAGCGAAAAAAGTTAGCATATTGCTAAAACGTTAGCTTAACTCAGAATGAGCCCAAAAAACCCCATTATAAGCCAAATTAGCGAAATAAGTTAGCATATTGCTAAAACGTTAGCTTAACTCAGAATTAGCCCAAAAAACCCCATTATTAGCCAAATTAGCGAAAAAAGTTAGCATATTGCTAAAACGTTAGCTTACATTGACTTAACTCAGAAACTGCCCCCCAAAAAGCCCATTATGCTCTATGTAAGAAAATGATGACTAAAAAAGGACTTTTTTTCAAAATGGCGGCTTTTCTGTTGGTTTTATCGCCTTAGCAACCATTTTATGTTTCGATCGCCCCGTGACACCGAACAGATAGACGTCAGTTTCAGACAGATCGGAAAAAGTAAACCTTTGAAACCCCTTAGCAACAAAGGTTATTCGGTAGCCACGCCCACTTTCCTAATGTATTCGTATTCGCTCCTATTATGTCATGTCCAGTTCTGGTCAGAGGTCAACATATTAAATTTTCACAAGAATCCGTCAAAAAATGGCCGAGTATAAAGACTGCGCCACTTTTGCGAGCTAGCTACGCGCACACCGTTTGAGATACAGAGTTACTATTGGTACCAAATTTTCACAAATTTCCTCCCGATGATGCTATTAAAGTTTGAAGAAGATCGGGAAAAAAAACCCTTGGGCTGAATTTTTCATTTAGCTAGGAGTAAAAACGATTTTTTTGAAAATTCAAGATGGCGGCCTCTTCCCAAGGTCAAACCGAAACGATACTTCTTGGGTCATCGTAGACTGGCGCTAGCTGCATGTGTGAAATTTCGTTTAAATTGTGACAACGAAAGGTCGGTTTTCACGTACGTAAATATCGCGGAATGTCCGATTTTGAAACAAAATGGCCGCCAAACCGTTGGTCGTGTGGCAATCACGTAATAATTTCAAAACTTCGTTTGGATATCCCCGATAAAGTTATGTAGGTTTCGTTCGTCAATTCTAAAAAAAAAATTCCGAAAAAATCGTTTTTCGCCGAGTCAGCGCTTTTTTTTGCGTCGGTTTTTCGCTTCCCCTGGCCTCAATTTTTACATTACAGTTTCAAATGTTACATTGCCACATTCAGCCTGGCGTACCGCACGCGTGGATATGCGTTTTGTGATATTTCGCTAAAACATGCGCAAGCTAGCTAAAACCGTGGCGGTTGCGAGCTCGCCACGCGCACGCCATTCATATTCTACAACTTCTAATTCCAACATTTTGTCCACAGTTCCCGGCCATTGATGCTCGTGAAGTTACAAGACGATTGAAGAAAATCCCTAGGACGAGTTTTCGTTTGTAGCTTGTACTAAACGTGCTTTTTTAAAAAAATTCAAGATGGCGGCCAGTTCCCAAGGTCAAAGGTCGATGAAACTTTTGTGGTGATTGTAGACTCCGGCTGGCGGGATGTGTGTGAAGTTTCGTAAAAATCGGCAGAACCAAAGTGTCGTTTTCCCATATTGTCGAAAAACGCGAAAAACGCCAAATCTCGCACTTCGCCACAAAATGGCCGCCAAGGCGTGGGTCGTGTGGCCCCCCCATAATGATTTCAAAAGTTCTCCTGGATACCCCTGACGCGTGAGTTTTGGTTTCGTTTGCGTTTTCTGAAATTTTTTTTTTTGGCCCCATGCACGTTTTCGGCCCCATTCATTTTTTTGGCGGTATCGCTCGCCGTGATGTCATCGTTTTGGGGGGGATTTCGTTCACTTCAAAAAAAATTATTTTTCAATTTTATCTAGGTTTGTGGAAATTTTGGTGAGTTTTCGGGTATGTTCAGGGGGTCAAATTTACGATCTCCGGATCCGTTAGAAAGAAGAATAATAATTAAAGCCGCAAGCGGCGTTGGATGGCCCGCAGGCGCTACCCGTCGCCCTAGCCCTGGCCTCTACACGCCACCGCCGCCATAGCCCTGGCCTCCCCGCACCTCCGCCGCCCTCGCCGCCCTCCTCTACGCATCACTGTTGCCCTTCATGCCCACCTCTGAGCCCCCTCGCACCGCCCCCGCAGTGCACCGTTGACCTTATAACACTTTCAGCCCAAAAAACCACATTATAAGCCAAATTAGCGAAAAATGTTAGCATACTGCTAAAACGTTAGCTTAACTCAGATTTAGCCCAAAAAGCCCCATTATTAGCCAAATTAGCGAAAAAAGTTAGCATATTGCTAAAACGTTAGCTTAACTCAGAATTAGCCCAAAAAACCCCATTATTAGCCAAATTAGCGAAAAAAGTTAGCATACTGCTAAAACGTTAGCTTAACTCAGATTTAGCCCAAAAAGCCCCATTATTAGCCAAATTAGCGAAAAAAGTTAGCATATTGCTAAAACGTTAGCTTAACTCAGAATTAGCCCAAAAAACCCCATTATTAGCCAAATTAGCGAAAAAAGTTAGCATATTGCTAAAACGTTAGCTTAACTCAGAATTAGCCCAAAAAACCCCATTATTAGCCAAATTAGCGAAAAAAGTTAGCATATTGCTAAAACGTTAGCTTATCTCAGAATTAGCCCAAAAAACCCCATTATAAGCCAAATTAGCAAAAAAAGTTAGCATATTGCTAAAACGTTAGCTTAACTCAGAATTAGCCCAAAAAACCCCATCATTAGCCAAATTAGCGAAAAAAGTTAGCATATTGCTAAAACGTTAGCTTGACTCAGAATTAGCCCAAAAAACCCTATTATAAGCCAAATTAGCGAAAAAAGTTAGCATATTGCTAAAACGTTAGCTTATCTCAGAATTAGCCCAAAAAACCCCATTATAAGCCAAATTAGCAAAAAAAGTTAGCATATTGCTAAAACGTTAGCTTAACTCAGAATTAGCCCAAAAAACCCCATCATTAGCCAAATTAGCGAAAAAAGTTAGCATATTGCTAAAACGTTAGCTTAACTCAGAATTAGCCCAAAAAACCCCATTATTAGCCAAATTAGCAAAAAAAGTTAGCATATTGCTATTACATTGATTTTACCCAGAAACTGCCCCCCAAAAAGCCCATTATGCTCTATGTAAGAAAATGATGACTAAAAAAGGACTTTTTTTCAAAATGGCGGCTTTTCTGTTGGTTTTATCGCCTTAGCAACCATTTTATAGTTCGATCGCCCCGTGACACCGAACAGATAGACGTCAGTTTCAGACAGATCGGAAAAAGTAAACCTTTGAAACCCCTTAGCAACAAAGGTTATTCGGTAGCCACGCCCACTTTCCTAATGTATTCGTATTCGCTCCTATTATGTCATGTCCAGTTCTGGTCAGAGGTCAACATATTAAATTTTCACAAGAATCCGTCAAAAAATGGCCGAGTATAAAGACTGCGCCACTTTTGCGAGCTAGCTACGCGCACACCGTTTGAGATACAGAGTTACTATTGGTACCAAATTTTCACAAATTTCCTCCCGATGATGCTATTAAAGTTTGAAGAAGATCGGGAAAAAAAACCCTTGGGCTGAATTTTTCATTTAGCTAGGAGTAAAAACGATTTTTTTGAAAATTCAAGATGGCGGCCTCTTCCCAAGGTCAAACCGAAACGATACTTCTTGGGTCATCGTAGACTGGCGCTAGCTGCATGTGTGTGAAATTTCGTTTAAATTGTGACAACGAAAGGTCGGTTTTCACGTACGTAAATATCGCGGAATGTCCGATTTTGAAACAAAATGGCCGCCAAACCGTTGGTCGTGTGGCAATCACGTAATAATTTCAAAACTTCGTTTGGATATCCCCGATAAAGTTATGTAGGTTTCGTTCGTCAATTCTAAAAAAAAAATTCCGAAAAAATCATTTTTCGCCGAGTCAGCGCTTTTTTTTGCGTCGGTTTTTCGCTTCCCCTGGCCTCAATTTTTACATTATAGTTTCAAAAGTTACATTGCCACATTCAGCCTGGCGTACCGCACGCGTGGATATGCGTTTTGTGATATTTCGCTAAAACATGCGCAAGCTAGCTAAAACCGTGGCGGTTGCGAGCTCGCCACGCGCACGCCATTCATATTCTACAACTTCTAATTCCAACATTTTGTCCACAGTTCCCGGCCATTGATGCTCGTGAAGTTACAAGACGATTGAAGAAAATCCCTAGGACGAGTTTTCGTTTGAAGCTTGTACTAAACGTGCTTTTTTTGAACAATTCAAGATGGCGGCCACTTCCCAAGGTCAAAGGTCGATGAAACTTCTGTGGTGATTGTAGACTCCGGCTGGCGGGATGTGTGTGAAGTTTCGTAAAAATCGGCAGAACCAAAGTGTCGATTTCCCATATTGTCGAAAAACGCGAAAATCGCCAAATCTCGCACTTCGCCACAAAATGGCCGCCAAGGCGTGGGTCGTGCGGCCCCCCCATAATGATTTCAAAAGCTCTCCTGGATACCCCCGACACGTGTGTTTTGGTTTCGTGTGCGTATTTCAAAATTTTTTTTTTTGGCCCCATAAGCGATTTTCGGCCCATTCATTTTTTTTACGGTATCGCACGCCGTGATGTCATCGTCGAGGGGGGGGTTTCGTGCACTATGTCGAAAATTCATTTCACATTTTCCCCAGGTATGTGGAAATTTTGGTGAGTTTTCGGGTATGTGGCGGGGGTGAAAAATTGGCTCAAACTTGCAGAAAGAAAGAAGAATAATAATAAACAAAGCAAAAACAATATAGAAGCTTTTTTGCGACTAGGCCTGTGTGTGTCTTTTTGTGTGTTTTGTCTTCTACTACACACTGGTCAGGTCTGTTAAAGCTTAGGCCCTTGGATTGAGGCCTTTTAAAGGGCTTTTTCGTTTTTTGGTCCAAGCAAATATAATATGGTCCTTGCAGACAGGACCCCTGCTGCTGCGGGCCATAATAATAATAATAATAAACAAAGCAAAAACAATATAGAAGTTTTTGCGTCTAGGATTTAGTGCGTCCTTTTGTGTATCTTGTCTTGTACTACACACTGGTCAGGTCTGTTAAAGCTTAGGCCCTTGGATTGAGGCCTTTTAAAGGGCTTTTGCGTTTTTTGGGTTAAAGCAAAAACAATATGGTCCTTGCAGACAGGACCCTGCTGCTGCGGGCCATAATTAAAGCCGCAAGCGGCGTTGGATGGCCCGCAGGCGCTACCCGTCGCCCTAGCCCTGGCCTCTACACGCCACCGCCGCCCTAGCCCTGGCCTCCTCGCACCTCCGCCGCCCTAGCCCTGGCCTCTTCACGCCTCCGCCGCCCTTGCCGCCCTCCTCTACGCACCACTCTTGCCTTTACCGCCCACCTCTGAGCCCCCTCCCCCAGCCCCCGCAGAGCACCATTGACCCTATATCACTTTTAGCCCAAAAAACCCCTTTATTAGCCAAATTAGCGAAAAAGGTTAGCATATTGCTAAAACGTTAGCTTAACTCAGAATTAGCCCAAAAAACCCCACTATTAGCCAAATTAGCGAAAAAAGTTAGCATACTGCTAAAACGTTAGCTTAACTCAGAATTAGCCCAAAAAACCCCATTATTAGCCAAATTAGCGAAAAAAGTTAGCATATAGCTAAAACGTTAGCTTAACTCAGAATTAGCCCAAAAAACCCCATTATTAGCCAAATTAGCGAAAAAAGTTAGCATATTGCTAAAACGTTAGCTTAACTCAGAATTAGCCCAAAAAACCCCATTATTAGCCAAATTAGCGAAAAAAGTTAGCATATTGCTAAAACGTTAGCTTAACTCAGAATTAGCCCAAAAAACCCCATTATTAGCCAAATTAGCGAAAAAAGTTAGCATATTGCTAAAACGTTAGCTTAACTCAGAATTAGCCCAAAAAACCCCATTATTAGCCAAATTAGCGAAAAAAGTTAGCATATAGCTAAAACGTTAGCTTAACTCAGAATTAGCCCAAAAAACCCCATTATAAGCCAAATTAGCGAAAAAAGTTAGCATATTGCTAAAACATTAGCTTAACTCAGAATTAGCCCAAAAAACCCCATTATAAGCCAAATTAGCAAAAAAAGTTAGCATATAGCTAAAACGTTAGCTTAACTCAGAATTAGCCCAAAAAACCCCATTATAAGCCAAATTAGCGAAAAAAGTTAGCATATTGCTAAAACGTTAGCTTAACTCAGAATTAGCCCAAAAAACCCCATTATAAGTCAATGTAGTGGAAAAAGTTAGCATGTTGCTATTACATTGACTTAACCCAGAAACTGCCCCCCAAAAAGCCCATTATGCTCTATATAAGAAATTAATGGGAAAAAAAAGCACTTTTTTCAAAATGGCGGCTTTTCTGTTGGTTTAATCGCCATAGCAACCATTTTAGGTTTTGATCGCCCCGTGACACCGAACAGATAGACGTCAGTTTTAGACAGATCGGAAAAAGTAAACCTTTGAAACCCCTTAGCAACAAAGGTTATTCGGTAGCCACGCCCACTTTCCTAATGTATTCGTATTCGCTCCTATTATGTCATGTCCAGTTCTGGTCAGAGGTCAACATATTAAATTTTCACAAGAATCCGTCAAAAAATGGCCGAGTATAAAGACTGCGCCACTTTTGCGAGCTAGCTACACGCACACCGTTTGAGATACAGAGTTACTATTGGTACCAAATTTTCACAAATTTCCTCCCGATGATGCTATTAAAGTTTGAAGAAGATCGGGAAAAAAAACCCTTGGGCTGAATTTTTCATTTAGCTAGGAGTAAAAACGATTTTTTTGAAAATTCAAGATGGCGGCCTCTTCCCAAGGTCAAACCGAAACGATACTTCTTGGGTCATCGTAGACTGGCGCTAGCTGCATGTGTGTGAAATTTCGTTTAAATTGTGACAACGAAAGGTCGGTTTTCACGTACGTAAATATCACGGAATGTCCGATTTTGAAACAAAATGGCCGCCAAACCGTTGGTCGTGTGGCAATCACGTAATAATTTCAAAACTTCGTTTGGATATCCCCGATAAAGTTATGTAGGTTTCGTTCGTCAATTCTAAAAAAAAAATTCCGAAAAAATCGTTTTTCGCCGAGTCAGCGCTTTTTTTTGCGTCGGTTTTTCGCTTCCCCTGGCCTCAATTTTTACATTATAGTTTCAAAAGTTACATTGCCACATTCAGCCTGGCGTACCGCACGCGTGGATATGCGTTTTGTGATATTTCGCTAAAACATGCGCAAGCTAGCTAAAACCGTGGAGGTTGCGAGCTCGCCACGCGCACGCCATTCATATTCTACAACTTCTAATTCCAACATTTTGTCCACAGTTCCCGGCCATTGATGCTCGTGAAGTTACAAGACGATTGAAGAAAATCCCTAGGACGAGTTTTCGTTTGAAGCTTGTACTAAACGTGCTTTTTTTTAAAAATTCAAGATGGCGGCCTTTTCCCGAGGTCAAAGGTCGATGAAACTTCTGTGGTGATTGTAGACTCCGGCTGGCGGGATGTGTGTGAAGTTTCGTAAAAATCGGAAGAACCAAAGTGTCGGTTTCACATTCTGCGGAAAAACGTGAAAATCGCCAAATATCGCACTTCGCCACAAAATGGCCGCCAAGGCGTGGGTCGTGCGGCCCCCCCATAATGATTTCAAAAGCTCTCCTGGATACCCCCGACACGTGTGTTTTGGTTTCGTGTGCGTATTTCAAAATTTTTTTTTTTGGCCCCATAAACAGTTTTCGGCCCATTCATTTTTTTGGCGGTATCGCACGCCGTGATGTCATCGTGTTGGGGGGGGTGTCGGGCACTATGCCGAAAATTCATTTTCAATTTTCCCCAGGTTTATGGAAATTTTGGTGAGTTTTCGGGTATGTGGCGGGGGTGTAATTTTTGCTCAAAGACGCCGTTAGAAATAAGACAAATAATAATAATAATTAAAGCCGCAAGCGGCGTTGGATGGCCCGCAGGCGCTACCCGTCGCCCTAGCCCTGGCCTCTACACGCCACCGCCGCCCTAGCCCTGGCCTCCTCGCACCTCCGCCGCCCTAGCCCTGGCCTCTTCACGCCTCCGCCGCCCTTGCCGCCCTCCTCTACGCACCACTCTTGCCCCTACCGCCCACCTATGAGCCCCCTCCCACCGCCCCCAAAGTGCACGATTGACCCTATCACACTTTTAGCCCAAAAAACCCCATTATAAGCCAAATTAGCGAAAAAAGTTAGCATATTGCTAAAACGTTAGCTTAACTCAGAATTAGCCCAAAAAACCCCACTATTAGCCAAATTAGCGAAAAAAGTTAGCATAATGTCAAAACCTTAGCTTAACTCAGAATTAGCCCAAAAACCCCCTTTTATTAGCCAAATTAGCGAAAAAAGTTAGCATATTGCTAAAACGTTAGCTTAACTCAGAATTAGCCCAAAAAACCCCATTATTAGCCAAATTAGCGAAAAAAGTTAGCATATTGCTAAAACGTTAGCTTAACTCAGAATTAGCCCAAAAAACCCATTATAAGCCAAATTAGCTAAAAAAGTTAGCATATTGCTAAAACGTTAGCTTAACTCAGAATTAGCCCAAAAAGCCCCTTTTATTAGCCAAATTAGCGAAAAAAGTTAGCATATTGCTAAAACGTTAGCTTAACTCAGAATAATTCCAAAAAACCCCATTATTAGCCAAATTAGCGAAAAAAGTTAGCATATTGCTAAAACGTTAGCTTAACTCAGAATTAGCCCAAAAAAACCCATTATTAGCCAAATTAGCGAAAAAAGTTAGCATATTGCTAAAACGTTAGCTTAACTCAGAATTAGCCCAAAAAACCCCATTATTAGCCAAATTAGCGAAAAAAGTTAGCATAATGCTAAAACGTTAGCTTAACTCAGAATTAGCCCAAAAAACCCCATTATTAGCCAAATTAGCGAAAAAAGTTAGCATATTGCTAAAACGTTAGCTTACCTCAGAATTAGCCCAAAAAACCCCATTATAAGCCAAATTAGCGAAAAAAGTTAGCATATTGCTAAAACGTTAGCTTAACTCAGAATTATTCCAAAAAACCCCATTATTAGCCAAATTAGCGAAAAAAGTTAGCATATTGCTAAAACGTTAGCTTAACTCAGAATTAGCCCAAAAAACCCCATTATTAGCCAAATTAGCGAAAAAAGTTAGCATATTGCTAAAACGTTAGCTTAACTCAGAATTAGCCCAAAAAACCCCATTATTAGCCAAATTAGCGAAAAAAGTTAGCATATTGCTAAAACGTTAGCTTAACTCAGAATTAGCCCAAAAAACCCCATTATAAGCCAAATTAGCTAAAAAAGTTAGCATATTGCTAAAACGTTAGCTTAACTCAGAATTAGCCCAAAAAACCCCATTATAAGTCAATGTAGTGGAAAAAGTTAGCATGTTGCTAATACATTGCCTTAACCCAGAAACTGTCCTCAAAGAACCCCATTATGCCTATATAAGAAATGAATGGGAAAAAAAACACTTTTTTCAAAATGGCGGCTTTTCTGTTGGTTTAATCGCCATAGCAACCATTTTAGGTTTTGATCCCCCCGTGACACCGAACAGATAGACGTCAGTTTCAGACAAATCGGAAAACGTTAACCCTTAAAACCCCTTAGCAACAAAGGTTATTCGCTAGCCACGCCCACATTTTTAATATATTCGTATCCGGTTCTATTATATCATGTCCAGTTCTGGTCTGGGCTCAACATATTGAATTTTCACAAGAATCCATCAAAAATTGGCCGAGTATAAAGACTGCGCCACTTTTGCAAGGTTGTCACGCGCACGCCATTTAAAATCTACAACTTCTAATTCCAACATTTTGTTCGCAATTGCTTCCTCTTGCTGCCCAAGTAGTTACAAGACGATCGATAAAAATTCCAAGGACGAGTTTTCGTTTGAAGCTAGTGCTAAACTAGCTTTTTTTTGTAAATTCAAGATGGCGGCCCCTTCCGAAGGTCAAAGGTCAACGAAACTCTACATGTCAGTGTAGACTTGCGCTAGCACCCTTTGGACGAAATTTCGTTAAGATCGCCAAAACAAAAGGTCACTTTTGATGTAATTGAAAATCGCCAATTGTCAGATTTTGAAACAAAATGGCCGCCAAGGAGTGAGTCGGGTGGTCATCGCGTAATAATTTCAAATCTTCGTTTGGATATCCCCGATAAAGTTGCGTAGGTTTCGTTCGTCAATTCTAAAAAAAAAATTCCGAAAATTTTTTTTTCGCCGAGTCGGCGCTTTTTTTTGCGTCGGTTTTTCGCTTCCCCTGGCCTCAATTTTTACATTACAGTTTCAAATGTTACATTGCCACATTCAGCCTGGCGTACCGCACGCGTGGATATGCGTTTTGTGATATTTCGCTAAAACATGCGCAAGCTAGCTAAAACCGTGGCGGTTGCGAGCTCGCCACGCGCACGCCATTCAAATTCTACAACTTCTAATTCCAACATTTTGTCCACAGTTCCCGGCCATTGATGCTCGTGAAGTTACAAGACGATTGATGAAAATCCCTAGGACGAGTTTTCGTTTGTAGCTTGTACTAAACGTGCTTTTTTTGAAAAATTCAAGATGGCGGCCAGTTCCCAGGGTCAAAGGTCAATGAAACTTCTGTGGTGATTGTAGACTCCGGCTGGCAGGATGTGTGTGAAGTTTCGTAAAAATCGGAACAACCAAAGTGTTGTTTTCCCATATTGTGGAAAAACGTGAAAATCGCCAAATCTCGCATTTCGCCACAAAATGGCCGCCAAGGCGTGGGTCGTGCGGCCCCCCCATAATGATTTCAAAAGCTCTCCTGGATACCCCCGACGCGTGTGTTTTGGTTTCGTGTGCGTATTTCAAAATTTTTTTTTTTTGCTCCTTAAACAAATTTCGGCCCATTCATTTTTTTCGCGGGAACGCACGCCGTGATGTCATCATTTTGGGGGGGGGTTTGTTCACTTCAAAAAAAATTATTTTACAATTTTCCCCAGGTTTGTGGAAATTTTGGTGACTTTTCGGGTATGTTCAGGGGGTCAAATTTAGGCAAATAGGCGTCGTTAGAAAAAAGAAGAATAATTAAAGCCGCAAGCGGCGTTGGATGGCCCGCAGGCGCTACCCGTCGCCCTAGCCATGGCCTCTACACGCCACCGCCGCCCTAGCCCTGGCCTCCCGCACCTCCGCCGCCCTCGCCGCCCTCCTCTACGCACCACTGTTGCCCTTCCTGCCCACCTCTGAGCCCCCTCCCCCCGCCCCCGCAGTGCACCATTGACCCTATCACACTTTTAGCCCAAAAAACCCCATTATAAGCCAAATTAGTGAAAAAAGTTAGCATATTGCTAAAACGTTAGCTTAACTCAGAATTAGCCCAAAAAAACCAATTATTAGTCAAATTAGCGAAAAAAGTTAGCATATTGCTAAAACGTTAGCTTAACTCAGAATTAGCCCAAAAAACCCCATTATTAGCCAAATTAGCGAAAAAAGTTAGCATTTAGCTAAAACGTTAGCTTGACTCAGAATTAGCCCAAAAACCCCATTATTAGCCAAATTAGCGAAAAAAGTTAGCATATTGCTAAAACATTAGCTTAACTCAGAATTAGCCCAAAAAACCCCATTATAAGCCAAATTAGCGAAAAAAGTTAGCATATTGCTAAAACGTTAGCTTAACTCAGAATTAGCCCAAAAAACCCCACTATTAGCCAAATTAGCGAAAAAAGTTAGCATATTGCTAAAACATTAGCTTAACTCAGAATTAGCCCAAAAAACCCCATTATAAGCCAAATTAGCGAAAAAAGTTAGCATATTGCTAAAACGTTAGCTTAATTCAGAATTTGCCCAAAAAACACCATTATATGTCAATATAGTGGAAAAAGTTAGCATGTTGCTATTACATTGACTTAACCCAGAAACTGCCCCCAAAAAGCCCATTATGCTCTATGTAGGAAAATGATGACTAAAAAAGGACTTTTTTTCAAAATGGCGGCTTTTCTGTTGGTTTTATCGACATAGCAACCATTTTATGTTTCGATCGCCCCGTGACACCGAACAGATAGACGTCAGTTTCAGACAGATCGGAAAAAGTAAACCTTTGAAACCCCTTAGCAACAAAGGTTATTCGGTAGCCACGCCCACTTTCCTAATGTATTCGTATTCGCTCCTATTATGTCATGTCCAGTTCTGGTCAGAGGTCAACATATTAAATTTTCACAAGAATCCGTCAAAAAATGGCCGAGTATAAAGACTGCGCCACTTTTGCGAGCTAGCTACGCGCACACCGTTTGAGATACAGAGTTACTATTGGTACCAAATTTTCACAAATTTCCTCCCGATGATGCTATTAAAGTTTGAAGAAGATCGGGAAAAAAAACCCTTGGGCTGAATTTTTCATTTAGCTAGGAGTAAAAACGATTTTTTTGAAAATTCAAGATGGCGGCCTCTTCCCAAGGTCAAACCGAAACGATACTTCTTGGGTCATGGTAGACTGGCGCTAACTGCATGTGTGTGAAATTTCGTTTAAATTGTGACAACGAAAGGTCGGTTTTCACGTACGTAAATATCGCGGAATGTCAGATTTTGAAACAAAATGGCCGCCAAACCGTTGGTCGTGTGGCAATCACGTAATAATTTCAAAACTTCGTTTGGATATCCCCGATAAAGTTACGTTGGTTCCGTTCGTTAATTCTAAAAAAAAAATTCCGAAAAAATTTTTTTTTGCCGAGTCGGCGCTTTTTTTGCGTCAGTTTTTCGCTTCCCCTGGCCTCAATTTTAACATTAGAGTTTCAAATGTTACATTGCCACGTTCAGCTTGACGGACCGCACGCGTGGATATGCGTTTTGTGATATTTCGCTAAAACATGCGCAAGCTAGCTTAAACCGTGGCGGTTGCGAGCTCGCCACGCGCACGACATTCAAATTCTACAACTTCTAATTCCAACATTTTGTCCACAGTTCCCGGCCATTGATGCTCGTGAAGTTACAAGACGATTGAAGAAAATCCCTAGGACGAGTTTTCGTTTGAAGCTTGTACTAAACGTGCTTTTTTTAAATATCCAAGATGGCGGCCTTTTCCCGAGGTCAAAGGTCGATGAAACTTCTGTGGTGTTTGTAGACTCCGTCTGGCAGCAAGTGTGTGAAGTTTCGTAAAAATCGGAACAACCAAAGTGTCGTTTTCCCATATTGTGGAAAAACGTGAAAATCGCCATATCTCGCACTTCGCCACAAAATGGCCGCCAAGGCGTGGGTCGTGCGGCACCCCCATAATGATTTCAAAAGTTCTCCTGGATACCCCCGACGCGTGTGTTTTGGTTTCGTGTACGTATTTCAAAATTTTTTTTTTTGCTCCTTAAACAAATTTCGGCCCATTCATTTTTTTGGCGGGATCGCACGCCGTGATGTCATCATTTTGGGGGGGGTTTTGTTCACTTCAAAAAAAATTATTTTACAATTTTCCCCAGGTTTGTGGAAATTTTGGTGACTTTTCGGGTATGTTCAGGGGGTCAAATTTAGGCAAACAGGTGTCGTAAGAAAGGAGAATAATAATAAACAAAGCAAAAACAATATAGAAGCTTTTTTGCGACTAGGCCTGTGTGTGTCTTTTTGTGTGTTTTGTCTTCTACTACACACTGGTCAGGTCTGTTAAAGCTTAGGCCCTTGGATTGAGGCCTTTTAAAGGGCTTTTTTGTTTTTTGGTCCGAGCAAATATAATATGGTCCTTGCAGACAGGACCCTGCTGCTGCGGGCCATAATTAAAGCCGCAAGCGGCGTTGGATGGCCCGCAGGCGCTACCCGACCTCGCTGGCCACCTCTACGCACCACCGCCGCCCTCCCGCCCGCCTCTACACGCTACTGCACCCTCTACACGCCACTGCAGCCTCCCCACCCACCTCTATGCACCACTGCTCCTCTACCCTCCCAGCTCTGAGACACTTCCCCCCCCCCTCCGCACACACACACACACACACACACACACTCCGCCCCCATGGCCCACCATTGACCCTATCACACTTGTTAAGCAGCCACAGTGCACACCTGACCCCCATCTTTCTCATTCTGTAAGCCTGGTCTGAGCTGTATGTGACAAATGGATGAAAAAAGCCTTTTTTTCAAAATGGCGGCTTTTCTGTTGGTTTAATCGCCATAGCAACCATTTTATGTTTCGATCGCCTCGTGATATCGAACAGATAGACGTCAGTTTCAGATAAATCGGAAAACGTTGACCCTTAAAACCCCTTAGCAACGAAGGTTATTAGCTAGCCACGCCCACATTTTTATTATCTTCGTATCCGCTCCTATTATATCATGTGCAGTTCTGGTGTGGGATCGACATATTGAATTTTCACAAGAATCCGTTAAGAATTGGCCGAGTATAAAGACTGCGCTAGTTTTGCGAGCTTGCTACGCGCACACCGTTTAAGATAGAGAAACAGTTTTGGTACCAAAATTTCACAAATTTCCTCTGGACGATTCTATTAAAGTTTGAAGACGATCGGAAAAAAAAACCCTTGGGCTGAATTTTTGATTTATATCGGAGTAAATCGGACTTTTTTTCAAATCAAGATGGCGGCCTTTTCCCATGGTCAAAATTCACCGAAACTTCACAGGTCATCGTAGACTTGCGCTAGCTGTATGTGTGTAAAATTTCGTCAAAATCGTGACGACAAAAGGTCCGATTTCAGTTACGTAAATATCGCGAAATCTCCGATTTTGAAACAAAATGGCCGCCAAACCGTTGGTCGCGTGGCAATCACGTAATAATTTCAAAACTTCCTTTTGCTATCACGAACAAAGTTACGTTGGTATCGTTTGTTAATTCTCAAAAAAAAAATCCGAAAAAATCATTTTTTGCCGAGTCGGCGCTTTTTTTTGCGTCGGTTTTTCGCTTCCCCTGGCCTCAATTTTAACATTAGAGTTTCAAATGTTACATTGCCACGTTCAGCTTGGCGTACCGCACGCGTGGATATGCGTTTCGTGATATTTCGCTAAAACATGCGCAAGCTAGCTAAAACCGTGGCGGTTGCGAGCTCGCCACGCGCACGCCATTCATATTCTACAACTTCTAATTCCAACATTTTGTCCACAGTTCCTGGCCATTGATGCTCGTGAAGTTACAAGACCATTGATGAAAATCCCTAGGACGAGTTTTCGTTTGAAGCTTGTACTAAACGTGCTTTTTTTGAAATATTCAAGATGGCGGCCACTTCCCAAGGTCAAAGGTCAATGAAACTTCTGTGGTGTTTGTAGAGTCGGTCTGGCGGCAAGTGTGTGAAGTTTCGTAAAAATCGGCAGAACCAAAGTGTCTTTTTCCCATATTGTGGAAAAACGTGAAAATCGCCAAATCTCGCACTTCGCCACAAAATGGCCGCCAAGGCGTGGGTCGTGCGGCCCCCCCACAATGATTTCAGAAGCTCTCCTGGATACCCCCGACGCGTGTGTTTTGGTTTCGTGTGCGTTTTTCGAAAAAAATTTTTTTGGCCCCATAAGCGATTTTGGCCCCATTCATTTTTTTGGCGGTATCGCACGCCGTGATGTCATCATGTTGGGGGGGTGTCGGGCACTATGCCGAAAATTCATTTTCAATTTTCCCCAGGTATGTGGAAATTTTGGTGAGTTTTCGGGTATGTGGCGGGGGTGTAATTTTCGCTCAAAGACGCCGTTAGAAAGAAGACAAATAATAATAATAAACAAAGCAGATACAATATAGAAGCATTTGCGTCTATGGGGCTGTGTGGGTTCGTGCACTTTTTTTTGGACTACACACTGGTCAGGTCTGGGTACACAAAGGCCTGTCCCTTGAGGTCGGTTAAAGGCTTTTTGTATGTTTTTGGGTCGTTTCGTACGTGTAAAAACAATATGGTCCTTGCAGACAGGACCCCTGCTGCTGCGGGCCATAATTAAAGCCGCAAGCGGCGTTGGATGGCCCGCAGGCGCTACCCGTCGCCCTAGCCCTGGCCTCTACACGCCACCGCCGCCCTAGCCCTGGCCTCCTCGCACCTCCGCCGCCCTAGCCCTGGCCTCTTCACGCATCCGCCGCCCTTGCTGCCCTCCTCTACGCACCACTCTTGCCCCTACCGCCCACCTATGAGCCCCCTCCCACCGCCCCCAAAGTGCACGATTGACCCTATCACACTTTTAGCCCAAAAAACCCCATTATAAGCCAAATTAGCGAAAAAAGTTAGCATATTGCTAAAACGTTAGCTTAACTCAGAATTAGCCCAAAAAACCCCATTATTAGCCAAATTAGCGAAAAAAGTTAGCATATTGCTAAAACGTTAGCCTAACTCAGAATTAGCCCAAAAAACCCCATTATTAGCCAAATTAGCGAAAAAAGTTAGCATATTGCTAAAACGTTAGCCTAACTCAGAATTAGCCCAAAAAACCCCATTATAAGCCAAATTAGCTAAAAAAGTTAGCATATTGCTAAAACGTTAGCTTAACTCAGAATTAGCCCAAAAAACCCCATTATTAGCCAAATTAGCGAAAAAAGTTAGCATATTGCTAAAACGTTAGCTTAACTCAGAATTAGCCCAAAAAACCCCATTATTAGCCAAATTAGCGAAAAAAGTTAGCATATTGCTAAAACGTTAGCTTAACTCAGAATTAGCCCAAAAAACCCCATTATTAGCCAAATTAGCGAAAAAAGTTAGCATATTGCTAAAACGTTAGCTTAACTCAGAATTAGCCCAAAAAACCCCATTATAAGCCAAATTAGCTAAAAAAGTTAGCATATTGCTAAAACGTTAGCTTAACTCAGAATTAGCCCGAAAAACCCCATTATATGTCAATATAGTGGAAAAAGTTAGCATGTTGCTATTACATTGACTTAACCCAGAAATTGCCCCCCAAAAAGCCCATTATGCTCTATGTAAGAAAATGATGACTAAAAAAGGACTTTTTTTCAAAATGGCGGCTTTTCTGTTGGTTTTATCGCCATAGCAACCATTTTATGTTTCGATCGCCCCGTGACACCGAACAGATAGACGTCAGTTTCAGACAGATCGGAAAAAGTAAACCTTTGAAACCCCTTAGCAACAAAGGTTATTCGGTAGCCACGCCCACTTTCCTAATGTATTCGTATTCGCTCCTATTATGTCATGTCCAGTTCTGGTCAGAGGTCAACATATTAAATTTTCACAAGAATCCGTCAAAAAATGGCCGAGTATAAAGACTGCGCCACTTTTGCGAGCTAGCTACGCGCACACCGTTTGAGATACAGAGTTACTATTGGTACCAAATTTTCACAAATTTCCTCCCGATGATGCTATTAAAGTTTGAAGAAGATCGGGAAAAAAAACCCTTGGGCTGAATTTTTCATTTAGCTAGGAGTAAAAACGATTTTTTTGAAAATTCAAGATGGCGGCCTCTTCCCAAGGTCAAACCGAAACGATACTTCTTGGGTCATCGTAGACTGGCGCTAGCTGCATGTGTGTGAAATTTCGTTTAAATTGTGACAACGAAAGGTCGGTTTTCACGTACGTAAATATCGCGGAATGTCCGATTTTGAAACAAAATGGCCGCCAAACCGTTGGTCGTGTGGCAATCACGTAATAATTTCAAAACTTCGTTTGGATATCCCCGATAAAGTTACGTTGGTTTCGTTCGTTAATTCTAAAAAAAAAATTCCGAAAATTTTTTTTTTTGCCGAGTCGGCGCTTTTTTTTGCGTCAGTTTTTCGCTTACCCTGGCCTCAATTTTAACATTAGAGTTTCAAATGTTACATTGCCACGTTCAGCTTGACGGACCGCACGCGTGGATATGCGTTTCGTGATATTTCGCTAAAACATGCGCAAGCTAGCTTAAACCGTGGCGGTTGCGAGCTCGCCACGCGCACGCCATTCAAATTCTACAACTTCTAATTCCAACATTTTGTCCACAGTTCCCGGCCATTGATGCTCGTGAAGTTACAAGACGATTGAAGAAAATCCCTAGGACGAGTTTTCGTTTGAAGCTTGTACTAAACGTGCTTTTTTTGAAATATCCAAGATGGCGGCCTTTTCCCAAGGTCAAAGGTCAATGAAACTTCTGTGGTGTTTGTAGACTCCGTCTGGCAGCAAGTGTGTGAAGTTTCATAAAAATCGGAAGAACCAAAGTGTCGTTTTCCCATATTGTGGAAAAACGTGAAAATCGCCAAATCTCGCACTTCGCCACAAAATGGCCGCCAAGGCGTGGGTCGTGCGGCACCCCCATAATGATTTCAAAAGTTCTCCTGGATACCCCCGACGCGTGTGTTTTGGTTTCGTGTACGTATTTCAAAATTTTTTTTTTTTGCTCCTTAAACAAATTTCGGCCCATTCATTTTTTTGGCGGTATCGCACGCCGTGATGTCATCATTTTGGGGGGGGTTTTGTTCACATCAAAAAAAATTATTTTACAATTTTCCCCAGGTTTGTGGAAATTTTGGTGAGTTTTCGGGTATGTTCAGGGGGTCAAATTTAGGCAAACAGGTGTCGTAAGAAAGGAGAATAATAATTAAAGCCGCAAGCGGCGTTGGATGGCCCGCAGGCGCTACCCGTCGCCCTAGCCCTGGCCTCTACACGCCACCGCCGCCCTAGCCCTGGCCTCCTTGCATCTCCGTCGCCCTAGCCCTGGCCTCTACACGCCTCCGCCGCCCTTGCCGCCCTCCTCTACGCACCACTCTTGCCCCTACCGCCCACCTATGAGCCCCCTCCCCCCGCCCCCAAAGTGCACGATTGACCCTATCACACTTTTAGCCCAAAAAACCCCATTATAAGCCAAATTAGCGAAAAAAAGTTAGCATATTGCTAAAACGTTAGCTTAACTCAGAATAAGCCTAAAAACCCCTTTTATTAGCCAAATTAGCGAAAAAAGTTAGCATATTGCTAAAACTTAGCTTAACTCAGAATTAGCCCAAAAAACCCCATTATTAGCCAAATTAGCGAAAAAAGTTAGCATATTGCTAAAACGTTAGCTTAACTCAGAATTAGCCCAAAAAACCCCATTATTAGCCAAATTAGCTGAAAAAAGTTAGCATATTGCTAAAACGTTAGCTTAACTCAGAATTAGCCCAAAAAACCCCATTATTAGCCAAATTAGCTAAAAAAGTTAGCATACTGCTAAAACGTTAGCTTAACTCAGAATTAGCCTGAAAAAGCCCCTTTATTAGCCAAATTAGCGAAAAAAGTTAGCATATTGCTAAAACGTTAGCTTAACTCAGATTTAGCCCAAAAAGCCCCATTATTAGCCAAATTAGCGAAAAAAGTTAGCATATTGCTAAAACGTTAGCTTAACTCAGAATTAGCCCAAAAAACCCCATTATTAGCCAAATTAGCGAAAAAAGTTAGCATATTGCTAAAACGTTAGCTTAACTCAGAATTAGCCCAAAAAACCCCATTATTAGCCAAATTAGCGAAAAAAGTTAGCATATTGCTAAAACGTTAGCTTAACTAAGAATTAGCCCAAAAAACCCCATTATAAGTCAATGTAGTGGAAAAAGTTAGCATGTTGCTAATACATTGCCTTAACCCAGAAACTGCCCTCAAAGAACCCCATTATGCTCTATATAAGAAATGAATGGGAAAAAAAAGCACTTTTTTCAAAATGGCGGCTTTTCTGTTGGTTTAATCGCCATAGCAACCATTTTAGGTTTTGATCCCCCCGTGACACCGAACAGATAGACGTCCGTTTCAGACAAATCGGAAAACGTTAACCCTTAAAACCCCTTAGCAACGAAGGTTATTCGCTAGCCACGCCCACATTTTTAATATATTTGTATCCGGTTCTATTATATCATGTCCAGTTCTGCTCTGGGCTCAACATATTGAATTTTCACAAGAATCCATCAAAAATTGGCCGAGTATAAAGACTGCGCCACTTTTGCAAGGTTGTCACGCGCACGCCATTTAAAATCTACAACTTCTAATTCCAACATTTTGTTCGCAATTGCTTCCTCTTGATGCCCAAGTAGTTACAAGACGATCGATAAAAATTCCAATGACGAGTTTTCGTTTGAAGCTAGTGCTAAACTAGCTTTTTTTTGTAAATTCAAGATGGCGGCCCCTTTCGAAGGTCAAAGGTCAACGAAACTCTACATGTCAGTGTAGACTTGCGCTAGCACCCTTTGGACGAAATTTCGTTAAGATCGTCAAAACAAAAGGTCACTTTTGATGTAGTTGAAAATCGCCAATTGTCAGATTTTGAAACAAAATGGCCGCCAAGGAGTGAGTCGGGTGGTCATCGCGTAATAATTTTAAATCTTTGTTTGGATATCCCCGATAAAGTTGCGTAGGTTTCATTCGTCAATTCTAAAAAAAAAATTCCGAAAAAATCGTTTTTCGCCGAGTCGGCGCTTTTTTTTGCGTCGGTTTTTCGCTTCCCCTGGCCTCAATTTTTACATTATAGTTTCAAAAGTTACATTGCCACATTCAGCCTGGCGTACCGCACGCGTGGATATGCGTTTTGTGATATTTCGCTAAAACATGCGCAAGCTAGCTAAAACCGTGGCGGTTGCGAGCTCGCCACGCGCACGCCATTCAAATTCTACAACTTCTAATTCCAACATTTTGTCCACAGTTCCCGGCCATTGATGCTCATGAAGTTACAAGACGATTGATGAAAATCCCTAGGACGAGTTTTCGTTTGTAGCTTGTACTAAACGTGCTTTTTTTGAAAAATTCAAGATGGCGGCCAGTTCCCAAGGTCAAAGGTCAATGAAACTTCTGTGGTGATTGTAGACTCCGGCTGGCGGGATGTGTGTGAAGTTTCGTAAAAATCGGAACAACCAAAGTGTTGTTTTCCCATATTGTGGAAAAACGTGAAAATCGCCAAATCTCGCACTTCGCCACAAAATGGCCGCCAAGGCGTGGGTCGTGCGGCCCCCCCATAATGATTTCAAAAGCTCTCCTGGATACCCCCGACGCGTGTGTTTTGGTTTCGTGTGCGTATTTCAAAATTTTTTTTTTTTGCTCCTTAAACAAATTTCGGCCCATTCATTTTTTTGGCGGGATCGCACGCCGTGATGTCATCATTTTGGGGGGGGGTTTGTTCACTTCAAAAAAAATTATTTTACAATTTTCCCCAGGTTTGTGGAAATTTTGGTGAGTTTTCGGGTATGTTCAGGGGGTCAAATTTAGGCAAACAGGTGGCGTTAAAACCCGGAATAATAATAATAATTAAAGCCGCAAGCGGCGTTGGATGGCCCGCAGGCCTACCCGTCGCCCTAGCCCTGGCCTCTACACGCCACCGCCGCCCTAGCCCTGGCCTCTTCGCACCTCCGCCGCCCTAGCCCTGGCCTCTTCAGGCTTCCGCCGCCCTTGCTGCCCTCTTCTACGCACCACTCTTGCCCTAACCGCCCACCTCTGAGCCCCCTCCCCCCGACCCCGCAGTGCTGCATTGACCCTATCACACTTTTAACCCAAAAAACCCCATTATAAGCCAAATTTCGAAAAAAGTTAGCATATACCTAAAACGTTAGCTTAACTCAGAATTAGCCCAAAAAACCCCAGTATTAGCCAAATTAGCGAAAAAAAGTTAGCATATTGCTAAAACGTTAGCTTACCTCAGAATTAGCCCAAAAAACCCCATTATTAGCCAAATTAGCGAAAAAAGTTAGCATATTGCTAAAACGTTAGCTTAACTCAGAATTAGCCCAAAAAACCCCAGTATTAGCCAAATTAGCGAAAAAAGTTAGCATATTGCTAAAACGTTAGCTTACCTCAGAATTAGCCCAAAAAACCCCATTATAAGCCAAATTAGCGAAAAAAGTTAGCATATTGCTAAAACGTTAGCTTAACTCAGAATTAGCCCAAAAAAGCCCATTATTAGCCAAATTAGCTAAAAAAAGTTAGCATATCGCTAAAACGTTAGCTTAACTCAGAATTAGCCCAAAAAACCCCATTATTAGCCAAATTAGCAAAAAAAGTTAGCATATTGCTAAATTGTTAGCATAACTCAGAATTAGCCCAAAAAACCCCATTATTAGCCAAATTAGCGAAAAAAGTTAGCATATTGCTAAAACGTTAGCTTAACTCAGAATTAGCCCAAAAAACCCCAGTATAAGCCAAATTAGCTAAAAAAGTTAGCATATTGTTAAAACGTTAGCTTAACTCAGAATTAGCCCAAAAAACCCCATTATAAGTCAATGTAGTGGAAAAAGTTAGCATGTTGCTAATACATTGCCTTAACCCAGAAACCTGCCCTCAAAGAACCCCATTATGCTCTATATAAGAAATTAATGGGAAAAAAAAACACTTTTTTCAAAATGGCGGCTTTTCTGTTGGTTTAATCGCCATAGCAACCATTTTAGGTTTTGATCCCCCCGTGACACCGAACAGATAGACGTCAGTTTCAGTCAAATCGGAAAACGTTAACCCTTAAAACCCCTTAGCAACGAAGGTTATTCGCTAGCCACGCCCACATTTTTAATATATTCGTATCCGGTTCTATTATATCATGTCCAGTTCTGGTCTGGGCTCAACATATTGAATTTTCACAAGAATCCATCAAAAATTGGCCGAGTATAAAGACTGCGCCACTTTTGCAAGGTTGTCATGCGCACGCCATTTAAAATCTACAACTTCTAATTCCAACATTTTGTTCGCAATTGCTTCCTCTTGATGCCCAAGTAGTTACAAGACGATCGATAAAAATTCCAAGGACGAGTTTTCGTTTGAAGCTAGTGCTAAACTAGCTTTTTTTTGCAAATTCAAGATGGCGGCCCTTTCCGAAGGTCAAAGGTCAATGAAACTCTACATGTCAATGTAGACTTGCGCTAGCACCCTTTGTACGAAATTTCGTTAAGATCGCCAAAACAAAAGGTCACTTTTGATGTAGTTGAAAATCGCCAATTGTCAGATTTTGAAACAAAATGGCCGCCAAGGAGTGAGTCGGGTGGTCATCGCGTAATAATTTTAAATCTTCGTTTGGATATCCCCGATAAAGTTGCGTAGGTTTCGTTCGTCAATTCTAAAAAAAAAATTCCGAAAAAATCGTTTTTCGCCGAGTCGGCGCTTTTTTTTGCGTCGGTTTTTCGCTTCCCCTGGCCTCAATTTTTACATTATAATTTCAAAAGTTACATTGCCACGTTCAGCCTGGCGTACCGCACGCGTGGATATGCGTTTTGTGATATTTCGCTAAAACATGCGCAAGCTAGCTAAAACCGTGGCGGTTGCGAGCTCGCCACGCGCACGCCATTCAAATTCTACAACTTCTAATTCCAACATTTTGTCCACAGTTCCCGGCCATTGATGCTCATGAAGTTACAAGACGATTGATGAAAATCCCTAGGACGAGTTTTCGTTTGTAGCTTGTACTAAACGTGCTTTTTTTGAAAAATTCAAGATGGCGGCCAGTTCCCAAGGTCAAAGGTCAATGAAACTTCTGTGGTGATTGTAGACTCTGGCTGGCGGGATGTGTGTGAAGTTTCGTAAAAATCGGAACAACCAAAGTGTCGTTTTCCCATATTGTGGAAAAACGTGAAAATCGCCAAATCTCGCACTTCGCCACAAAATGGCCGCCAAGGCGTGGGTCGTGTGGCCCCCCCATAATGATTTCAAAAGCTCTCCTGGATACCCCCGACGCGTGTGTTTTGGTTTCGTGTGCGTATTTAAAAATTTTTTTTTTTTGCTCCTTAAACAAATTTCGGCCCATTCATTTTTTTCGCGGGATCGCACGCCGTGATGTCATCGTTGTGGGGGGGGTCTGGTTCACTTTAAAAAAAATTATTTTACAATTTTCCCCAGGTTTGTGGAAATTTTGGTGAGTTTTCGGGTATGTTCAGGGGGTCAAATTTAGGCAAACAGGTGGCGTTAAAACCCGGAATAATAATAATAAACAAAGCAGAAACAATATAGAAGTTTTTGCGTCTAGGATTAAGTGTGTCCTTTTGTGTATCTTGTCTTGTACTACACACTGGTCAGGTCTGTTAAAGCTTAGGCCCTTGGATTGAGGCCTTTTAAAGGGCTTTTTCGTTTTTTGGGTTAAAGCAAAAACAATATGGTCCTTGCAGACAGGACCCCTGCTGCTGCGGGCCATAATAAACAAAGCAGAAACAATATAGAAGTTTTTGCGCCTAGGATTTAGTGCGTCCTTTTGTGTATCTTGTCTTGTACTACACACTGGTCAGGTCTGTTAAAGCTTAGGCCCTTGGATTGAGGCCTTTTAAAGGGCTTTTTCGTTTTTTGGGTTAAAGCAAAAACAATATGGTCCTTGCAGACAGGACCCCTGCTGCTGCGGGCCATAATTAAAGCCGCAAGCGGCGTTGGATGGCCCGCAGGCGCTACCCGTCGCCCTAGCCCTGGCCTCTACACGCCACCGCCGCCCTAGCCCTGGCCTCCTCACACCTCCGCCGCCCTAGCCCTGGCCTCTTCACGCCTCCGCCGCCCTTGCCGCCCTCCTCTACGCACCACTCTTGCCCCTACCGCCCACCTATGAGCCCCCTCCCACCGCCCCCAAAGTGCACGATTGACCCTATCACACTTTTAGCCCAAAAAACCCCATTATAAGCCAAATTAGCGAAAAAAGTTAGCATATTGCTAAAACGTTAGCTTAACTCAGAATTAGCCCAAAAAACCCCACTATTAGCCAAATTAGCGAAAAATGTTAGCATACTGCTAAAACGTTAGCTTAACTCAGAATTAGCCCAAAAACCCCCTTTTATTAGCCAAATTAGCGAAAAAAGTTAGCATATTGCTAAAACGTTAGCTTAACTCAGAATTAGCCCAAAAAACCCCATTATTAGCCAAATTAGCGAAAAAAGTTAGCATATTGCTAAAACGTTAGCTTAACTCAGAATTAGCCCAAAAAACCCCATTATTAGCCAAATTAGCGAAAAAATTTAGCATATTGCTAAAACGTTAGCTTAACTCAGAATTAGCCCAAAAAACCTCATTATTAGCCAAATTAGCTAAAAAAAGTTAGCATACTGCTAAAACGTTAGCTTAACTCAGAATTAGCCCAAAAAGCCCATTTTATTAGCCAAATTAGCGAAAAAAGTTAGCATATTGCTAAAACGTTAGCTTAACTCAGAATTAGCCCAAAAAACCCCATTATTAGCCAAATTAGCGAAAAAAGTTAGCATATTGCTAAAACGTTAGCTTAACTCAGAATTAGCCCAAAAAACCCCATTATTAGCCAAATTAGCGAAAAAAGTTAGCATATTGCTAAAACGTTAGCTTAACTCAGAATTAGCCCAAAAAACCCCATTGTAAGTCAATGTAGTGGAAAAGTTAGCATATTGCTAAAACGTTAGCTTAACTCAGAATTAGCCCAAAAAACCCCATTATAAGTCAATATAGTGGAAAAAGTTAGCATGTTGCTAATACATTGCCTTAACCCAGAAACTGCCCTCAAAGAACCCCATTATGCTCTATATAAGAAATTAATGGGAAAAAAAAGCACTTTTTTCAAAATGGCGGCTTTTCTGTTGGTTTAATCGCCATAGCAACCATTTTAGGTTTTGATTGCCCCGTGACACCGAACAGATAGACGTCTGTTTCAGACAAATCGGAAAACGTTAACCCTTAAAACCCCTTAGCAACGAAGGTTATTCGCTAGCCACGCCCACATTTTTAATATATTCGTATCCGGTTCTATTATATCATGTCCAGTTCTGGTCTGGGCTCAACATATTGAATTTTCACAAGAATCCATCAAAAATTGGCCGAGTATAAAGACTGCGCCACTTTTGCAAGGTTGTCACGCGCACGCCATTTAAAATCTACAACTTCTAATTCCAACATTTTGTTTGCAATTGCTTCCTCTTGATGCCCAAGTAGTTACAAGACGATCGATAAAAATTCCAAGGACGAGTTTTCGTTTGAAGCTAGTGCTAAACTAGCTTTTTTTTGTAAATTCAAGATGGCGGCCCCTTCCGAAGGTCAAAGGTCAACGAAACTCTACATGTCAGTGTAGACTTGCGCTAGCACCCTTTGGACGAAATTTCGTTAAGATCGCCAAAACAAAAGGTCACTTTTGATGTAATTGAAAATCGCCAATTGTCAGATTTTGAAACAAAATGGCCGCCAAGGAGTGAGTCGGGTGGTCATCACGTAATAATTTTAAATCTTCGTTTGGATATCCCCGATAAAGTTGCGTAGGTTTCGTTCGTCAATTCTAAAAAAAAAATTCCGAAAAAATCGTTTTTCGCCGAGTCGGCGCTTTTTTTTGCGTCGGTTTTTCGCTTCCCCTGGCCTCAATTTTTACATTATAGTTTCAAAAGTTACATTGCCACGTTCAGCCTGGCGTACCGCACGCGTGGATATGCGTTTTGTGATATTTCGCTAAAACATGCGCAAGCTAGCTAAAACCGTGGCGGTTGCGAGCTCGCCACGCGCACGCCATTCAAATTCTACAACTTCTAATTCCAACATTTTGTCCACAGTTCCCGGCCATTGATGCTCGTGAAGTTACAAGACGATTGATGAAAATCCCTAGGACGAGTTTTCGTTTGTAGCTTGTACTAAACGTGCTTTTTTTGAAAAATTCAAGATGGCGGCCAGTTCCCAAGGTCAAAGGTCAATGAAACTTCTGTGGTGATTGTAGACTCCGGCTGGCAGGATGTGTGTGAAGTTTCGTAAAAATCGGAACAACCAAAGTGTTGTTTTCCCATATTGTGGAAAAACGTGAAAATCGCCAAATCTCGCACTTCGCCACAAAATGGCCGCCAAGGCGTGGGTCGTGCGGCCCCCCCATAATGATTTCAAAAGCTCTCCTGGATACCCCCGACGCGTGTGTTTTGGTTTCGTGTGCGTATTTCAAAATTTTTTTTTTTTGCTCCTTAAACAAATTTCGGCCCATTCATTTTTTTCGCGGGAACGCACGCCGTGATGTCATCATTTTGGGGGGGGTTTGTTCACTTCAAAAAAAATTATTTTACAATTTTCCCCAGGTTTGTGGAAATTTTGGTGACTTTTCGGGTATGTTCAGGGGGTCAAATTTAGGCAAATAGGCGTCGTTAGAAAAAAGAAGAATAATAATAAACAAAGCAGAAACAATATAGAAGTTTTTGCGTCTAGGATTAAGTGTGTCCTTTTGTGTATCTTGTCTTGTACTACACACTGGTCAGGTCTGTTAAAGCTTAGGCCCTTGGATTGAGGCCTTTTAAAGGGCTTTTGCGTTTTTTGGGTTAAAGCAAAAACAATATGGTCCTTGCAGACAGGACCCTGCTGCTGCGGGCCATAATTAAAGCCGCAAGCGGCGTTGGATGGCCCGCAGGCGCTACCCGTCGCCCTAGCCCTGGCCTCTACACGCCACCGCCGCCCTAGCCCTGGCCTCCTCGCACCTCCGCCGCCCTAGCCCTGGCCTCTTCACGCCTCCGCCGCCCTTGCCGCCCTCCTCTACGCACCACTCTTGCCCCTACCGCCCACCTATGAGCCCCCTCCCACCGCCCCCAAAGTGCACGATTGACCCTATCACACTTTTAGCCCAAAAAACCCCATTATAAGCCAAATTAGCGAAAAAAGTTAGCATATTGCTAAAACGTTAGCTTAACTCAGAATTAGCCCAAAAAACCCCATTATTAGCCAAATTAGCGAAAAAAGTTAGCATATCGCTAAAACGTTAGCTTAACTCAGAATTAGCCCAAAAAACCCCATTATTAGCCAAATTAGCGATAAAAGTTAGCATATTGCTAAAACGTTAGCTTAACTCAGAATTAGCCCAAAAAACCCCACTATTAGCCAAATTAGCGAAAAAAGTTAGCATATTGCTAAAACGTTAGCTTAACTCAGAATTAGCCCAAAAAACCCCATTATAAGCCATTTTAGCCAAAAAAGTTAGCATATTGCTAAAATGTTAGCTTAACTCAGAATCAGCCCAAAAAACCCCATTATAAGTCAATGTAGTGGAAAAAGTTAGCATGTTGCTAATACATTGCCTTAACCCAGAAACTGCCCTCAAAGAAGCCCATTATGCTCTATATAAGAATTTGATGGGAAAAAAAAGCACTTTTTCCAAAATGGCGGCTTTTCTGTTGGTTTAATCGCCATAGCAACCATTTTAGGTTTTGATCACCCCGTGACACCGAACAGATAGACGTCAGTTTCAGACAAATCGGAAAACGTTAACCCTTAAAACCCCTTAGCAACGAAGGTTATTCGCCAGCCACGCCCACATTTTTAATATATTCGTATCCGGTTCTATTATATCATGTCCAGTTCTGGTCTGGGCTCAACATATTAAATTTTCACAAGAATCCATCAAAAATTGGCCGAGTATAAAGACTGCGCCACTTTTGCAAGGTTGTCACGCGCACGCCATTTAAAATCTACAACTTCTAATTCCAACATTTTGTTCGCAATTGCTTCCTCTTGATGCCCAAGTAGTTACAAGACGATCAATAAAAATTCCAAGGACGAGTTTTCGTTTGAAGCTAGTGCTAAACTAGCTTTTTTTTGTAAATTCAAGATGGCGGCCCCTTCCGAAGGTCAAAGGTCAACGAAACTCTACATGTCAGTGTAGACTTGCGCTAGCACCCTTTGGATGAAATTTCGTTAAGATCGCCAAAACAAAAGGTCACTTTTGATGTAGTTGAAAATCGCCAATTGTCAGATTTTGAAACAAAATGGCCGCCAAGGAGTGAGTCGGGTGGTCATCGCGTAATAATTTTAAATCTTCGTTTGGATAGCCCCGATAAAGTTACGTTGGTTTCGTTCGTCAATTCTAAAAAAAAAATTCCGAAAAAATCGTTTTTCGCCGAGTCGGCGCTTTTTTTTGCGTCGGTTTTTCGCTTCCCCTGGCCTCAATTTTTACATTATAATTTCAAAAGTTACATTGCCACATTCAGCCTGGCGTACCGCACGCGTGGATATGCGTTCTGTGATATTTCGCTAAAACATGCGCAAGCTAGCTAAAACCGTGGCGGTTGCGAGCTCGCCACGCGCACGCCATTCAAATTCTACAACTTCTAATTCCAACATTTTGTCCACAGTTCCCGGCCATTGATGCTCGTGAAGTTACAAGACGATTGATGAAAATCCCTAGGACGAGTTTTCGTTTGTAGCATGTACTAAACGTGCTTTTTTTGAAAAATTCAAGATGGCGGCCTTTTCCCGAGGTCAAAGGTCGATGAAACTTCTGTGGTGATTGTAGACTCCGGCTAGCAGGATGTGTGTGAAGTTTCGTAAAAATCGGAAGAACCAAAGTGTCGGTTTCCCATTCTGCAGAAAAACGTGAAAATCGCCAAATCTCGCACTTCGCCACAAAATGGCCGCCAAGGCGTGGGTCGTGCGGCCCCCCCATAATGATTTCAAAAGCTCTCCTGGATACCCCCGACACGTGTGTTTTGGTTTCGTGTGCATATTCTGAAATTTTTTTTTTTGGCCCCATGCACGTTTTCGGCCCCATTCATTTTTTTGGCGGTATCGCTCGCCGTGATGTCATCGTCTTGGGGGGGGGTTCGTTCACTTCAAAAAAAATTATTTTTCAATTTTATCTAGGTGTGTGGAAATTTTGGTGAGTTTTCGGGTATGTTCAGGGGGTCAAATTTACGATCTCCGGATCCGTTAGAAAGCGGAAGAATAATAATAAACAAAGCAGAAACAATATAGAAGTTTTTGCGTCTAGGATTAAGTGTGTCCTTTTGTGTATCTTGTCTTGTACTACACACTGGTCAGGTCTGTTAAAGCTTAGGCCCTTGGATTGAGGCCTTTTAAAGGGCTTTTGCGTTTTTTGGGTTAAAGCAAAAACAATATGGTCCTTGCAGACAGGACCCTGCTGCTGCGGGCCATAATAAACAAAGCAAAAACAATATAGAAGCTTTTTTGCGACTAGGCCTGTGTGTGTCTTTTTGTGTGTTTTGTCTTCTACTACACACTGGTCAGGTCTGTTAAAGCTTAGGCCCTTGGATTGAGGCCTTTTAAAGGGCTTTTTTGTTTTTTGGTCCGAGCAAATATAATATGGTCCTTGCAGACAGGACCCTGCTGCTGCGGGCCATAATTAAAGCCGCAAGCGGCGTTGGATGGCCCGCAGGCGCTACCCGTCGCCCTAGCCCTGGCCTCTACACGCCACCGTCGCCCTAGCCCTGGCCTCCTCGCACCTCCGCCGCCCTAGCCCTGGCCTCTTCACGCCTCCGCCGCCCTTGCCGCCCTCCTCTACGCACCACTCTTGCCCCTACCGCCCACCTATGAGCCCCCTCCCACCGCCCCCAAAGTGCACGATTGACCCTATCACACTTTTAGCCCAAAAAACCCCATTATAAGCCAAATTAGCGAAAAAAGTTAGCATATTGCTAAAACGTTAGCTTAACTCAGAATTAGCCCAAAAAACCCCACTATTAGCCAAATTAGCGAAAAAAGTTAGCATACTGCTAAAACGTTAGCTTAACTCAGAATTAGCCCAAAAACCCCCTTTTATTAGCCAAATTAGCGAAAAAAGTTAGCATATTGCTAAAACGTTAGCTTAACTCAGAATTAGCCCAAAAAACCCCATTATTAGCCAAATTAGCGAAAAAAGTTAGCATATTGCTAAAACGTTAGCTTAACTCAGAATTAGCCCAAAAAACCCCATTATTAGCCAAATTAGCGAAAAAAGTTAGCATACTGCTAAAACGTTAGCTTAACTTAGAATTAGCCCAAAAAACCCCATTATTAGCCAAATTAGCTAAAAAAGTTAGCATATTGCTAAAACGTTAGCTTAACTCAGAATTAGCCCAAAAAACCCCATTATTAGCCAAATTAGCGAAAAAAGTTAGCATACTGCTAAAACGTTAGCTTAACTTAGAATTAGCCCAAAAAACCCCATTATTAGCCAAATTAGCTAAAAAAGTTAGCATACTGCTAAAACATTAGCTTAACTCAGAATTAGCCCAAAAAGCCCCTTTTATTAACCAAATTAGCGAAAAAAGTTAGCATATTGCTAAAACGTTAGCTTAACTCAGAATTAGCCCAAAAAACCCCATTATTAGCCAAATTAGCGAAAAAAGTTAGCATATTGCTAAAACGTTAGCTTAACTCAGAATTAGCCCAAAAAACCCCATTATAAGCCAAATTAGCGAAAAAAGTTAGCATATTGCTAAAATGTTAGCTTAACTCAGAATTAGCCCAAAAAACCCCATTATAAGTCAATGTAGTGGAAAAAGTTAGCATGTTGCTAATACATTGCCTTAACCCAGAAACTGCCCTCAAAGAACCCCATTATGCTCTATATAAGAAATGAATGGAAAAAGAAGCACTTTTTTCAAAATGGCGGCTTTTCTGTTGGTTTAATCGCCATAGCAACCATTTTATGTTTCGATCGCACCGTGACACCGAACAGATAGACGTCAGTTTCAGACAGATCGGAAAAAGTAAACCTTTGAAACCCCTTAGCAACAAAGGTTATTCGCTAGCCACGCCCACTTTCCTAATGTATTCGTATTCGCTCCTATTATGTCATGTCCAGTTCTGGTCAGAGGTCAACATATTAAATTTTCACAAGAATCTGTCAAAAAATGGCCGAGTATAAAGACTGCGCCACTTTTGCGAGCTAGCTACGCGCACACCGTTTGAGATACAGAGTTACTATTGGTACCAAATTTTCACAAATTTCCTCCCGATGATGCTATTAAAGTTTGAAGAAGATCGGGAAAAAAAACCCTTGGGCTGAATTTTTCATTTAGCTAGGAGTAAAAACGATTTTTTTGAAAATTCAAGATGGCGGCCTCTTCCCAAGGTCAAACCGAAACGATACTTCTTGGGTCATCGTAGACTGGCGCTAGCTGCATGTGTGTGAAATTTCGTTTAAATTGTGACAACGAAAGGTCGGTTTTCACGTACGTAAATATCGCGGAATGTCCCATTTTGAAACAAAATGGCCGCCAAACCGGTGGTCGTGTGGCAATCACGTAATAATTTCAAAACTTCGTTTGGATATCCCCGATAAAGTTACGTAGGTTTCGTTCGTCAATTCTAAAAAAAAAATTCCGAAAAAATCGTTTTTCGCCGAGTCGGCGCTTTTTTTTGCGTCGGTTTTTCGCTTCCCCTGGCCTCAATTTTTACATTATAGTTTCAAAAGTTACATTGCCACATTCAGCCTGGCGTACCGCACGCGTGGATATGCGTTTTGTGATATTTCGCTAAAACATGCGCAAGCTAGCTAAAACCGTGGCGGTTGCGAGCTCGCCACGCGCACGCCATTCATATTCTACAACTTCTAATTCCAACATTTTGTCCACAGTTCCCGGCCATTGATGCTCGTGAAGTTACAAGACGATTGAAGAAAATCCCTAGGACGAGTTTTCGTTTGAAGCTTGTACTAAACGTGCTTTTTTTGAAAAATTCAAGATGGCGGCCAGTTCCCGAGGTCAAAGGTCGATGAAACTTCTGTGGTGATTGAAGACTCCGGCTGGCGGGATGTGTGTGAAGTTTCGTAAAAATCAGAAGAACCAAAGTGTCGGTTTCCCATTCTGCGGAAAAACGTGAAAATCGCCAAATCTCGCACTTCGCCACAAAATGGCCGCCAAGGCGTGGGTCGTGCGGCCCCCCCATAATGATTTCAAAAGCTCTCCTGGATACCCCCGACACGTGTGTTTTGGTTTCGTGTGCGTATTTCAAAATTTTTTTTTTTGGCCCCATAAACAGTTTTCGGCCCATTCATTTTTTTGGCGGTATCGCACGCCGTGATGTCATCGTGTTGGGGGGGGTGTCGGGCACTATGCCGAAAATTCATTTTCAATTTTCCCCAGGTTTGTGGAAATTTTGGTGAGTTTTCGGGTATGTGGCGGGGGTGTAATTTTCGCTCAAAGACGCCGTTAGAAATAAGACAAATAATAATAATAATAAACAAAGCAGATACAATATAGAACAATTTTCGTTTAGGCCTGTGTGGGTTCGTGCGCTTTTTTTTCTACTACACACTGGTCAGGTCTGGGTATGCAAAGGCCTGTTCCTTGAGGTCGGTCAAAGGCTTTTTGTATTTTTTTGGGTCTTTTCGTACGTGTAAAAACAATATGGTCCTTGCAGACAGGACCCCTGCTGCTGCGGGCCATAATTAAAGCCGCAAGCGGCGTTGGATGGCCCGCAGGCGCTACCCGTCGCCCTAGCCCTGGCCTCTACACGCCACCGCCGCCCTAGCCCTGGCCTCCTCGCACCTCCGCCGCCCTAGCCCTGGCCTCTTCACGCCTCCGCCGCCCTAGCCCTGGCCTCTTCACGCCTCCGCCGCCCTTGCCGCCCTCCTCTACGCACCACTCTTGCCCCTACCGCCCACCTATGAGCCCCCTCCCACCGCCCCCAAAGTGCACGATTGACCCTATCACACTTTTAGCCCAAAAAACCCCATTATAAGCCAAATTAGCAAAAAAAGTTAGCATATTGCTAAAATGTTAGCTTAACTCAGAATTAGCCCCAAAAAACCCCATTATTAGCCAAATTAGCGAAAAAAGTTAGCATATTGCTAAAACGTTAGCTTAACTCAGAATTAGCCCAAAAAACCCCATTATAAGCCAAATTAGCGAAAAAAGTTAGCATATAGCTAAAACGTTAGCTTAACTCAGAATTAGCCCAAAAAACCCCATTATTAGCCAAATTAGCGAAAAAAGTTAGCATATTGCTAAAACGTTAGCTTAACTCAGAATTAGCCCAAAAAACCCCATTATAAGCCAAATTAGCGAAAAAAGTTAGTATATTGCTAAAACGTTAGCTTAACTCAGAATTAGCCCAAAAAACCCCATTATTAGCCAAACTAGCGAAAAAAGTTAGCATATTGCTAAAACGTTAGCTTAACTCAGAATTAGCCCAAAAAACCCCTTTATTAGCCAAATTAGCGAAAAAGGTTAGCATATAGCTGAAACGTTAGCTTAACTCAGAATTAGCCCAAAAAACCCCATTATTAGCCAAATTAGCGAAAAAAGTTAGCATATTGCTAAAACGTTAGCTTAACTCAGAATTAGCCCAAAAAACCCCATTATTAGCCAAATTAGCGAAAAAAGTTAGCATATTGCTAAAACGTTAGCTTAACTCAGAATTAGCCCAAAAAACCCCATTATTAGCCAAATTAGCGAAAAAAGTTAGCATATTGCTAAAACGTTAGCTTAACTCAGAATTAGCCCAAAAAACCCCATTATTAGCCAAATTAGCGAAAAAAGTTAGCATATTGCTAAAACGTTAGCTTAACTCAGAATTAGCCCAAAAAACCCCATTATTAGCCAAATTAGCGAAAAAAGTTAGCATATTGCTAAAACGTTACCTTAACTCAGAATTAGCCCAAAAAACCCCATTATTAGCCAAATTAGCGAAAAAAGTTAGCATATTGCTAAAACGTTAGCTTAACTCAGAATTAGCCCAAAAAAACCCCTTTATTAGCCAAATTAGCGAAAAAAGTTAGCATATTGCTAAAACGTTAGCTTAACTCAGAATTAGCCCAAAAAACCCCATTATAAACCAAATTAGCTAAAAAAGTTAGCATATTGCTAAAACGTTAGCTTAACTCAGAATTAGCCCAAAAAACCCCATTATAAGTCAATGTAGTGGAAAAAGTTAGCATGTTGCTAATACATTGCCTTAACCCAGAAACTGCCCTCAAAGAACCCCATTATGCTCTATATAAGAAATTAATGGGAAAAAAAAAGCACTTTTTTCAAAATGGCGGCTTTTCTGTTGGTTTAATCGCCATAGCAACCATTTTAGGTTTTGATCCCCCCGTGACACCGAACAGATAGACGTCAGTTTCAGACAAATCGGAAAACGTTAACCCTTAAAACCCCTTAGCAACGAAGGTTATTCGCTAGCCACGCCCACATTTTTAATATATTCGTATCCGGTTCTATTATATCATGTCCAGTTCTGGTCTGGGCTCAACATATTGAATTTTCACAAGAATCCATCAAAAATTGGCCGAGTATAAAGACTGCGCCACTTTTGCAAGGTTGTCACGCGCACGCCATTTAAAATCTACAACTTCTAATTCCAACATTTTGTTTGCAATTGCTTCCTCTTGATGCCCAAGTAGTTACAAGACGATCGATAAAAATTCCAAGGACGAGTTTTCGTTTGAAGCTAGTGCTAAACTAGCCTTTTTTTGTAAATTCAAGATGGCGGCCCCTTCCGAAGGTCAAAGGTCAACGAAACTCTACATGTCAGTGTAGACTTGCGCTAGCACCCTTTGGACGAAATTTCGTTAAGATCGTCAAAACAAAAGGTCACTTTTGATGTAGTTGAAAATCGCCAATTGTCAGATTTTGAAACAAAATGGCCGCCAAGGAGTGAGTCGGGTGGTCATCACGTAATAATTTTAAATCTTCGTTTGGGTATCCCCGATAAAGTTACGTAGGTTTCGTTTGTCAATTCTAAAAAAAAAATTCCGAAAAAATCGTTTTTCGCCGAGTCAGCGCTTTTTTTTGCGTCGGTTTTTCGCTTCCCCTGGCCTCAATTTTTACATTATAGTTTTAAAAGTTACATTGCCACATTCAGCCTGGCGTACCGCACGCGTGGATATGCGTTTTGTGATATTTCGCTAAAACATGCGCAAGCTAGCTAAAACCGTGGCGGTTGCGAGCTCGCCACGCGCACGCCATTCAAATTCTACAACTTCTAATTCCAACATTTTGTCCACAGTTCCCGGCCATTGATGCTCGTGAAGTTACAAGACGATTGATGAAAATCCCTAGGACGAGTTTTCGTTTGTAGCTTGTACTAAACGTGCTTTTTTTGAAAAATTCAAGATGGCGGCCAGTTCCCGAGGTCAAAGGTCGATGAAACTTCTGTGGTGATTGAAGACTCCGGCTGGCGGGATGTGTGTGAAGTTTCGTAAAAATCGGAAGAACCAAAGTGTCGGTTTCCCATTCTGCGGAAAAACGTGAAAATCGCCAAATCTCGCACTTCGCCACAAAATGGCCGCCAAGGCGTGGGTCGTGCAGCCCCCCCATAATGATTTCAAAAGCTCTCCTGGATACCCCCGACACGTGTGTTTTGGTTTCGTGTGCGTATTTCAAAATTTTTTTTTTTGGCCCCATAAGCGATTTTCGGCCCATTCATTTTTTTTACGGTATCGCACGCCGTGATGTCATCGTCGTGGGGGGGGTTTCGTGCACTATGTCGAAAATTCATTTCACATTTTCCCCAGGTATGTGGAAATTTTGGTGAGTTTTCGGGTATGTGGCGGGGGTGAAAAATTGGCTCAAACTTGCAGAAAGAAAGAAGAATAATAATAATAAACAAAGCAAAAACAATATAGAAGTTTTTGCGTCTAGGATTAAGTGCGTCCTTTTGTGTATCTTGTCTTGTACTACACACTGGTCAGGTCTGTTAAAGCTTAGGCCCTTGGATTGAGGCCTTTTAAAGGGCTTTTGCGTTTTTTGGGTTAAAGCAAAAACAATATGGTCCTTGCAGACAGGACCCTGCTGCTGCGGGCCATAATTAAAGCCGCAAGCGGCGTTGGATGGCCCGCAGGCGCTACCCGTCGCCCTAGCCCTGACCTCTACACGCCACCGCCGCCATAGCCCTGGCCTCCCTGCACCTCCGCCGCCCTCGCCGCCCTCCTCTACACATCACTGTTGCCCTTCATGCCCACCTCTGAGCCCCCTCACACCGCCCCCGCAGTGCACCGTTGACCTTATAACACTTTCAGCCCAAAAAAAACACATTATAAGCCAAATTAGCGAAAAATGTTAGCATACTGCTAAAACGTTAGCTTAACTCAGATTAAGCCCAAAATGCCCCATTATTAGCCAAATTAGGGAAAAAAGTTAGCATATTGCTAAAACGTTAGCTTAACTCAGAATTAGCCCAAAAAACCCCATTATTAGCCAAATTAGCGAAAAAAGTTAGCATATTGCTAAAACGTTAGCTTAACTCAGAATTAGCCCAAAAAACCCCATTATTAGCCAAATTAGCGAAAAAAGTTAGCATATTGCTAAAACGTTAGCTTAACTCAGAATTAGCCCAAAAAACCTCATTATTAGCCAAATTAGCTAAAAAAGTTAGCATACTGCTAAAAAGTTAGCTTAACTCAGAATTAGCCCAAAAAGCCCCTTTTATTAGCCAAATTAGCGAAAAAAGTTAGCATATTGCTAAAACGTTAGCTTAACTCAGAATTAGCCCAAAAAACCCCATTATTAGCCAAATTAGCGAAAAAAGTTAGCATATTGCTAAAACGTTAGCTTAACTCAGAATTAGCCCAAAAAACCCCATTATTAGCCAAATTAGCTAAAAAAGTTAGCATATTGCTAAAACGTTAGCTTAACTCAGAATTAGCCCAAAAAACCCCATTATAAGTCAATGTAGTGGAAAAAGTTAGCATGTTGCTAATACATTGCCTTAACCCAGAAACTGCCCTCAAAGAACCCCATTATGCTCTATATAAGAAATTAATGGGAAAAAAAAGAATTTTTTTCAAAATGGCGGCTTTTCTGTTGGTTTAATCGCCATAGCAACCATTTTAGGTTTTGATCGCCCCGTGACACCGAACAGATAGACGTCTGTTTCAGACAAATCGGAAAACGTTAACCCTTAAAACCCCTTAGCAACGAAGGTTATTCGCTAGCCACGCCCACATTTTTAATATATTCGTATCCGGTTCTATTATATCATGTCCAGTTCTGGTCTGGGCTCAACATATTGAATTTTCACAAGAATCCATCAAAAATTGGCCGAGTATAAAGACTGCGCCACTTTTGCAAGGTTGTCACGCGCACGCCATTTAAAATCTACAACTTCTAATTCCAACATTTTGTTTGCAATTGCTTCTTCTTGATGCCCAAGTAGTTACAAGACGATCGATAAAAATTCCAAGGACGAGTTTTCGTTTGAAGCTAGTGATAAACTAGCTTTTTTTTGTAAAATTAAGATGGCGGCCCCTTCCGAAGGTCAAAGGTCAACGAAACTCTACATGTCAGTGTAGACTTGCGCTAGCACCCTTTGGACGAAATTTCGTTAAGATCGCCAAAACAAAAGGTCACTTTTGATGTAATTGAAAATCGCCAATTGTCAGATTTTGAAACAAAATGGCCGCCAAGGAGTGAGTCGGGTGGTCATCGCGTAATAATTTTAAATCTTCGTTTGGATATCCCCGATAAAGTTGCGTAGGTTTCGTTTGTCAATTCTAAAAAAAAAATTCCGAAAAAATCGTTTTTCGCCGAGTCAGCGCTTTTTTTTGCGTCGGTTTTTCGCTTCCCCTGGCCTCAATTTTTACATTATAGTTTCAAAAGTTACATTGCCACGTTCAGCCTGGCGTACCGCACGCGTGGATATGCGTTTTGTGATATTTCGCTAAAACATGCGCAAGCTAGCTAAAACCGTGGCGGTTGCGAGCTCGCCACGCGCACGCCATTCAAATTCTACAACTTCTAATTCCAACATTTTGTCCACAGTTCCCGCCCATTGATGCTCGTGAAGTTACAAGACGATTGATGAAAATCCCTAGGACGAGTTTTCGTTTGTAGCTTGTACTAAACGTGCTTTTTTTGAAAAATTCAAGATGGCGGCCACTTCCCGAGGTCAAAGGTCGATGAAACTTCTGTGGTGATTGTAGACTCCGGCTGGCGGGATGTGTGTGAAGTTTCGTAAAAATCGGAACAACCAAAGTGTCGTTTTCCCATATTGTGGAAAAACGTGAAAATCGCCAAATCTCGCACTTCGCCACAAAATGGCCGCCAAGGCGTGGGTCGTGCGGCCCCCCCATAATGATTTCAAAAGCTCTCCTGGATACCCCCGACACGTGTGTTTTGGTTTCGTGTGCATATTCTGAAATTTTTTTTTTTGGCCCCATGCACGTTTTCGGCCCCATTCATTTTTTTGGCGGTATCGCTCGCCGTGATGTCATCGTCTTGGGGGGGGGTTCGTTCACTTCAAAAAAAATTATTTTTCAATTTTATCTAGGTGTGTGGAAATTTTGGTGAGTTTTCGGGTATGTTCAGGGGGTCAAATTTACGATCTCCGGATCCGTTAGAAAGCGGAAGAATAATAATAAACAAAGCAGAAACAATATAGAAGTTTTTGCGTCTAGGATTTAGTGTGTCCTTTTGTGTATTTTGTCTTGTACTACACACTGGTCAGGTCTGTTAAAGCTTAGGCCCTTGGATTGAGGCCTTTTAAAGGGCTTTTGCGTTTTTTGGGTTAAAGCAAAAACAATATGGTCCTTGCAGACAGGACCCTGCTGCTGCGGGCCATAATAATAAACAAAGCAAAAACAATATAGAAGCTTTTTTGCGACTAGGCCTGTGTGTGTCTTTTTGTGTGTTTTGTCTTCTACTACACACTGGTCAGGTCTGTTAAAGCTTAGGCCCTTGGATTGAGGCCTTTTAAAGGGCTTTTTTGTTTTTTGGTCCGAGCAAATATAATATGGTCCTTGCAGACAGGACCCCTGCTGCTGCGGGCCATAATTATAAGAACAAATACATACAATTTATAAGAAAAAAATTGTAATTTATAATTAGAAAAAATATTAAATCATGCATTTTATTACTATGACATGTTATATTTAGCTTTTAAAAAAGTTTTAAGGTTTTAACAAAGAGAACATTATCTGTTTAATTTTAGTGGCAGATAATTCAGAAAAATGGGATTTACATCACACTGTTCAGGAATCTCAATGAATTTGCTTTACTTTTTATAAATAGATGACTTTAATTTCCAAGAAGCAGCATTTGTTTCACCTGTAAAATTAAGACTTTTTCAATCATAAGAGTACAAGTTTATTCTTTTTTTAAATTTTATGACTTTATTCTTGTTAAATTTAAAATTTTTCACTTAAAACGTAATTCTCAAAAAACAGACTTTTTAAAAACAATTTTACTCTCATTAAATTTTGCCTTTTTTCTCCTAATTTTACAATTTCCTTCTTGTAAAATGATGACTTTCTTCCTACAATCCTCGTGAAATTGTGACTTTTTTCTCATAGTTTTATGATATTCTCGTTTTGACTTCTTTTTTTATAATCAAACAATTTTACTTTTTTTTATACCTGTACAACTTTATTCTTGTGACATTTTGCCTTTCTCCTAACAATAAGTTTAATCTTCTAAAAGTTTTACAACTTTATTTCATAAAACTTTTTTTCTAATAGTTGTACAACTTTGACCTCACATATTTATTTGTTTGTTTGTTTTCTTTAGTGGCGGCCCTAATTCTCTGTCATTGCATGATTTTTTTTTTCTTTCAGACAAACATTCTTTTCAAAATAAACTTTTGTTTTTGAGTTAAAGTCAAGAACTATTATCTATAAGATTCTGGTAAGAAATAATCTGGTACTATTCATTTAGATTAGATTTGCTTTTGTTGTTAAAATGATGCTTTAAATACAATTAAGTAAAATCAGAATTCAGAGAAATAAATACTCAAACCGGAGTGAGTTCAATAAAGTTTGTTTTAAAAAAATGTCTGTCCTTTCATTGGCTTTTTTTTTGTGACGTCATTACGCACGGTTTGAATCGAAACCCCAAACGAGCGGCGCTTGTTTGTGTTCCTGCTGAGATTGTAAACTGTTGATTTTAAAGAGGATTTTTTTTGGGGGGTTTTTAAAGTGTTTCTACAGACTCCGGTTCGGTTCGGTTCAGTTGGAGTTTAGGCTGGTTTGTTTCGGGGCTAAAGGTTTCCTTGCGCGGTGAATCCAACCGAACCTTGCGCAGGGATCTGATGCAGGAAATCGAACCGGCTCCGCTACAGAGGGCTGACGGGATGCGGCAGGTCAGTCACGTGACACTCCGCCGGGTTTCTGCTGAAAGGGGGGCGGCTCGGGTTTCTGACGCGCGCGCGCCGGAGCGCGAGCGTTTTCAGTCTAGTGGAGGTTCGGGTTCTGGGCGGACATGCTGCCCCCGGGGGGAAATAAGACGTTTGTTTACCTGTGGACCTGCAGGCAGTTCCAGGTTAGCGCCGCGAGCCCAGGTGAGTGCCGGCTTCCTGACCCGGGCTGACCCGGGCTGCTGTGTGTTGCAGGAGCAGCAGGCGGAGTGGGAGCAGCTGAACCGGCTCCTGCAGCAGCGGGGCTTCAGGCCGGTGCTCTTTGCAGACCCCGTGGAGAACAAGAACCCTGCAGGTGAGAGCTCAGGGGTTCCACACCGGGATGACGTCACCACCCAGCAGAAAATCACATTTCCATCAGAAAAACAACTTTTTTTATGTACAAACACCGTTTTATTACATTTGGTGAATCAAACTAAACAAATGTAGAATTCCTAGGATTTAAAATGAGCTAAAACTGCATTTGGTTCTTAAGTCATCTGTAAATTCTCTCCTTCTGGCTTTCATCTCCTCTGGTTCTGTTCTGTCAGAGCTGGGCCTGCTGGACAGGAAGTCGGCGGCGGCGCTCAGGTGGACTCTGGAGACGCTGTTGGCGGACTCTGACAGGAGGCAGGCTCTCGTGCAGGAACTGGTCGGGTCCAACAACCGCCTCAGGTGAGTCCCGCCTCCCGTCGGGCCTCTGATGACCCCGGAGGCAGGAAGACCCGCCCCCTTCTGCTTTATCCTGGGGGGTCAGGTTTCCCTGTAGTCACTCATGCGGTCTGCAGACCACCTGTTCTGCACATCCGATCTCCTATCACAGCCTCCCGTCCGTCCGCTCTCTGAGGGTCACCATGGCAACCGCATCTTCAACTCCATCAGACCAAACAGAGGCTTTTATTTTCCTAAATGAAAGCGTACATCTGCTGAGGGAGGGTCAGCCCACAGTCGGACACTGACGACAAAACTTTTAATGAAGATTTTTAAACTTTTCCACCAACATTTAAACTTCCTTTTAGACTTTTGTTTATCCTGATTTCTATGAAAAATATCTTATTTTCAAATATTTCAGTTTATTTATTTACTCATAAGTTTTAATGAGTTCACATTATTGAAAAGTTGTTTACAAGTTGTTTTAATTTATGATTTAAAATATATTTATATTTTTTAAAGGATTGTACATTTTTACTCTCATCTTTTTCTTATTCATAACTATAAACCCAAAGTATGTGTAAATATTATTAAGAGTTTTTCTTTCTTTACTTCTGACCAGCAAGAATAGAGCCTATAAAAAGGGGGCGGAGTCAGTGTTTTATGAATCCGGAGGGGGAAACTGAGACTTTTCTCCTAATGGACTTTTTTTTTTTTTTATTCAGAGAGGAGGTCCAGGAGCAGATGAGTCGCGCCGCCCAGCACTCCCAGAAGGCCTCAGAGCTGCAGGCGCTGCTGGACCAGGTGAAGGTCAAGGTCCAGGACCTGGAGGACCGCTGCATTTGCAGGGCGGCGCAGACGCACAGCCGCACTCTGCAGCTGGAGCGCCACAGCGCAGAGGCCACAGTGAGTTCCTGTCACTTTACACGTTGATGTTTTTGTCAGAATGTGTGAAAACACAAAAAATTACAACAAAATCTGAACAAACTTAATTTTAAATTTAAATTATGATGATATAGTTTACTCAAAAAATTAGCATAGAAAACAAACTTCAATGAACTCTTTTATTTTGAAATGCAGCCACTGTCTCAGTACTGCTGGTCCTCAATCAGATTTCAAAATAAGAGACATAAATCACTTACGGATCTCCAAAAAACTCTTAGAAAGCTGAACTCAGATGAGTTCATCACCTGCAGGTTCAGATTAGTCAGTTATTTTTATTCAAATGTTGCGTAAATTTTACGTCAGTACTTGGATTCCATCATCACATATAAACAATGTCAATTTTATATTAGAATTTAAATGTTGACGTCGCAAATGATTTCTGGAAAGTCATGGAGGTCAAAGTGTAAAGCCAGCTGAAGTTTGGTGAAGAGACGACATCTCCAGCTTCTGACCTGCAGACATTCCTCTCTGGTTCTGGTTCTGGTTCTGGTTCTGGTTCAAGTCTGTGTGTTTGTCCTCTTGAACGTCTCAGCGCCGCTGCGAGCAGCTGCAGCAGAAGCTGCGCAGAAAGGAGGAGGAGGCCGCTGAGCTCCGCAGGAAGCTGCGCTTCGCCGTGGAGCAGGAGGAACAGCGCTTGGCCCGTCGGAACCGCAGCTTCCAGAAGATCTGCGGGAAAGCGTTTAGGCTGCAGTCCGCTGCAGACCAACGGTGAGGGCGCCGCACGCCGCCTCCAGGCTCCTCTACGGCTCTCATAACAGCAGCTGTTGTGTCTGCAGGGTTTTGGACGTCATCGACTTCTACGAAGCGGAAAGGAGGCTTCTGAAGGAGGAGCTCAGGTGAGCATGACTCCTCCTGGAATAATCCCAAAAGTGTCCAGGAATCAAACCTTCTGCTCTTCCGCAGGACTGCCAGAGGAGGAGCCGAGGCCTCTGAGCTGCAGGACGAAGGGGATCAGACCTCCGGCGGTGCTCCTTCATCCTCCAAAACAGACCTCAAGGCAAAGCTTCCCAAATCCAAATCTGGTTCTTTGAATTCCAAACAGGAAAACTGAAAAATACATGAAGAGGAATTTTGGGGAAAAACCAGAGGAAATGAATCCGTCCAGTGACTTTTTTGATGCTATATGAGCTAAAGGAAGTCCATGTATTCATGCAAAGACTTTTATATTTTAATCTGCTTTAGGCTAAAACATTTTACCAAAATAAAAGTCTGTTGAAAAAGCATCATGCTGGCAACGAAATACTTCTGAAAATGCAGTTAAATGTAAAAAATGAATTTTTTATAATAATTTCAGGAAAAAATAGATTTTTTTAAAGAAATAATTTAAATAAATGACTTAAATGGCAAAGTGGTTTAAAAAAGGCAAAAGAAAATGCAAAACATCAAGTGATTTGTTATAAAACTGACAGCTTGACCTGTTTTGAGGTTAACTGATCTGTTCTAACGGTGAGCTGTGGTGCAGTGTCTGGCACTCACCAGGTGGCGCTGTCCTCCTCAGGTGTTCCCGGAGCAGCAAAAAGAGAGCAGGGCGCGGCTGGAGGCGGAGCTGGACTCCAGGTGGGTGGAGCTCCTGCTGCTCCTCAGGTGGATGGTGTGATCCCGGTCCTCATGGTGCATGCGTTCCTCTGCAGACCAACCCGGGAGCAGCTGAAGGTCCACAAACACAAACGGCGCCATCTGAAGGGGCTCCAGCAGAGCGCCGCCAGGTAGAACTTCGACCGCGAGGATGGAGGTTACAGGAAGCTCTGGGTTCAAACGCTTTTAAGTTCCTGAACCCTCATTGCAAATGAAAAAAATGTTCAAACTGAATTTTCATTTCACTGTTTTCAATCCAGATTACGTTGACAGAACTGGACAGAGATGATGTTTAAATATGATCGGAATCTCTCTTTCCGCATCCGTTCTTATGCGTTGATTCTGTGTTTATCCCACAAACGTGTTTCTGGTGTGATGCTCCGAAGCTACAGACGACCTTCTTCCACTTCTTTCTCTTTTCTGCTGTGTTGCAGGCTGACTGCAGGGGGCGGGGCAGAGGAAAAGGCCGTAGAAGAACCTCCTGGGGAGGAGCGGCTGTGCGCTCAGTACCGCAGCGTGAGCCTTCCTCCTCTGGTTTCTCTTCAAGCTTCACTCAGACGTTTATCTTCTGGTTTTATCGTCTCCATCACCTCTGATTCCAGCTGCTGTCTGACATCAGAGCGGTCGTTGGGAGCCCCGCCCCCTCCAAGGAGGTGGAGTCAGAGCTGACGGACTTCCAGGCGCTCCTGCCGGTGTTGGAGGGCTGGGCTGGACAGCGCCGCCTGCTGAAGGTATGGCGTGACACCGGTGTATCTGTGGTGAGGATGTGCTGATCCGTGCAGCTGCTGTGTCTTTAGGACCTCCAGGACCTGCTGGTGGACCTGTCGGGGAGGTTGATGCCGCAGCCGCCTCGTGACGGCTCTGCAGCAGCGGTGAAGGTGGAGAACCTGATCCTGCTGGTGGAGGACATGATGGAAAACACATCCAAAGACCCCGAGCAGGTCTGATGGTTTCTCTGAGGGTTAGCGCGTTCTCTGACCTTCAAGCTCTCACTCTGCTCTGCCGTGTTCTCCAGAAACTCCGGAGCCCCACCCCCTACACGCTGAGCTCCATGGTGTCCCACTTCCAGAAGCTGTTCGAGGTTCCCTCTCTGAGAGGGGTCTACCCCCGCATGAACGAGGTCTACACGCGGCTAGCAGAGATGACCAACGCCTTGAGAAACCTGAAGGACGTTCTGGACCTGGGTAGCTCTGATCCTGTCCGTCTCGGCGGCCGGTCTGCACGTTCCTGCAGTCACGCTGGAGTCTTTCTGATTGCAGACGGCACAGCGTCTCCGGCGGAGGTGGTGAACCGCGTGTCTGCGCTGGCGTCTGCTCAGCAGTCAGGACTGCAGAATCTGCTGGAGGAGGCGGACATCGACAGGTGAGCATCTGCAGCTCCAGCGTCCTGCTCTGCGTCTGCACACCGCTCTTTACGCCGTTCTCCTTCCCCCAGCATCATCCTCAAAGTGAAGCAGCACGATGAGTTCCTCCCTGCCTTCCACCGCCTCATCACCGACATCCTACTGACTCTGGGTGAGACCGAAGCTCCGATGTTCTCCACAGCATTTGGTCGTCATATTTCTGGACAGCTGCTGACTGTGAGGATCATCTGCTGTCCTGTTTGTGCTGCAGGTGTGACTCACCTGGATGAAATCCTTCCTGCCTTGAAGTCTCTGAAGCGTTCTGCAGCCTGATCTTCTGCCGTTCCACAAATGAATAAAAACTCCAGAAAAATACATCTCCAACGACTCTGTGTCTTCTTTTCTGAAGTTATTTTATCCTCCAACCGTGACTTGTTTGATCTGCTTGCGTATCTGCATAAAAGAGGCCTGTCCACACCCTTAAAAGGTCAGACTAAAGCCTCTCCATCATGACCGAGGAGCTGTCGAAAAACACCAGAGATGTGACCAAAGAGCTGTCGAAGAACACCAGAGCTGTGACCAAAGAGCTGTCGAAGAACACCAGAGCTGTGACCAAGAGCTGTCGAAGAACACCAGAGATGTGACCAAAGAGCTGTCGAAGAACACCAGAGCTGTGACCAAAGAGCTGTCGAAGAACACCAGAGATGTGACCAAAGAGCTGTCGAAGAACACCAGAGATGTGACCAAAGAGCTGTCGAAGAACACCAAAGATGTGACCAAGGAGCTGTCGAAGGACATCAGAGATGTGACCAAAGAGCTGTCAAAGGACACCAATAACAAGACTGGGGAGCTTTAGGGGTGTCCAAATCCAGGCCTCGAGGGCCAGTGTCCTACATGTTTTCCAACCAACCTGCCATTGGAGCTCCTAATTGGCTGAACACATGGTTGGAAAACATGGAGGACACTGGCCTTTGAGGCCTGGATTTGGGCACCCCCGCATTAGATTAAAAAGTAAATGTGATTCTGTAATCCGACATACTACTTTTCACCTCTGAGATTTACCTTTAAATAACTGGGTTTGATGCATATTTTTTTCGTATTTTTGCTGCAAAATAAAACCATAAAGTGGAATTATTCCACAAGCATTTCTTCTTTTTTAACATAGTTGATCCTGATGTTGTTAGAATGTTTTATTTTGAAATATTTTTCCACAAGTTATCTTGGAGGTAAATATAATTTTGTCTGTTTTTTTTCTCAATCTGTTAGAATTATGGATTGATTTGGTTGAATTATTTAAAATAGTTTGCACACAGAAAGTCATGGTACAGGTTTCTTTGTTTTTTATGTTTTTCCGGATTCAGGGGCTCGGTGGTGGAGTGTGCACCTTAAGACAGTATGGTCGTGGTTTCAAATCTAAGGTTGAGGCACAGAAAAGTCTAAATTTATGATTCTTTTCATCAGAGATCCTGATTTGTTTGGAGTAACAGCTCCACCTAGAGTCGAAACGTGGGATTTTAAAACAAAGGTTAGATCAGTTTTTATTAGTGATAAAAACAAAAAAGAAAGTCCTTAATTTATAATGTTTCATCACAGTTAATCTGACTTTCTTTTTTTATTTTTTCCCCGCTCTACAAAAAAAAAGGAACGGAAGCCGATGAGGTGAGAGCGCGTTCGTGTTTCCGTCCGGACATTTTAAAAGCGATGCACACAAAACCATGGCGGCCAACATAGAGCAAATCTTCCAGGATTTTATTTTGAAAAAAATCAGAGAAATTGAGGACCAAAGCGGCGACACTGCGTACGTCACCTTTATTTGTTTGTTGTTCGAGCTTTAAGATGCAGCGTTTGGAGCGGGACTGCGCATGCTCCCCGCGCGCCGCTAACAGCTTCACCTTCGAAGCTAACTTTAGCGGCATGTTTACTCTTTCAAAGCGAACACTGGTGCTGTTGGATCGATGTCCGAACCGGTTCGATCCAGTTTGAACCCGAGAAAGGATGCAGAAAAGACTGACATGATGATATTTGAGAAAAGAAATGAGCAAAGTGTAATAAAAGCAGCAAGTAGCCCTGTAATGAAGGAGAAAAAGTTCATTTGTTGTTGATGCTAGCATGGATGTGTTTGTAAGAATGATTATCTTTTACAAAATGACACCTTTATTCCAGCATAGATTAAGTGATGAACATTGATATGATCTGCTGGTGTGACTAAGGAGCAGCAGGAGGTCTGGTCCTCCCATCCTCTCCTGCTGACAAGCCTTTGGAGGATGTTCTCTTGGGTTCCTCTGAGGTTCTCCTTTGCTGTGTCCAGCAGTGCTGCAGCAGAAGAAGAAGAAGAAGGCAGCGGCGGCGAAAGGGCCAGGGCCGACAAGGCCCCCCGGGGCTCCGAGGAACAGAGGCCCCTGCAAAAGAAACACAAGAAGCACAAAAAACACAAGAGCAAGAAGAAGAGGAGAACCCGGGAGGAGCGGAGCAGCTCCGAGTCTGGAACCGACCCGGAGAGGAACACCAAGCAGAGGTACAGTTCCACCCTGAAAGCGTCAGGTCAAAGCTCAAACCCCAAAGAAGTCAAGTTTTGGGAATTTCCTTCTTCTCCTCTCAGGTTTAATTAGATTCTGGTTCTTTGAACTGTTTGAAGTTTTTAGTGTTCTTGTCGCTGTTCTTTAAACTGTCGTTTGCCTTTTTTCCTCGCAGAAGACGGACATCATCCTCTGAAAAAAAGGAAGAAGGTAGGAAACCGTCGGATTCATTCAGCATAACTTTAACACCTGAGTTTAACATCTTTTGACTGGTTCTAAGTGTGAAGGAGAACATCTTCCCACCATCAAGAGAGGCTGCTGAAAACACCACCACCTGCTGTCTGTGGTTATGCATGTATTTCTGTGGAATTATCTTAGCTTGGTCTGTTCTTAGAGAACATGCTTAATGTCTGTCTTATGTCTGTTAGGTTGTTTTGTGAATGAATTCTGACAAACCTTCAGATGAAAAGTCATTTAAGCTGGAAATGGTTTGATATTCTTTTATGTTCTGTCACGTCTTTTCTTTCATGCGCATTCACATTCTTCCACATGCTTTCCTGTTCTTTTACGTTCTTTCATGTTCCTTCACATCCTTTCATCTGCTTTGATGTGCTTTCACATTCTGTCTTATGCTGTCTTTCATTTGCACTCATGTTCTTTTGGGTTCTTTCATGTTCTCTCACATCCTTCAAGTTCTTTTACATGCTTTTTTGTAACTTCCCCTGCTTCCGCGCTGTTTCATGTTCTTTCATGTCCTTACATTTGATTTCGAGTTTTTCACATTCTTTCAAGTTATTTCATTAACTTTCATGTTCTTATACATTCTTTCTTGTTCTTACATGTTCTTTCATGTGCTTTCATGTTACTTCATTTTAGTTTTTGTTCTTTCATTTGATTTTTCTATGATTTTGCACATTCTTTCATGTTCTTTCATGTTCTTTCATGTTCTTTCATGTTCTTTCATGTTCTTTTATGTTCTTTCATGTTTTTAATTATTCTTTCATCGTATTAGAAAGCCACTTTGATGTTAACATGAAATTCTTGTTAAAGTTTGTGTACTTTTGTTGAATGTTTGTGAGGTTTCTACACACATTGTTTGCATGTTCTTACATGTTCTTACATGTGCTTTCTTGTTCTTACATGTTCTTTCATGTTCTTTTAAGTTCTTATATGTTCTTTAATGTGCTTGCATGTTTTCTCATTTGCTTTCAGGTTCTTACATGTTCTTTAATGTTCCTTCATTGTATTTTATGTTCTTTCATTTGCTCTTTCTGTGATTTTGCACAGTCTTTCACGTTCTTTCACGTTCTTTCACGTTTTTATTTATTTTATCGTCTTCAAAAGCCAATTTGATGTTAACATGAAATTTTTGTTTACGTTTGTGTACTTGTATTGAATGTGTGTGAGGTTTCTACACAAATTGACGGATCTTTTGTAGATCAGAAACTTAGTGATTTTCTTTTGTTTTCTTGCTGGTTCTTGCTGATCGCGATAATAATACTTCAGCCTGTCTTTCTGTTCAGGTGAGGATCATGGCGGCAAGTCCTCGCGCCGCAAGCAGCCCTCCTCGCGAAAGAAGAAGAAGAAGAAAAAGAAGAGGAGCGGAGACAGCACCTCGGATTCCGACTCTGAATTAGCATCGAAGCAGAAGGATTTTGAAGAGGGGCGGAGCTTACCGGCGGCGCTGCCGGATATAATTCCTAAACAGGTAAAACTGAAGGATTCAGGTTTAATTTTGAGGTTTCTTCTGCAGTTCAGAAATCTGTGCAACACAAACGATTAAAACAGAAAAACAGGCATCAACTATTCAGTTTAGGTGTTTTAACAGTTTTAGCCTGAAAGTTGAGCTTTTTTTTCTTTAGACGCTCAAATCTCACCATCTTTGTTTAAAAATACAGAGGTTGGTGTGCACGGATCCACGTCACACAATCTTAGATGTTCTAAAGTCCAGTTTAAACCCGCCACCCAAAACATGACTGATGCACCCAAATGTATGTTTTTAGCTTCATTCGAAAGACGCAAACGGTTACTAGTGAACTTTAATCAAACTCTATGAATTTGTTTTTAGTTAAGTAAACGTTTGCAGCCAACAGCTGCGGTCATTTTTCTGATCCGGAGTCCCTCAGCATTGACAGACACTCAAGACTCGCCTGTTTTGGTATCAGTAGGCGGGGTCGTGCGTTCACTGGAGTTTAAGTCGATAAAGAACAACAAGAAGGGGGTGTTTATACCGTCATCCCACACATGCAAGACCGTCTGAGGACCCAGCCGTTTGGCTCTGGCACTGTGGATGATAAGATCGGTACATCAATCTAAAGTATTTCTTAATCTTTGCATTTATTTGTCTCTGTTTACAGATTTTCTTAAAAAGCTATAAAAGGTCAGGTGACCCATCAAAGTCTTGCCTGAACAAAACCTCCATCAGAGTCCAGACTAACATCTCTGTTGGCCTTTCTAGGAACAGTTTAGAAACCAGAAATGATCTTTTTTGCTTCACTGTTTGCTTTCCCAAACACAAATAAAACACTCTTAACGGAAGAAAGGTTTGGCTTCCTTCAGGACAGCTACGGCAAAGGCAAGCGGACTGAGGAAGTCGGTGGGCGGAGCTGCTGTTCTCCAGCCGGCGTCTGTCCTCAGCTCCATTCCTGCTCCCAGAAAAGAAGCTCGGAGCCTCGGTCCAGAAGTGGCTCTCGGTCTGGATCAGAGTGTCACCAGACCGGCTCCAGGTGAGTGTCAAAAAAAGCCTCTCTGAGATCTGATGAAACCAACAGCGTTTCATGTTTTCTGTCTCCGCCTCTTTGTTCGCCTCCACCAGCTCCGCTGAGAAGAGGAAAGATCTGGACGACCGCTGCCTCCTTGAGCGGCTCCCGCCTGCTCTCAGGAACGCTGAGGGAGCAGAAGAAGAGGGTTCTGGGTGGACAACCACCGAGCTGCCGGCGGAGGAGCCAGCCGTGGTCAAAGAAACAGAGAAACAAGGTGGGACCCGCCGTGAATGAGGGACGGCAGCCGGTGTGTTTTTGAGAATTTGATCGACTCCATACGAGTTTTAAACTCCACGTTTAAAATCAGCTTCAGGTTATGGAGGTGTTCTGTGGGTGTCAGTGATTTTAGGGATGAAGAAGACTGTTTTGGTTTGTTCTTGTGAGGCATTTACACCAAATGCAGAGCAGGCGGAGCAGCAGGTACAAGCACAGGTCTAACGAGGAGATAGAGATGACCAAACCGCCATTTGAGCTGAAAATCTGACCTCCAGGAGGATTTATCACCCAAAAAATATGTTCTCTAACATCCAGGAGTTTCATCCTGCTGCTGCTGCTGCTGCATCGTTCGTCTTAGTGAAGTTCAAAAAATAAAAAAAGGGTTTTCTTCGCATATCACATGACTTACATGGTCACATGAAGCAAAGAATAATAGCTGCACACACTCCTTTCTCGCAGCATTTTTATGATTGACATGTGACGTCGGAGCGAAAAACTAACCAGCATTCACCTCGCAGCAGTCAATCTGCGCAGCACTGAGTCTGTCTGGGTCGTCTCAAACACTCTTAATATGACTCATGTGGTCACATGACTCATGTGGTCACATGACTCATGTGGTCACATGACTCATGAGGTCACATGACTCATGAGGTCACATGACTCATGAGGTCACATGACTCATGTGGTCACATAACGTATGCTGCATCACACCTGACGCGATTTGCAGATCAGGGACATCGAGTTTCAATGTTAATACTTCAAAAATCTGAACTTTGGCGACGCATCAACCGATCAGGGACTCAGCTTTTGCACATGACGTTCTCAGTGACTTGATCGGCGGGTAGAATGCAAATCCAAAACGGTTGATCGATGCGAGCGTTCTCGTCCTGAACTTCCATCCGTTTTTCAACCCGCTGCGGCCGCAGGGCTGCTGGAGACTGTCCCGGCTACCACTGGCGAAGGCGGGATACACCCTGGACAGGTCTGGGGCGTCGAGCGCATTTTTGGACAGGCGTGGAGCAGTAAATTTGACACGCATCAAAAAGAGGCGTCAGATATGAATTTGAAGAGGACATTTTTCCGGTAAGAATGCGGCATTACACAGTCACATGACTCATTAGCAAGTAAAAGCTCTGAAGCCCTTATTCTAAATGATGAATTCAGTCCAGCGTAACGGCGGTTAGATGAACCGTTCAGGGTGCAATGAAATGTTTCTTTTGTGCTCAGACTCTGAACAGGCTCCAGAACCAGAGGTCCTTCAGTCTAGACCGTCAGAGAGCTCCAGGTCCGGTTCAGCCGCCGCCAAGCACCAAACCAAGAAGAAGAAGAACCAGTCTCCTCAGAGGAGCAGCGAGGGAAGGACTTCAAAGAGGCACAAAAGATCCAGGTCGCCCTACAGGCGCAGCAGGAAGAGATCCAGGAGGAAGTCCAAATCCAGGAGTCCATCTCGGAGTAGAAGGTCCAGGTCCAGGAGTCCGTCTGGCAGGAGGAGATCCAGATCCAGAAGTCCATCTGTCAGGAGGAGGTCCAGATCCAGGTACTCCGGGAAACAGGATTATCCGTTTACCTCTGGTGTTCTTGGTTCTTTTAACAGTTTTTAACAACAATATTTAACCCCTTTAATTCTAAAAAAAACCATGAGAACCAGCCATCGAACTGGTAACGAAAAACCTTTTTCCTAGTTTGACTTGTCTGGTGTCCGGTTAGTCCTCCTGAGTGAAACTCCATCAAACCTTCTGACTCCTCCCTGCTCCTGCGGCTCCGGGACTTTTCCTCGTTTTCCCCCAAACAGGTTTTGTTTCTCGCGGTTCCGTCCCTTTCAGTGACTCGAACCCCTCGCTGTCTGAGCAGGTCGGCGGAGCGGAGGCGGCGTTCGCGCTCACGCAGCCGGCGGAGGGTCGGCTACAGCCAGAGGGACCGCTGGAAACGCGAACCGAGTCACTCCCCCGTGGTCATCCTCCGGAAAAACAGGTCCCCCGCACGCAAGGAGAGGAGTCGCAGCAAGAGCCCCAAACGGATCAGCGAGCTGGGTCAGAACCGCCGATTGATCGTCTTTAACTACTGTTTTGTAACTCTGCTTTTTGTAAATGTTATAAATCAAAAGCGCATTTTGAGTCACTTTAATATAAGAAAAAAGCATCTTTTATGAAAGTTACAATTTTAGTTTATAAGAACATTTCTTTTGGACATTTTTAGTTGTCAGTAAAAATAGTTTTTTTGTTCGTCGCTAATGGACTAATACCCTTATTTTTACATTACAGCATGAAAGAGCAACTATTTTTGCTACTATTTTGTGACTAAAAATTGACATATTATTAACAAATCACAGAAAAGCATGAGCGCTTTGGGTGAATTAACGCCAAAAACAACATCGCTGCACTTTAATGGTGCGGCTTCGCTGTGACTAAACCAAAGGAGACAAAATAAACTCAGTTCTACAACCTAGACAACGCAGAAGAAAAAACTTTGTGGGTGTGAGTAGTTCTCTAAATAAAGACAAACATTTCAACGGGATTCCATGAAACCCCCCAGGGGCAAAGACAACTGTAGTTATGTTTGATTCAACTGCTAACTCGGCATTAGAACAAAAACGGAGAACAAATAACGACAGGAGACCGCCTCTTTTTCTTTTTTTTTTCAACACAAATGTTTCCTTTGATCTGCTCTGAGATCAAAGGGCAGATCAAAGGGCTGGTAAATGCTGTCAACTACCTTCAAAGGAGGATAAAACACTTCCCGACGTCTTCATAAACCAATATACCATGTGCAAATGAAGAGAAACGGCAACGGTTTTCATGATCAAATTCACTCAAATCTCCAGACTCGAGGGCAAGGCAGGTTGCCGTGGCAACGGAGAGACCATCAATGCCGAATGACGGAGGCAGAGCTGTCAATTCCCAAGAATTGCCTTCTTGGGAAATTTAAATGTATGCCATTCAGGAGTGCAATGAATTTTAAAGAAGGGGGGAAGAAAATCACATAAACATGTTATTGGTTTGTTTAGGAATGTTTTTATTAAAAATTAACTCACAGGAAATGTGGAAAAAAAGGAAAAAAAATTTTTAATATCAAGCTGCATAAATGCTAGTTTTTAGATCAGTACGCTTGGTAGAATACAGAAAAACATCAGCAGAGCAATGGTTCTGCTCATATAATCTATCAAGAAATGAAACCTGTGATGTCATGTTAAGAGGAAAATTCACCCGAATCAGCTGTAAACCTTCAGAACTTTCCACATTTGTGTTTCTGCTGACGAGCTGTCGCTGAATCTCATCCTTTTGTGTTCTAAATGTGCGATTTTTGTGTTTCTGCTTCCTCAGATAAGGAGCAGTTGTTAGAAATCGCTAAAGCCAACGCCGCCGCCATGTGTGTGAAGGCCGGGATGCCCGTCCCCGCCAGCCTCAGGACCACGGCCATCCCTCTGGCTCTGCCCAGCATGGCCATGAACGCCGCCATGGCCAGCATGACGGCAGGTACCCCCCCCCTCCCTCCGTTTTGCTTCTGTGAGAGCCCTGAGCTTCCGGTTGACCTGCTCTATCGTCTCCTGAAGCCACGGTGACGGCCGCCTTGTCCAACATGGGAACTCTGTCTTCACTGCTCGCGCTGCCGTCCATCACCAACAAGCCGGCGGCGCCGCCGGGCCAGTGCTCCGCCGCTGCTCTGGAGGAGGTGAAGAAGAAGGTGGCAAAGCAGGCCAACAGCCTCAGCATCAAGGAGTTTACAGACGTAAGCATGACGAAGAATAAAATTATTGTTCAAAGTAAAAAATCAGACACTTTTATCCATTTAATGCGTGCGATCAACCAGAAAGGTCACAGTTACTGTCCGTGCACACCGCCCCCTTCCCCTCAACACTGCTGAGAGCTCTCTGTTTACATGCTACCACTGGCTTCTACAGCACAATGACTCAATGTTTTTAATTTATGTCACACCGGGCATGTGACTCGCAGTGTCAAACGGTTGGCACTTTTGTGAACTGAAAGGGACGCCATCCATATGTCACCACCCAATCAGAGTCCCTGATTGGTCAAAGTTCACCCTGTTTAGCTCTAAACGCGCTTTCAGCAGCGGCACGTTTTGTACATAGAGCCTGAAAACGGTCGTAAAAACTTGCATAACTACGTGTGAACTTGAGTTTTGTGCGCGGAAGCCCAAAATGCACATATACACGGATATAACGGACATTTCTTCACGCAGTGGGAACATTCGCTCTCAAGAAACTTCACTACCGATCTAAAACAAAGAGCATCTTTTCGGCTTAAGCTAGCTCAGGAAGTGTGAGCCTCCTGACTGAGATTCTGAAATTCCTGCAGGTTACGAGTCACAAATGTTTAGTGAAATACTTGTCACAGAGCAAAAGTGTTGCGTTCATTCTTACTTTCTCTGCTGCTGTTTGAGTTTCTGCAAAAGTCGCAGAATCCGAACTTTTGTTCCTGTTGCTCCAACCGCAACATGCTAGCAAAATGACCTGCTGGCACGCTGTCAGTCAGTGGGTTTAAAAACCTTAGAGGTTTTCTTGTTAAAAAACGAGAAATTAGAAAAACACATCTTTACCTTAATTTGAAAGAACACAGCAGATGGAGGAAACAGCAGAGTTGAGTTTCTGTTTGCTTCTAAAGGTGCTGCAGTCAGAGGAATGAATGGAGAGGATGACTGGTGACTGAGGACTTGATCTTCAACTGTTTTTTGTTGGTCCGTTTTTTTTAAATTCTTGCGAACGACCTTGTTCAATCAGAGGTTAACTCTCATTTTTGTCGTTCTTTTGCAGAAATGCAGGATGATCGTGGACAGCTCCGGGGAGCTGCCTGTCGCTGCGCCCCACGTCTCAGACGAAGAGGACGACGCCAAACCGCTCGCAGCTATTCGAGAGCAAAAAGTCATCAACATTCACATTAACGTAACGGCCAGCAGAAGCACACCAACCTTCTTTTTCTTTTATGTTTTGACCCAAATACATGAGCGTTTCCCCCCCTTCTCTATAGAACGCCACACTTCGTCCTGCGGTGCGCAGCGATGCAGGAATGGCCAAAGAGTTCCCGGTGTCTTCAGGATCCCAGCATCGAAAGAAGGTCTGTGGCACATTTGGAGTCTCCAGCCTGGCTTGCTTGTCAGCTGGAAAAATGGGGGACCAGGGCTTCTTATTTCATTTGTGATGATGGAAATATGGTCACATCATCTGCAAAGTGTGCAACAAAGTTAAATCCTTGAACCGGCCCGCAGTCCCAGCTGGAAAAACATGGGGCGAAAAAGAAGTAACGCCTACAAACAGAATTTGAGCATATTGATCATTATAGTGAAAGCAAATGATTCTACCTGACAGTCAAACATGGAACATGCTAACCCCACACAGAGATCCAGTTTAAACACAGAGATCCCGTTTAAACACAGAGATCCCGTTTAAACACGGAGATCCCGTTTCAACACAGAGATCCCGTTTCAACACAGAGATCCCATTTAAACACAGAGATCCCGTTTGAACACAGAGATCCCGTTTGAACACAGAGATCCCGTTTAAACACAGAGATCCCGTTTGAACACAGAGATCCCGTTTGAACACGGAGATCCCGTTTGAACACGGAGATCCCGTTTGAACACGGAGATCCCGTTTGAACACGGAGATCCCGTTTAAACACGGAGATCCCGTTTAAACACGGAGATCCAGTTTAAACACGGAGATCCCGTTTCAACACGGAGATCCCGTTTCAACACGGAGATCCCGTTTCAACACGGAGATCCCGTTTCAACACGGAGATCCCGTTTAAACACGGAGATCCAGTTTAAACACGGAGATCCCGTTTAAACACGGAGATCCAGTTTCAACACGGAGATCCCGTTTAAACACAGAGATCAGATTGACTCCACCTTAGAACAAAGAATTTTTACCCAAATTAAATAATGGAAAGTGGAGTTTAACTTTACGTGGATGTAAGCTAACAAGCTAACACGATCTGTCGTCCAAATAGTTCATGTCATATATTTTGTTTGACTGTTTCTCTTTTTGTGGCCATAAATCTGTTTATTCGACAGACATTCTGCCAACAGCAGTTGAACTTACAGTTGAAGTTGCTGCAGGACTAAAGCCGTCCAGCAGGGTGCAGATTTTATCGTAGTTTTCCCCTTAACTTTCCCTGAACCTGTACTTGATGTGGGAGGAGCTTTGACACTGCAGGACTTTATTTTGAAAAGATGATTCTTTCTGCTGAAGTGAGGAGCTTTTGCTTCCAGTCGGAGGCCAAAAAGACCAGTTTTCCCAGTTGTTGTACTGAAACGTACTTGATGAAACTTTTAAATCAGTTTAAACCCATTGAAAATAGGTGTTTGTTGTTTAAATATTAATGTAAAACGCTCCACTGTCCAGGAGGGGGAGGGTCTGAGCGCCTATGGAGAGTGGGTTCCAGTGGAGCGAACGACAGAAAAAGCCACAGCTGCCCCAAAAAGCCCCCAGCAAATCTTCTGCCAGTGAAGTCCAGCTCCACGCCGGGAGATCCGTCCGCCGTGCCGCTGGACTCCGAGCAGGCGGCGAGAATCGTGGAGAGCGACAGCGTGTTTCCTGACATACCTGCGCAGGTGAGACGTACACAAATGACCCGGGAACATGCACCTCGTGGATGAACACGTGACTCGTTTTTGACATGCAGGAGCTTCAAGTCAGCTGTAAATCTGAGGTTCAAGCTTGTCGTCCATAACACAAAGTCTGCTCTTCACTGTATTTTCTAGTGTAGATCTGAGGATAAAGTTTCCTATTTTCCCTCATCTTCAGAATTTAAATCCACTCTCTGATCAAGTCACTGAAGCTTTTCAGTATAACAGAAGCTCCGACCTCACAGCAGAAAGAGTACAGATGTACAGAAACATGCAAATGTGATTTTCTGTTGATTAAGAAGCTCCTGCTCCTTTGGGATTGCAACCAATTCCATTCTCTTCAGTTGCTGCATCTTAATCTGCTTTAGCTGAGAGGTTTTTTTTGGCATCTTTTATTAAATGGTTCTTTCATTATGGATGTGTGTGTTATACCTGCCCCTGATATTCCACGACTCAAAAGAAACCAGCGTAGTCTGTGGTGAGTGTATTGACGTTTTCCGACCGGTGATGAAGATGCATTTCTGTTGTTCCTGACATGAAGTCAATATCATTAAAAAAAAATGGAATAGTGTTGTGTTTTCCTGACAGGCTAAATCCAGGCTAGACAGCAAAATCCACACGTCAACAAATGTCAGGATGTTGCTACGCTATGAAACAAATTAAACAACATTAAAAAAAACGACATCAAATTATTTCGTACATTGAAAAGTTAACGTCAGATAACTAAAATGAGTAAATTTTACTTGAGCAATCGCTAAAACGCTCAAGTTACTAGCTTAATGCTAAGCTAGCTAATGGAAAGTTAATATAAAAAAATATTATAAAACAAATCAATTTAAGTGTTAATGATAAAAGCTGAAGCTGGTCACTTAAAATGATTACATTTTGTCAATGAAGTCACTAAAGACCTCAAGTTGTCACCAAAGGCTTCAGGTTTATTAGCTTAGCGCTTAGTTAGCAAAAAAAAAAAAGTTGATAAGAGAAAAAAAAGCAAAAGTTTTTCTCCGTGTGTAAATGTTGAAAGTTGAAACTGGTCAAAAAAATGCTTACGTCTGGCTGAAACTCATCTAAAATCATCACTAGCTAGGCGTGTAATTAGCCAACTTAAAGTTGTTGGTAAGAATACAGCTGCAGAACTACTTCCTCATTTGTGAATGCTAAAATTAAAGCTGCATCCATACGTTCATCTTCTACTCATCTGGGATCAGGAAGTCTAAGCAAAGATGCCCAGAAAAAAAAACAATAGAAAAAAAGAGAGGCTCTGTGCATTTGTGACATGTCTACAGTTATTTTATAAGGGCGTTGGGTGAATTTTTCTTGATTAAAAAGAATCATTTCAATGTGAATTTCTTGAAAAGTTGACATGATCTTGAAGGTTTTTACTCACGAGCTTAAAGATTTCTACTGGAGGAGCGGTTTGACTTTTCGGCTTGCTTGGATCGTTGGTGTCCTCTGGAGGACCCCCGGGTGACGGAAGCCCGTCCCCCTCAGCTGGAGCTGAGCTCCAGTATGAAAACCACACAAACAATTGATTTGCATTCTCCTCCAGCACTGGATTATCACGCACGCAGGAAATCTCACAGAGATTTATGAAAGCTGCTTGAAATATGACAGCCTGACCTTTTACTTTTCCTCACTCAAATAGTTTTTGCATTCTCCCCCCACACCCACCCCGCCCTGCAGCCAGTAGACATCACTCAGGCTGTAGCAGAGAGGATAAAGGCTCAGAAGAGGCTGGCCGAGAACCCCAACGACATCAGCGCCATGTGCATGCTGAGCCGGGCTCAGGAGCAGGTACGACACTCAAACCCAAACAGGACCGGAAGCTGTCGGCGTGGTTTTCCATTTTGCTTTTACTGCCCAAGTTCTGGAAACATTAGAACCACAGGGTCTGCATGCCCTTTACGCTGACAAATGTGAGGTTTTATTGCGACGTCCGGGTCTGCACGCGCTCGGGTTGAATAAATAAGACGTGTTCTGACAGGTGGATGCGTGGGCCCAGTCCAGCAGCGTCCCGGGCCTCTTCACCGGCTCCACCGGAGCCCAGGTCCTCAGCTCTGAGGAGCTGTCCAGCAGTGGACCTCAGGCGTGGCTGAAGAAGGTAAACATCTCCCCTCCAGCCTGAGCCAGACACGACACCGTTCTGGTGATGGTGTCGGAGTAGAAGTACAAACTGACTGCTTTCTTTCTTCCTTTAGCACATTCTTTTCTTCTGGCGTTCTCTGTTTAACAAGGAGGCGACCTTGGTTTGAATCGCCGCTTTTTTGACTCGACTGAATTGAACTGCTCACAGAGCCAGTAAATCCTTTTAGATTTATACTCATACATTTAGAAAATCAGAAACATCCAAATCCCTACATTTTCCAAACAGCCTGTGGGCGTGTTTTTCCAGAGCCTTCAGTGGTTCTGCAGTTCTGGGTTTGAAATGCGCCGTTCGGGAAGACGCCACGGCGTCTGCCACTTCATACTTGTTTGTTAAAGTCAGGCCCTCCTTGGGTCCTGCTGAGCTTTTTAGATGTTCCTGCAGGTTCTTGGACTCTTAAATGTTAAAGCTGCTCTCTGACAAACCAAAGCCGTCTGTTGCTATGGCGACACGTCACATCAACAGCTGAAAGCAGCGAAAGCTCAAAAACTCCTGGATTTTTTCATTGGTCTGTGTTTTCCCGCCTCCGCTGCCGCCGCCGTTCAGGACCAGTTCCTCAGGGCCGCGCCCGTATCCGGCGGCGTGGGCGAGTTCCTGATGAGGAAGATGGGTTGGAGAACCGGAGAGGGTCTGGGAAGGAACCGCGAGGGCACCGTGGACCCGATCGTCATTGACTTCAAGGTGGACCGGAAAGGTCAGAGACTGCAGACAGGCGGCTGCGCTTTGTCTGTACCGCCAAAATAAAAGCATTTCTCTTTTTTTTTTGTTTCAGGTCTGGTTGCTGAAGGAGAAAAACCTCAGAAGCAAACGGGGGGGCTGGTTGTAACCAAGGACCTAATGGGTAACATCCTATTGGTTAATAAAACAAAGCTAAGGTCACATGACCTCACTGGCACAATCTGGACTAAAAACAACTTAATTAATAAATAAGATCGTAACAGGTGGATGTAAATACAGTTACATCACAATAAGTTTTTTTTACACTGTAGCCTCCTAAGAAAACTGACTAGAATGGAATGGTACGGCCCAAATAACTTTAAGTAATAACTTCTCAGCGAACTATAGTGAATTGAGGGGTTTGGACTGTTCCGTGTTGGATTCCCTCTTTTCCCGCTCACTCTGCCTGTGTGTTTTTATAGGGAAGCATCCGGTGTCGGCGCTCATTGAGCTGTGTAACAAACGGAGAATCATGCAGCCGGACTTCGTCTTGGTTCATCACAGCGGGCCAGACCACCGCAAGAACTTTCTGTTTAAGGTGGGACGATCTAACAAGACAAAAAAAAATCAAATTTTTTGAGGTTCACTATTTTTTCTTTTTCTTATTTAAAAAGTTGAAAGAAAAAGAAAAAATAGTGAACCTCATTTAAAAAATCATTCTGAGAAGATTTAAGCTTATGTGAAATTATTATGTTATGTTATGTTAATGTTTTAAGAAAATGTGATGAGATATTTACGATATTGAATTAAACATTTTTAGGAAGAAAATAAAAATTCAAGCAATATAATTAAAAAGAAATGTATACTTTAGTTTCTAATAAAATAAAGTTCAAAGAATCTGAACCTGAACTGTGTCAAAACCCCCTCAGGTCACCGTCGACGGCGCGGACTTCCAACCTCAGACTGCCAGTCCCAACAAGAAGCACGCCAAAGCCATGGCCGCCACCGTGGCTCTGCAGGCTCTGGGAGAGGTAACACCTGAGGAGATTTTCAAAGTAAAACCAAACTGAAAATCTAATTTAAATGATATTGAATTGAATTTATGATATCTCCTGTAGTCTTAAATGTGATTTCCAAAGTGAATTTATTTCCAATTTCCTTCCTGTGGGATAGAATCTCCTGAAGAAGTTGTTAAACCTGATCAGGTTGTGGGTTTGATCACCAAAAATCGTCTGTTTTTAATAAAATAGGAAAGAAAAAGAGAAGACTTTGAAGCTGGGTTTGTTTTCCTCACCTGCTGCTCATCTTCATGTTCATAAACAGATTGAATTGAAACACAAAAATGTGAAGACATTTAAAAGAAAAAACGTCACAAATGGAACCGTTTCTGGTTTCCGTCATGTTTCCTCTTTCTGCTTCTCTGTGAGGTTTCTGTCCCAGAACCACATCTAAGTATTTCCTGTCATCTTCCAGGTTCCCGCCGATGGACCGGGACTCTACACCGGCCCGGTTTTCACCGCTGCCTCCACCGGTCCACTCTTCTCCACGTAATCCCGCTGGTGGTGAGGAGAGCGCGGCTCGGATCTCTGGGTTCTGCGGGGGAAGTGGAACCGCACATTCCCTGTAACCGTTGTTTAGCTTTAGGTTCTCCTCTCTGTGATGTATAAATGTGTAGAGACTCACCGGTTCTGACCAGCAGGGGGCAGAGTTGAGCTAACCCTGAACTCCAACAGGCGCTGGGTTCTGATGGGAGTCTGTGAGGCTGAGCTGGGATTCGTCCAGTGACCCAGAACCTTCAGAACTCAGGAGATTTTCAGGAACTCTAGAAGGAAAAAAAAACAGTCGAGGTTTTTGTGTGGGTTGGCGTTCCGGACGGACATTTCTGTCGGAGGAGCCGATCCAACTGCCGGAGGATGCCGTGGAGGCCGGACGTGAGGCCGTTTGACGCAGGCGCTGAGACTTTTTACCGGATCTGTACCTCATCCCGGCGGCTCCAGGATCCGACCACTGACTGAACGGCTCCCTGTTGAGGTTGTTTGTTCATATCAGAGTAAAAACTTTATTCAAACTAAAAATAAAGATTCTATTTATGTAAAACAACCGAGATTCTGGATTTTCTTCTAATTCATCCATTTAAGGAATAAAACACTTTTAAGAAAACAAAATTATCACCCAATACTTATAGGTTTTCTTTTTTTTTTTGTAGAAAATCTCATCATTCCACAAGTTATTTCCCTTTTTTTGTCTTAATATTGATAATATTTTATTTTGTGTTTGTAATATTTTTAGTTAATCAGCATAAAATGAAAAGTTTAAGAAGATTTACGAATCTGAATTACAAAATAAGAGCTTCTTCCTGCGGCTGCAGTCGGTCTGACTTCCTCCTTAGAGGAAAAAAAAACCTGGAGCCAGGTCAGTTCACCTGCTAACCACTAGGGGGCTTGTTGCACAATCCAATTGACTCTAATTGAAAACGATTGACTTGAACACAGAACCAAACACATTTATAATGAAAGTCATGAATATTCTGTCTCGTGTTTACATATTTAATGTGTGGAGTAAAGCGAAGATGCAAAAAGATGCTAAAAAGATGATATGATGACATGAACTTCTCCAAAAATGAAAAAATATAATAAACCTCCTTGTCTTTCAGCTGCTTCCTGTAGGGGGCGCCATAGGGGATCATCCGCCTCCATCCAACTCTGTCGTCTGCATCCTCCTAGTTTACTCCATCCTCGGTTCTCTGCATCTTCCTCACCACCAGAGTCATCCTCTCATAAACCATAACTTTATTGATGCTGCGACGTCTGAGCATTCATTATCTGTTCCAACCATCAGTCACTCCTCCAGAGATCCTCTGGATCTCCTTATCCACCTCCTTCCAGAATTTCTCCTTCTCCTCCTTCAGGATCTCTCCTGCATTCGGAGCTCCTCCTCCTCCTCGTTCAAATCCTTCACTGCTGTCAGATTCTCCTTCTGTCCACAAACACGACTTCATCTTCCAGCGGAAAATGTAGAACTTCGAGAACATTAAATTATAGCAGAAAATACTAAATTGCCGTGAAAAAGAAAATAACTATATTTCAGAGAGAACAGAGGAACACGGACTGATGGGAAAAATAATGACTTCCTCAGTTCCAACCCGCCCAGCTCCTCCTCAGACATTTGGGTTCATGGCGTCCACGATGAAGCACATTGTGGTTCTGACGGTTCTGCCACAAATGCTAAAGGTTTTAATGCAGAAATTATGACTAAAACTTTTGTTGGAGGTTCTCAAAAGGACGTGACATCTTTAGCAGCTGCAGCAGAAAATACGTAAAAAGAGTGGTGGTTCCAGAAGGTTCTGACTGCGGACGTGTCCGACAGACACTCATCAAATTATGAACCACAGCATTTATGTTCGTCTTTTGATTGCTGTTGTGTTTTATGATGTTTTATTGTTTTAACCTGTTTATATCTATGTTAAGCACCTTGAGTTTAACTCACGTTGATTTAATCAATCAATCAATTGATTGATTGATAAATCTCTATAAAGCTAGCTAAAGCTAAAACTGAACCTTTAAAAATAGAAAGATCTCTCTGATGTTTTCAGAAGTTTTTGTGATTCTTGGCCACACTAACCATCCACTGAAATACAGAAACAATTCAGCAAAGGTTAATTCATAGATCTGTTTTTTTTAATTTGATGTTAAACCTGTATTGCCTTTAGCCCAGTTAGTGCTACTTTTGTCCATTTTTAATTTATTGTTTTTTATAATCAAACTGTAACTTTAAACTCTTGTTTAATAATCACATTTCCCTTTTTTTTTGTTTCTCTTTTTCTTTTCTGAGATCCTTGAACATCTTTCTATTTGCTAGCTGTTAGAAAAAACACAGAGGTGTAATGTAATACGTAGTTTGCTATGAAAACAATTTACACCACTTTTTATACTAAACTGCACATTAAAACATTAATTTTTGAGAAAAAAATATTTTGGGGGCCTAATGTGCTTCGGCCCCTGGGCCACTGCACAGGTAAATTCCGGCCCTGGTTGGGGGGGAAGCGTTGACTCCCAGCAGGATTATTTGTTTATATTAGTAAAAAAAAAATAGTTATTTGTGACATACTAGTTATCTATATTTAGTAAGATAACAATGTTACACAAAACATTGAAACAAACTGACAGAGAAACTGGTTAAATAAGTTCACTGTTTGCTCAAATCCCCTGATGTCAGACTCCGGCGTCGTCCTCGTCTCCGTCAACCACATTCTTCTAAAACAAATGGCTCAAAAGCTGTTGAATTCCAGCTCTTGTGTGTGAGTGTGTTTTGGTTTTGTGTTTTTTTTTTTTTGAAGCGGTGTCGTTATGTAAGAAGCTGCACCTCCACCATTATGAAGTGAAGTGGAAGGATTTTGACTCGGCCATTATGCTCTCTACCAAGCCGGCACACAGAAAATAGCCCGGGAGTGCGCGTTTCCGAGCTCTCGCAGTACTGAAGTGCTTCTGTGGCATCGGGGTCATTTCTATTACGGGCCCTTCCCACCATCGGATGGTGGAACCAGAAGCTGCTGGACTCATCTGACCGTGAAACAAGCCTGTGGTCTGCATGTCTGATGGAAACGGGAGGGTTGATACTGTCCTGTTGTTTTCAGTTTCAGCAGAGGTTTCATATAGAAAGTAAACATCACAACGTCATTATGGGAAATTTGTACAAACATACATTACTGTGCAGAACGTAAAAGGTGGTGTGGGTGAACTGATGGCCTCATGGACACCCCTGAACCAAGCAGATGAGACCTGGCAGCCTCAACCTCCCACAAAACCCACCAAGCCATGAACCAGGAACTCAGGTAACCAAGTTAGTCCTAATCAAGAAATATTACACCAATTAACCCAACGTTTTGGGGTTTGCAGGACTTAGTTTTTGCCAAAGAAGTGTTTTTTTTTTAAACTTCCATACTGAAGCACATTTAAAAACAAAAATGTCTGAAACCAGGTCACTCTGTAACAACTAAGACTTTTCTTTTTGCACTTTTGTTGGTTCCTTTCAGGTTGGCTGTGGCATGTCCTGGATGCCCCGCCCCCTTTCTTTGGTCCTCCACTGAGCTGTCACAGCTGCCTTCATTCATAACGCCAGAGCTTTAGCCCCAGTGTTCACATTCTATCACATCTCTTGGATTGTATAAACGCATTTCCAGCTGATTCTGAAGCGGAGAAAAACAACGTTAATAAATGGTTTGCATTTGGTGCAAAGCCAGTAAATAAAACAGTATTTTTCTGCATCAGAATTTGTTAAAACTACGTTATGCTAGCTCAAAAACGTGTGGTATTTAGATATTTCTGGCTTCATGACTGTTAAACCTTCAACACCAGAGCTTTAGCTGCAGTGTTAGCGTTCTGTGAATTATCGTAACTCTTCAACCGTTTACCCAATTAAGGTAATTTCAGCAGAAACGCATGCGGAGATTAGCAGCTTTGAGTGGAAATACAACACTGTACACTAATGACGTGTTTACGCAATTAACGTAAACCAACTGATATCTATTCAAAGCACCTTTTCTTCAACATAGAGTAAAGCTGATGTGCGGGTCAGCTTTTTCTCCACGTCAGATTGAGTTGATTCACGTAAACGGTCAAAACTTTACAATAAGTGAAAGAGTGTGTGTTACTCCACACGTGTGTTCCAATGAAAAGTCTCTGTAAACGCGTGTAAGGCTTCAACATTTTCACGTTCACATGTTGCTACTCAAGTTTTAAAGTTGGTTTTCGGGCTACGTGTAAGACATCAAACGCTTGTTGAAAGTTAAACCATTTGAACTTGGGACAATATGATATTGGAATAGAGCTGTGAAAGAAAAAACCTGGAGCGAATCGTGGCATCGGCACCGCTTTGGCATCTTCCAACTGTGAGGACGCGCTAGTATCTGGTAACACCAGTCGTCCAGTGTGAACTGTGAACAGAACATGCTAAATGGAATGCGCGTTTAGCTTAGCTAACGCCCGGTGTGTTCGTAGAAGTAGCCGTCACGGGTGACATCTCAGGTGTTAAGGGGTTAAAGGAGCTGTCTCTGGTTCGACTAATCGAAAATACATCCACGTGTTTACCTGAACTATGTATCAAAAGTAGTTCCCAAAAAGGTGGCGCTAGTTGAGGTGACTGTCATTGGCTCCAAAAGCCTCACTGACTGAAGGTTGCGGGTTCAACTGCAGTTATTTCTGACTTTTAAGTCACTGAAACACTTGAAGAGTGTAGAAAAACAGGAGAAGGTGAAGGCTGCTGTTTGGATGAATGTCGGATTTAACGTTTATTCCCTTTGTGACGTCACCACTCTCCCTCTTTTCACTCCGTTTCTCCCTCTTTTTGTCTCTCTCTCTCCCTCTCTGTGCCTCGCGCTCCTCGCTTCCCGCCGCTCGCGTGCCGTGGAGCGCGCGCGCCTCTCTGAAGCTGCCGCTCAGGTTCGCTCCCCAGCAGAACCGATGAGGCAAACGGTGCCGGATGTGACACCGGAGCCGCCGCGGCACTAGACCCGAAGCGTCCCCGAGGAGGAGGAGCAGGAGGAGGCGGTCAGGGCGGGAGGGTCTCGCGCGCACAAACTTGGGTTGCTGGTTCTCCTGCCATGAACCATGAGTGACGGCAGCAGCGGAGTGGGGGGCTTCCAGCCCCTCTGGAACCTGAGCGGTGAGTCAGCGGCTGACGGGTTCCGAGGAGGGAATCGAACCCTCCCCAGCTGACCCCAGGGGCAGACGCAGCTGCCGTCAATCACAGGTGGGGGGTCAGTGAGGACCCCAAGAGAGAAAAGGTCTCTAACAGAAGATGATGCATTTGTTGACTGATTTGAGGGCTAAAAAACTTTACAAGTGTGTGTTAGATTGTGTTTCTATTAATAAATGCGTGTGTTTGTGTGTGTGTGTTTGTTTGTGTGTGTGTGTGTTTTTTTTGTGTGTGTTTGTTTGTGTGGGTGTGTTTGTGTGTGTGTGTTTGTTTGTGTGGGTGTGTGTTTGTGTGGGTGTGTGTGTTTGTGTGGGTGGGGTTGGCTGATTTAGGCTTTAAGGCAAAACTAAACAAAAAAAAGAGATAACAAACCTTTTTTTTAAAAACTGTCAGAATGAGGATTATAAAATCCTCCAACTTTCTTTGGTTTGTGGCTTCAGGACTTTTATTTTGTCATATTTTTTCATTTGCTGAAATCCTACAAAATCAACTGTTACTGTGAAACTGGATTTCCTCTGTGAATTTGGTGCACCGATTTGCTCCACACGCCTCCACGAGGGCAAAGAAAAAAAAAACACTTTTAATGAAGTGACCACATTTCCATGGTGCCGTTTAGCAAAAGCTTTTATCTAAAGTGATTCGCAAATGAGGAACATGGTGTCTCCAAAGTGCAGATAGAAACGTCTGGCGAACAGCGGAGCTGGTAGACCTGTGTGCAGGTTGGACGGTGCAGCTGGGTTGGTCGATTGGGGGTGTGGTTGGATGCGGGCAGCCAGAAAATCTGGCTTCATCCTGCAGGTTGGATCATTGCACTGGTTGACATGAGAAGTGCATACATGGGTGGGGGCAGGAAGAGTTGTGTTGTGTAAGCTGGAACGTGGGGTGTAGTCTTCCCCGTGTAGAGGGGGCTTGTCCGGGATGTGAAGGAGACGTTTTCTGCGTTGTGTGGAATGTCAGGAAAGATTGTGTTGACAATGTTTCTCCCTCGTGCAAACAGAGATGTTTATGTGACAGGGAGAGATTAAAGTGACATTCTCCTATTGTGTGGTTATGAAAGACAGGTAGAGCTTTCATTAGCATTTAATCAATGTGAGCTAATGTAAGGATATGGTATAAACATAAAAGTTTAGGGGGTTGAGATTAGAGCCCAGTGGGACACCGCTGGAGAAGCAGTGAGAGACAACTACCTTTTTATATGATTAAACTTTTCACTCTGAGGGCTGTCATCCAATAATATTCTTTTACACCTCGTTTGTCACATTGGGTCATGTTTTGCCAATTAAAAGAATATTCAGCACTCACCTATATCATTAAACCTGTGGTTAGCTGTGGTAGAGAAACGTAATCTGCCTAATCCCACTGGATTACGCTCATGTCCTTCATAAAAATCCAGTTTGACACCTTATGTCAGGCAGAAGTAGCCTTTTGTTGGTACGTCTCTTATCCCAATCAGTTTTAGTAATTGACAGCTGATTGACATGGTATCAATCAAAGTTTGTCTATAGATTTAGGAACCACACGGACATCGTCTGATCCATAATCATACCCACCCGAGTGGGATTGATAGTTCTCATCTTTGGGGTACAAGTCTGACCGTTTTCTTCCAGCCCTTGTGCTGTGGGGTCCAGATGACCCCACTCCCGACGTTAACGGGCCTAGGATAGCACAAGGGCTTGTTACTCCCACTATTTTCTGCTAATTACTTGATCTTGGTGATTCCAGGGTCTGACTTTCGTGATCCAGTTAACCACCAGCAACGGGCTAAAGATTGGACGGGGAATTGACGTTAATGTTTAACGTCCGTTTGTCCACGTCAAACACCACGCACGAACTCTTAACTGATTGTGGTCCACATGGTACCGAGACATCAACGACACACGTAGTATCTTAAGATGTACACAGCGGGCATGTGCGCAGGTTCAAAAACGTGCTGGATGGGCATTCTCAAACATGTTTAGTGTTCACACAGGTCTGTACTAGCGCATGCAGCTACAGCTGAAAGAGTCTTAGTGTGAAATGTCAAAGCGGTGCAAATCTGGAGAATCTTGCTCCAGGTTTTTTCTTTACCAGCTCTATTCCGATATATGAAAGACTTGAAGTCATAGAATTCCGGCTGAGCACAAACCGCGATTATTAATTTCTCTGCCATGATTTTCAGCCAATTGATACTTCTGTTTTTTGGAAATGGTTCATCACTACCAGACCAAGTCCCTGGTTGGTGTTTAACTGGCACATATTTTATACTTGGAGTCTAAAAACAGACTTTTTGGAGAGACTGTTTTGTTGCGTTATTGTTTTAGTTTTGACATGCTGTTGTTCTGATCATCCACAGCTGTGAGGACTACAACCCTGTAGCTTTAGTCCCTGTGTGGCTGTTCAAAAATCAAAAACGGCTTCCAAAACTCTGTCCGTGGTGCCAGTTAAAGCAGAACTTTCCCGGCTCCCGTGTGGGTTCCTTCATGCCTGATGGTGCTGTTGGTGACATTTGGACTGATTGCCCCCCTCAGTGCTGTTTGTGCAAAGAAGCTGATGGACCTAATGTTCTTGTGGGTGAGCACCGGGGCATCGCTGTCTGCTGAGCTGAGAGCATTTAGGTGGGACTCTCTGCTGTCAGATCACAGAAATCGTGTTTTTGTTTCTGGTAATTACCCAGGCAGAGCCGCAGAGTTCTGATTATTAAACCCGGATTTATGGAACAATTACTGACTTTTGCATTGATATGAGCGTTTACTAAAGGACGGTCTTAATCCGGCCGCATTGCACTAATGCAGTCCGGTTCATCAGCGGCAAGCATCAGTAAATCTCTGTGCAGGCATTTATGCACCATCATAAACATCAAGGAGGTAAATGTTTTAGCATGTTGTTTACTACACTGTAAAACATTTTTTTATTGCGTCTAAGAATTAAAAAGATGAAAATGAACACTCTGCTCTTTCATCTTAACTCTGCCAGTTATATAGCAAAGAACATAAAAAGGCAGATTTTTAGTTTTATTGATTCTAACTCCCTGACAGACGTAAACATTATTGATCCCGCCGATAGAACCTTTTTTCTTTTTGTAATTTTGGTTTTGCTATGATTAAAAACAGCCGTTAACAATGAAGGATCAAGTTACCATTACTTTATATTCCTACTTTAGTTACTATTACAAAGCAGCCATGTTTCTGAGGGCTTTTTTGTCTTTTTCGGAACAAAATGACATTTTATTTCCAGATTATTTAAACTTCATCTGTTTTTAAGGTGGATTTTTTTCATAGCTTTCCTCCTTAAGAGGACTGAGATTTGAGGAGGGCAGAAAGTGTTTGTGTGTGAAGAATGAAGATTTGCTTGGAAGTAATTAAACAATCGGTGGCAATGAGCTGTCGCTGTAGTACAGCCAGATGACCACAGTGTGGTGCAGGAGCAGAGGATGTTAATCCTCTCAGAGCTGAGACTGTGCACCAGCGTTCAGCACCAACAGCTCTCCGCTCAGCAGCTCTGAATGAGGAGGTGTTCATGGGGGTTTGATGCTGGAATTCTCCACCTGTCCATGCAACACTTTAAACGATTTACCAGCAAATCCCTGTTAGAGTTTCTTGAAGCTAGAACTAGAACACATATTGTTATTTTGAGTTCCTCCAAAAACCTACCGAATGTTATTCTTCTCAAATTGACTGCAGACGTTTTACATTCAGAGGAGTAACATTCTGTAACGTTCTGACTTTTGTTTTTCCAGCCTGTTGAGAACGTCATTAACATTGAAAAGAATGACCCGTTCAAAGGACGATCGGTAGAAAGGCACCACATTTCCAGGCTTCACAAATAACCAGTTTCACTTCAACACTCCTCCACACGCGTCACAGTTTGAAGTCTGCTGCAGACACAAATGATCAAAAGAGTCCAGATGAAAGCCCGAAACAAAAATGTTATCAACGAAAAAGAGAAATACCTCATTATCATCAGGCACTGTTACCTCGTTAGGACATGGAGACGGATTGTTGTTGGCTCCACGAGGCGACACAAGCAGAGGAAGTGACCTCATGGTCCCAAAGAACAAGCAAAGCTTGTCCAAGCTGAAGCAACAGGTTAAGGAGGTGCAGGAAGGAAGATCTTTCAGGTTTTATGAAGAAAATGAAGAACTGGCTCCCAGATTGTTTGGATCGTACGATGTCAAGTGAGTTCCGGAATCAGTTTTTGTCATTCCTAAGGGATTTACTTTGTCTTATAAATAATCTAATTATCATTTTTTTCCTGAGATGAGTCAGCTGAGATGCTCATACTGAACGGCAGATATTGTTCACAGACGTCGTGGTCTTTAAACTGGGTTGAGCGGTTACTGGATTGACTGGTCTTACTAGTAACGGTTCATAGACTGTGTGTCTGTGACTCCGGTGTGTCACTTTACACTTGGGGTGGTGTCGCTTGGAATTAAAAGAGTTGGGTAAATGGTGCATACTTGTACTAGAATATTTTTTACCTTTGACCCAAAGGCAGGTAAGGCAGGAACAAAACCACTTCTGAACCACAGCCGGCCTGTTGAGTGTTTGCCATGTAAACATAAAAAAGCGATCTACGTGGTTTCAGATGTGACTATGTTCCATATTTGACCACAGAGTAACCTCCATCGTCTATCCAATTCCAGTCGGAAAAAGAAAAGCCGTCTCCTTCTCTATCATCCATAGTGACTGTAAATAACACTTGGAATGAGTTCTTTTTCCAGCTGTTTGCCTTGTTTCATTGGTAGAGCCGTGTGCATACTCCAGAATGACACAAATACCACTATAAAGCCTCAATTCTTTTTCAAAAAACAACAATGTGCCTTTTAATCCGGAGCTCCTTATAAATTGATTAATTCTGCTTGTGTTTGCTGATGTTGAAGCAGTTTTGAGAGAAACACGGCACACTGTCAAACTGTCAGTCTGTTTTTTTTTACGAGTTGCAACCGAGCTTTGGTATTATTGCGTCTACGCTGACATGACTAGAGTGCAGCAGTGTCGTAATACGTTTTTTTGACATGGTACAAGGTTGGGAGTTGGCGTAGTCACTGTAGTGTTTGTGTCAGCGCTGTTTTTCTTTTTACGAGTTGCATGGTTGAGATTTACCGATAATGTGAATGCCATACCGCGGCTAACACCTTAATGTGTAGCATGATACGAGAGTTCTAGAGTTACTGTCAAAGCAGTTGTTAACGTCTGAGTGACTAATGGACTTATCTCTGACTTTTTTGTGTCACTTAAAACACCTTATGCTTTGGTGTGCTTTATATATAACATAAGTTAAAAAATAGACCGTTAATTGATGATAATAAATTGAGAAAATACAGCTTTAGCAAAATAGCTTCTTCAGTAGAGTGCAAGACACCAAACTTCAACAAAGTACATCAATTAAACATGAAGTTGCAGGGCATTGGGAATGTAGTATGGCTAAAGGTAAAATGATCTTTCCGTTTAACATTTCTTCTATGTACGCGTGACCTTAAACTCTTCATTTATAAATACTCCAAAACTGTTGTTTGTTTTCTGTTTTTAAATGGCTGTATTATCTATGTGGACAGTGTGGACAAATCTGCATGAAGCTCAATGGAAGCTTTTGACTTTCAATGCTGTAATGGATCATTAAAACTAATTAAAACATTGTGACTAATTATCCTGCGTTTGATATATCTTTGCATAGATGTAAACTTCTGTTGTTTGTCCTGATTGCTTTAACTAAACCATTATTTCATTCCAAAATGTCTGGATCTGGTCCTTTTTAAGACCAAAAAGCTTGAGTGGTTCATCAAATGTTGCGGAAATCGTTATGTTTGGCTGCCCGAAGAAGGAATCCTGCATACGAAGCATGAAATTAGACCTCCCATTACATGGATTATTAGGAGAAAACTTCCAGCAAAACTAAGTTCAGTTCAGGTCACCATCTGCTAAGAAAAAGAGGAAAACAAAAACACAGAAACACAGAAACAGTCGTCTCCAATCTATTCAAGACACTAACCAGTTTAACCCTGTAAAGCCTGAAGCATTAAATAAATGACAGAAAATTCTAATTCTTTGGATTCAGAGCCTTTATAGATCCCTCTGAACAAACAAGCAAATACATAAATAAATTATTTTATATATTTATATATATATTTTTCACATATAAATTTCATTTTGTATCATATCTGATACATCAGGACACACAGTTCAAAGATAATTTTTTTTCCTGAGCTAACAAAAGTAAAAAAAAAAAAAAAACTAGAAATTTGTATTTCCATTCCATTGTTCTTGCGGAGGGCTGACAGACTCGTGTATCAAATATGATACGCTTGGGTTTAAAGGGTTAATGTCAGACAATATTTTCATAGATTGGCCTGCAGGAGGCTGAAGCTGGCGTCCAGGTTTTCCCTTAACCCTTAAGTGAGAAGTTAAGGGAAAATTAGTGGTCATATTTAAAAGGTCCAACATAAACGTAGTCTCAAAAGTCAATTTGAAGCTGTATAAAAACATGTTACAGAGAAGGAAGATTAAATAAAATAAAAGTTGTTGACTTGTGAAAATTCCTTCAATGCTGAAAGGCAGAGTTTTTTATTGATAGAATGTCCTCTGGTGATAAAATACAGCACTGAGACAACTACAGTCAGGATTCACTTCTTTTGGACAATAGTTCATGTGTAGGACCCATTCAAATATGTGCATGCATTTCTCCTTAAGTTTACCCTTAACTGTCAACGTGGAAACTGAAAACCAGACACTAACTTCAGGCTCATCTGACTCATTAGCTGCAGCGCATACATGCCACACAATAAAATGATAAACCATAAAAACTGGTAAAAAAAAAAAAAACATGAATCCACCGTGAATAAAACTTTATTAGCAGCTTCCTCTTAACATTACAGAGTTGCTTGTTGGCTGTTATGCGTACCGGGTTGTGTGTGTCGGAACAGCTGTCAGAATAAATACTATATTCAATGCAGCTAACTTTGCTAGCTCGGGGCTTTTAATTTAGCACTAACTGTCAATATGGGTCAGAATTAAATCATAATAATTTGTAAGTAATGTAAGTTGTGTGTTTGGGACCACTGTTTTACAGGACAAAGGATTACAGGATTAACATTCATGGAGAGGTTTTACTGTGAAGACGTTTAGAAAAACTTGGACAGGTGACCCTTTAACACCGGAGATGTCGCCGGCGACGTCTAAATAACACACGCTCTTAGACGTACCGTAAACCTTCAACTGTTTGTACGATCAAAGTGATTCGGACGCAGAGACTAGCGGTGCAACAGATTAATAACTCAAGGTAATGGGCAACAGCGGAAAGCCGTTTCTCCACGATGGAATCCACTGGAATTACGTTAATTGTGTAAGTGATTGAAGAGTTACGGTAGTCAAAAGGATGTAAACAATGAAGCTTACGGTATAACTAAATGAGATGTTCTGGATCTGAGTAGCACTGCATCAGTGGTGCATTTGGGGGTTGTTTCAGTCTCTGTTCTTTTTATTGAGTTTCTGCCGTTTCTTCCGTGAAATGTTTGGACAATTTTGGTGTTCTGATGTCATGACACATCTCTGTATCATCAATCCTTGTGAAACCAGAAGAACTGGACCCAGATCTCTTCCTTGTTTTCCTGTGTTTGCTTGGTGGTATTATCTACTGTCACTCTATAGATTTAGCTGTCGGATCCCAAACCTGTGCAGCTCTGGACTGAGCCTGTAAGAGCACTGGAGCGATGTACGGTGATAATAATTGAGTGAGGCATTCAGGAGGAAGAAAGTGGCTTTAGTTCTGCTTTCAGAACTCTGGATCAGCGTTTGAAGGATGCTCGAAAGGATGTGGGAGTTTTTCCAACCCGTTGTCATGCGTTTGGTGGATTTTAACAAGGATTAGGATGGCGCCGCTCTCTTTTTGTGGGCGGCATGGCCTCTCAAGTTGACAGCAGTGAGACTCATTTTTCATGTGTGCTGACCTCTACTCAGGCTGAGTTTGTGAAATGCTCAGTTACAGGACAGTTTCTGCTTTGATCGCTCATCGACGAGGTTTAAGCTAAAGCTAACCATCTGTGTTTTTAATGAGAAATGCATTTCTAAAAGTAGGTTGCTGTCTGTGTAGAAGGTTTCCACCAGACCACTGTCCTGCCACGAAGCCCACAGGCTTTGCCTACCACCCCCCCGCACAGCCAGCAGCTGGCGCATGACATTTGAGGTAAACATGTCTGCTGGTCAGCTACAGCAGTAGAAAACTATTACGTTTGCAGAGACACACAGGCCTCCGATAGCCGTAAACATGTGTCATTACCACAGATGTGAAGAACAATCCCACTGTAGTTCTGCTTACCCTCTAGCTGCCACTTTCAAATTGGATTAGATCTCGCCCACTCTCGCCTCGGGAATGCATTTGACTACGGTACTTAACGGCTCCAAAGCCACGTTTCTGAAGACGAAGCTGCCAATGACCAGCTTTTGTTTTTGGTTGGGTTTTTTTTGTGTGTTATTGTGTGGAAAAATGTAAACAAGGGCAGGTTAGCGTAGAGCCATGGGCTCCACATTAGATCTGCCTTCTGACTTTCTGCCCCCTGACCCAGTTTCCTGTTTGCAGAGCGAAGCTGCCAGGAGTGCGCTAACAGGATTAGCTTAGCTAGTAGAACTCGCTAGCAGGTCATCGACTGATTACGTCCCATCCAAAACGACTGTAATATTTTAAAATTGTCATATTGACATTTCTGTTTAGTTTATTTTATTAAACTAGTGTAGCTTAAAAAAAGCAACATTAAAAGCGTGACAATCAGAACCTTTACTGAAGAGATGAAGATTAAATCAAAGTTATTTTAGCTCGCCTTAAAAACTGGTAAATACATATGCAATAAACGCGATTTAAGGTTACTAGTTCTTAATTGACTGGATTAGAGATTTTACAGCTTTGTTTTGTATTTTGCTTGAAAATATAAATATACTGTTTTCATTCGTTTTTATCTAAAACTTTTTGAACAGTCTTTAAACTAACTCTCACAGTTTAATGCTAATAAACTTTGCGTTACAGTTACCTATAACAGGAATTTTTACCTCTGGGTGGACAAACCGTAGAGTGAATTAGTTGCTTTAGAATGATTTTTTGACCTATAGTTGTTTTAGCTTTCTTTTGTAGCGTGTAAGCTAGCTCAAGTGTTAGCTTTGGAGGATTTTTCCCAAAGTTATCAAAGAATGTTTCAAATGTGAAATGACGCTAAAATGAGAACTTTTTAAAACTTTTAATGTCCTCATATGATTTATGTAGAATTCATCAATAATTATTTTATTAATAATTTGTTAATAATTTAAATGGATGTCTTCCAGTTTGTTTTTAAGCAGATTTTTAAACTCAAATTTGTTTTAAAAACTCCTAATTTTAACTTTTCAAACTTATTTTTAGGTGTTTTGACATGCATGTAAAATGACTTTCAAATGTGACCTATTTTAAATATATTTGTCTAATATAATTATTTGTCAATAATTATTAGCAATTTTATAATCATTTATTAATTATTTTTGATAGATTACCAATTTTATTTTTAGCTTGAATTTATTTTAAAAAAACTCCTAATTTTAACTTTTCTTAATTATTATTTTTAGGTGTTTTGATGTGAAAGTTGGTAAAATGTTATCAACTCGGCTTTGCTTACAACAGAAAACATGAAAACTTGATAATTGTTACATATCATTTAATGTTATTAATAAGCTTAATTTTCATGAACCCAGTTAAAGAAACAGATCTGTAGATTTAACAGAAATGAACATACTTGTATCATCAGCGAAGAAATCCCTGTAAAAAACTCAGAAATGTTTTAAAAGTGTTACATAAAAATCAGGACCATGGACAGAACTTTGAGATTGCCCTAATTTGATTTTTGACAACTGTGTGTCACTTCAACATTTTAAAACAGTGCATGGGATAACTAGAGTCATAAAATGAAACTTAGAATAAAAAAATGCTAAAATAATGTGTTGTTTTCTGATGTGTGAATGTGTATGTGAACAGGACTGAGAATGTAAAGTGATTTGGGTTATAAATAAAATAGACATAACTCACCATTAACTATTTTTTTGAAATGAAAACAAACACACTGTGATTAACATTGAATTTTGAAAGTCTCTCAGAGTGGAGTTCTGCCTTATCATTTCAGAATTGGGGAGAATTAAACGGATATTTTTCCTGAGGAATCTAAACTCGTTTAGGTTAAGATCTTTCTGTAATTAGCCACAGCCCGTATCTTGCTTTTGCTTTTCTATCGTAAATAGACTTGACAAACGTAATGTCACAGCTGGTATTTTTCACAGAGGGGATGAGCTTATTTGAGGGCTTCAGCGTTGTTGACACAGGCTTGGTTTTCGGGGTGTTGTGACATCCCACATTATTAGGTGGCTCTGGCCTCTGGGGCAGACTGACACCATCTGGATCTTCAGCCTGTGTTTCGAGGTTGGTGTCTGCAGCTGTCAGGGGAGCAGGCAGCCGGAGACACCAAACAGGAGCTGGCCTGCAGACGGACAGTTCTAATGTGAGAGAAGGCTGTGATGCTGTCATGGACGTGACAGGGGAGCTGGAGTTTGGAGGAGTTGTTAGGTCCAGGTGACGGGGGAAAAGTGGGAGGCTGGGAAGAACGGGACTGAAAGTTTGGATGGACTCCTCCAAGGTTCATGGTGTCATGTGTTTGGTCTGGAAACATGTACAACAAACATGCACTAAAGTCACTGTAAACTATGACAGTGTGATGAGGATAATTCACCCGAAACAACGAAAACCATAAAAGATAAATGAAGTGGAATGATCTATCAATGCTTTTTGCCCATGGACACTTCAACAAAACGGGAGTTGAAACCTGCGACCGTTTGATCAGAGGTCGACCGCTCTTCTCTGTGCACGATGACGTTCAGAACACATATTCTAAAGCCCCAAACAAGCTGAGATCATAACTGTTGCCATGGAAAACTACGGTGGCTTTTTTGGCTCAAAAGTTTGATGTGCTGGAATTTTGCATGAAGCTTTAATGGAACTCCCTTTGGAATGGCGGCGTGGACGACCTAAAGTTTTACAGAGGGAAGTGTGAGAAGAGCTGTGAGCTGTAGGGCCGATTGGGGCAGTAGTGGCTCTAGGGGGCGGCGGGTAATGGTATGGGACGCATATCAGTAAATGGAGAGGGCCATCGGGGACGGTTTTCCTCTATAGCTATTGTTGATAAACGTGCATGTGGGTGGGAGTCACACTGAGCCTTTGTTTCCAAGCATGGATGGAGGCGGGAAGCATCCATTCTTGGCAGAGCTGGGGATTTGTAAAATAAACGGACTCAAAGCAAACGTTGTCTTAAGTTGTTCAGACTGTTAATGTTGCTGTTTAGCAAAATGCAAATCATGGATGTTTGGCTTCATTTGTCAAAAATGAGGCTTTTATTTTAGAAAATGATCCAAATGGAAAGATTCTCGTAACTTTTTACGTTTGCTCTAAAACGGTTTGCTTTTCAACCTTTCGAGGAGCCGTTCCTTCAGATGTGGTCGTCATGGAAACCGCCTGAAATCAGGAAGACGGTTTCTAAGGGGTTAGAGGGGATGCAGGGGAAACCACAAACTGTCATTTCCAGGTGACGTTTCATCACTGCAAACTCTGGGTTGAAATCAAACTGTCGATCATAGATTTAAAAAAAAAATGTTTAGTGGAAGTGGCTGAAGCTCCAAAGTTTCCGACGTTCTGGTACCACTGGTTGTTTCGGTCTGGACTGATGCTGCTTCTGTGGTTCAGGGGACCTTGCTTAGACGGATGCTCAGGACAAAAATCTGGATAATATTCATCAATTGATCTTGAAATCATCACTGTTCACATACTGATCGATTCACTAAAGTCTCACTGGGAGCCTCAGAAGAAGCTCAGCGATGGTGGATGAACTGGGATTAGAAATATAATCTGGGTACAAAAAGAGATCGAGGAGTATTCTTTCAGATGAAGACTTTATGACTTCAGTGCTTTAAAATGCTCATTTTACCACAGGAGTAAAGGATTCTCTCTTGTTTTTTAGTCTCCCTCCCTGAGATCAATGAAGCTGATCAATAAAAATATCTCATTAAGATCAACACTGTTTTTCTACCGCTCTACTCTGTACAGCTTGGAAGATTGTACACTTTTTTAGATGTTTTTTATTATGTTGAGGCATCATATTTTGTGGAATTTTATGATTTTTTTTAATGAAAGTGATGAAACCTCTGTCGGAAAAAACGATCTTGTAAAAAATAAAACATTTTTTGGCTGTAATCAACAATAGAGGCTCAACACAAAAACAAACAATTCTCTTTCTACACACATTTATGGCAAAAATGTACGTAATATAAAAGGCTGTACTAAAAAAGCATACATGTATTTTCCTCCTCGTTGTTTTGGCATGGATTTGCTTGATAACGTCCATTTTTTATTGTTTTTTTTATGTTTTTATCTTATCCGTTGCAGCAGTCGTCAACCAGATCAGAGCTGAAAGCCTCTTGTGTTTTTACTGATACAATGGGGGGTTATGAACCTTCGGAAACACGAGGTGTATATCTGTATAAACCCCTTTTGTATTTGAGGCTAAACTTTATTTATATTAATCATGTTTGTATAATAATTGGATTTAAATAAGCAGAAAATACGGTATATTTCATGTGAATGATGGAGCTCAGATGGTGATTTGATGGTAAAACAGTTTTAGGATTCTGCATTCACCGGATAAATGAACATCCAAAGAGTTAAAACTGTTCAAACTCATGTGAGCTGTCTTAGGTAATCGTGTTGAGCTGCTCTGTTATTATGCAAACATGTACAGCTCATGATGGGATATATTTGTGTCAGAGTGACCAACACACTTTGGCTGCAGAACAAGCTGCCGGCCCACATCAGTGTGTCACCAAACCGTCGCTCGTCACGACGGGGAGGGAACGGCAGCAGAACTGTGGTAGAACATCAAACAAAGAGTCAAAGCAGGATTAGCTGTTTTAGAACTGTTTCATTTTGGTGGCAGAAGTTGTGGGTTCTCGTTTCATTTCATTGCTGATCTAAAAAAAACAGATTTTTTTTAAAGTTCAATGAGCATCCATGACCAAAGACAGGGATGGATGCCAAAGGCGTCGGTAGAAGCTCTTTAGGTTCATGGTTGGAGGTCGATCGCTCTTTGGAAACTATTGTCAGGTTTCAATTGGATATCATTCAATCTCCTGGAGCAGTAACTTATAAAAATGCATCTCAATATTGGTTTTCAGTCTGTCTTGTTCAAAAAAGACAGTGAACCTTGTAACCCAGAAGGCTTTGCTGAATTCTGGCTGTGTTGACTGATGTTGAAGTGATTTTGAGAGGTACACTGCGCTCTGTAAAAAATTTCTGTTTTCTCTTTTTTTTTTTTACAAGTTTCAAACAAATCCAGTGAGCCCTAAAGAGCAGAAAGTACGATACTGATTCAAAGATCACTGATTCTCGTGATCTTACAGAGTCATCCCAAAGCTTACATGTGAACTTTTTGATGGCATTATCATGAAATATCTTTAAAATACCAGCACAGTTAAAACAGAACCATGCCTGTCTGCGCTGCAGCTCCGTTTTTTATTTGATTTCATTCGAAGAGTTTTTATTGACTATTATTCAGTTCATTTCCTTCGTTTCCTGCTTACCGGACTGCTGTCTTCTCATTTTTGGCCGACCGAGAGCATTTTCTGAATAACTCAACTGTTGCCATTTTGCAGTTAAAGTTAATGAGTTGCTATGACTGGCAGCCGGTCGGTGTGTTGAGTCAATGTGGAATTATTAGCAGAATCAGTGTGAGGACTCAGCATCCTGCTGGAAGAACAATACGCCGCGCTGAAGCCGTGACCTACATCGGAATGATTCCGCGCTCCACGGTTGGTTGGAGGGAACGCTTTAATTTGCAATATCCCCGTTTGCCTGAAATCACGCTTGCTCCATTAACGAGCATGAAAGTGTTTTGTAATTAATTTTAATCGCCTTCATGTTTTTGAGGCTGTTTTTTTTCATTCAGCCACTGAAGGCGCGCGGTCCACGTGCACTTCCTCGTGTCAACAGAAACAAAGAGCGCACGCAGCCGATCAATGAAGAGGAAATGACTCTAAATGTAACAGGCTGAGAAACTTATGGATGGTTTTTATGAGTACGGTCAAATGACATCATCCATCATCCTACTGTAATGAGCCACAACTGATGTGGCTTCACAGCAGACACACTTTGTCGAGTTTGTAGGAACTTTTGGGGCTTTTCTTCAGGCCTTGTTATCCTAAGACTTGGATGTGAGGTCAGCAGGTGACTTTGCCTTTCTGCCCCATTAAAGCTGAGACTGGCTCGGTCTTCCCACAACTCTAACGAGGAGGAGGCAGGTATAGGAAATGGATGCATGAATAATTGATCGTACAGCAGGAGTTTAGTCTGGAGAACCCGCGCTGAAGCTCCGAGGGCCGATGTGGGATTTAGAACGGAAGCATTTCATGCTGAAAGAACTGCTGACGAAGCGACAGTTTTTAGCCAATCAAGAAAAGCTAAGGCAGCGATGCTCATAAGTTAGAAGTTCAAGTCTTGAGTTTGTGGCTTTAAATCTAGTCTCAAGTCTTTTATTGCAAATCCAAGTCAAGACACAAGTCTTTTGCTGGAGATTTAGATCAAGTCTTAATTCTCTGATAGCAAACACAACTCAAGGCTTGAGTTTTGGCTTCAGATCAAGACTCAGATCTAACGGATTGGTTGTTGGTTCCATTCCTGGTTTTACTCACTGTCATATGCAACCACTGTGGTGTTATTTCAGATGAGTGTGACATACTGGTAAACCAAAAGACAGCCGCGGTGTTGTTGAACGTACATGGCCTGATTTTCCTTCGTCTTGTTGTCTGTCTCTCCTCCTTTAGGGTCTTTGGTCAACCAGTCATCTGACCTGCTCTCCAACGCCTCGTGTAATGGCTCCGCCAACGACTCGGCATCCTGCTCCCTGGCCGCCGACGTGGAAGTGTTTGGAGGAAGTCCGTACAAAACTCTGGAGATGTTCTTCATCGCTCTGGTGACGGGGTCTCTGAGCTTTGTGACTGTGACAGGAAACATTCTGGTCATGCTGTCCATCAAAGTGAATCGGCATCTGCAGACCGTCAACAACTACTTCTTATTTTCCTTAGCGTGTGCCGATTTGATCATTGGTGTTTTCAGCATGAATCTGTACACCGTCTACATCATCGTTGGGTACTGGCCGCTCGGCCCGGTGGTGTGCGACCTGTGGCTAGCCTTAGATTACGTTGTGTCCAACGCCTCAGTGATGAACTTACTGATCATCAGCTTTGATCGATACTTCTGCGTCACCAAACCGCTGACGTACCCGACCAGAAGGACGACGAAGATGGCGGGGTTGATGATCGCAGCAGCCTGGATCCTGTCTTTCATCCTGTGGGCTCCTGCTATCTTATTCTGGCAGTTCATCGTTGGGCAGCGGACCGTACCACCCGGAGAATGCTACATCCAGGTACAGTGTGTACTGCTCTGCCCTCTGTGGCGTTCTGGATACGCGTCACTAGTTGCCTTGAACACAGGTGGAGAAAAGCACAGATTTAGACCTGAACTACACTCAAAAGGTTTGGTATTCCCTTTATTTCTGGTCCAATCAAGGATGACGTTGTTTTTGAGAAGAAAAACATTTGTACAAATGGATATAGGAGGCCTTAAATAATCTTATTTAATTATTTTTTAAGTTTTGAGGGTAAGTAAAGCAAATACAGTAACTGAACTGTCACTCAGTAAATTACTGAGAAGAGAAAAAAACATTTTGTTTTTCACACGTTTGTCATTCTCCATTAATCCCATCATCTCAGTTAGCCTCCAGGAAAAAGATTTGAGATGTTTCTATTCACATTTTTACTGATGTGCTGTAAGGAAAACTCGGCTTAAAAGCTCAAAATAAAAACAAACGCTGGTTAGATGCCCATTATTAGTGAGAGAAAAGTAATTAACTCACAACAATCCAACATGGTCTGCTGGGATTTACATGATGTGCGTCTGAAAATAACTACTACCTACCCAGGTGGTTTTCCAGCTGCCTTACTTGCTGCCAACGGTTCAGTTTAAGTATGTTTGGTTGATAGTCAAATGGAACCACCTGATCCAGGTTATCATTAGTGGGAAGAACGGGAATACAAGACAAATGTTGGATCAGTTGTAAATGTTTATGTTCCCGTTTTTCCTTGGTTACTGCATAAAAGCGATGGTATTCTATCGTTTCTTTATGTTCTATGTCGACTTGTGGATTTCTATCAGTGTAGGCTGTAAGCCAGCCATCGGGTTCGTCTTGGCAGTTGGGCAGTAAGCCGTGGTCCATACTCAGCCTTACCAATCTGCGGGTAAAAAATGGTCAAACCTGTTTGGGGCACACGCACGTAATATTTAGGTTGTAGAATGCTGTGAACCCGTAGAGACAAAATGTTGATGCACATCTTTGCTGCGGACTGCAGGTGATAATGAACACTAATACAACATGTATGGATGAAGTAGTTAAAACGCAGGCGTGTCGCACAGGTTTTTCTTTTTATGTCAATCCTGTAGACTGCACAAGAAACCTGTTACAAGTTTGCCCATTTTTCACCCACAGACAGCTATCTAGCTAGCTGTAAGTGCATTCGTGACAAATACTTTCTAATGACAAGTGACATAAGGGTATCGTCCACTCATATGTCATAAGTGTGTGTAGCTTCCATTGGTATGGACAATGGTATGTTCTATTTTCATGATGTCCCTGAAAGCGGCCATACAAGCCCCAAGACATCCGCATTAACATACCTGCGCTACCCTTAAGGTGTGGCCAAGTCTACGACCCTCCACGGGCGCAGACAACCCAAAAGCTGCATCGCCTGTACAGGTCGACCCTCGTATGGGTGCATGTGACTACAGTTTCAGTTTGTCTGAGTGCTTTGACTTCAGCTGGAAATGCAGATATTCAGATTTATGAAACATATAATACTGAACCAGATAACCACATCACCACACTGCAGACAGAGGACGATCATTTAAGGATAGTGTGAACCTGTTTGATCAACCAGTCGTGTGGTTTCAATCCTTCTGGTGAGTTTCATACCCGTTTGGAAGGGATTTTTCTCTCTTCATCTGTCAGAAAAGTAACCCGTCTGCCTTCCTTTCCTGCCTCTAGTTTCTCTCCAACCCAGCGGTGACGTTCGGGACGGCGATCGCAGCCTTTTATCTCCCCGTCGTCATCATGACGGTCCTGTACATCCACATCTCCCTGGCCTCCAGGAGCCGAGTCTCCAAACACAAACCTGAAAAGAAAGAGAAGAAGTAAGAAAAAAAAGAATTCTATCATTTCTCACCGGAAATAGAGGAGAGAAAATGCAAAACATCTTCACTGTGTCAAAATGCAATGAAAAACGTGTTAAATGTATAGAATGGTTTAGGCTTTTAATGTGAAAAGTTGATCTGTTTTACCTAAAACTCAAACAAGTAGAATGTTGGGATTGATGTCTACACAATCGATAAATAAATGAACTTTACACATGTAAACAACAAAAGGAACCCAAAGTAAATGTTCTGCAGCAGAGAAAACTGGATTTGAACGCTCATGGAAACAGTGATTCAAACAGCAAAGGATCAGGACGTTTTCTCCACTATCAGCTGTCGTTCACGCCGGCCTCGGAAACGCGCCCTCGAGCGACCCCCTCCAATGAGAAATCTATGTAAATGAGTGTAAGCGAATGTTTTGGCCTCTTCCGTTCAAAATTCATTCACTCACAGTTACGAACATTTTTACAAAGGTTTTTGTGCTCTACGTTCACTGATCAGTGTGATGTCATCCATTGAAAATGGTTTGCTGTCAGCTCCAACCAAATAGAGGCAAAGGATCGAATATTTTCTCTGATTTTGCAAAATCAGATTAAACTGTTGATTTATTTTAATATAAAGAATAATTCAGTGAGATTATCGGGGACAGATTAATGTTCAAACATTAAAACTATCAGTTTATTCTTTTAGTTTAACTAGAAATGACTGTTTGCTGCTACAGCTAATCCCACTGAAACTGTTATGGAATTTGATTTCTTTTAAAAAGAAATAACGAAGACAAAGAGACGACAGAAATAAGGGCCAGCTTAAGGGCCAGCTTACAAATTTACCTTAAATTAAATTAAAAATTAACTGTTAAATTGCGATAATATATTTATATATATGATTTTAAAAGTCATTGGCTAGATTTATGATATATTTTCTTATAAATGTATGTACTTTGGAGTTATAAATGTATTACTTTGAATGTTGTAAATTTACGACTTTAAAACATGTGAATTTACAAAATAAATTGTAACTGTTGAATTACGAGAGTATAGTTATATTTAAAACTTTAAAAGTCATTGGCTAGATTTTTGACTTTTCTTGTTAATTTATGTACTTTAAAGTTGTAAATTTATTACTTTAAATGTTGTAAATTTGCTACTTTAAAGCAGGTACATTTACAAAAAAAAGTAGTAAAATTACCTCATGAAAATATATTCATATTAATGACTTTAAAAGTCAAAAGCTAGATTTGTTTCTTTTTTATGTTTTAAAGTCATAAACTTACACCAAAGCTGTCTGTTTATTGGAGCGATTCTGGAAGATGATTTATTTCTTATATGACTTATTTATAATTTATTTCTAAATTTCACAAACAAAAAGTTCGGAACCTTTTGGCGAGTCTAGAGCATATTCCTGGACTGTACGTTTACTTTGACTTTAATCTCATAATATTCCTTTTTTTCATGTGTTCCTAATATTAGAAAATGACGTGAAAAAAGTTGTAATTTTACGTATTTTTTCTCTTAAATTTAAAACTTGAATCTTGTAAAATTCTTTGTTTTTTTTTTGAAAGCTCTAAAACTTCATCATACAAAAACAAAGTGAACAATTATTTTTAGAATAAAGTAAAACCTTTGGAGAAAAATCAAAATAAGTGTATCTGTGAAGAAGCAGAAAGAGCTGGATGTTTAGGAAGGTTTTATGGTCCAAAAAGAACATAAAAAACCTGCAGAAAGTTCTGCATCACATTAGTTTAATGTTGATCTAAAACTGTTTAGTACAAATAAAGGATCAGACTGAGTGGATTAGGATTTCTGAACATAAACTCATTCAGCGTTTCTCTAGAAGTTTACTACTGTTTACCAGTTTACCAAGATCTGGTAACATTTATTACTCTGATATTCCAGGCTTTAGTCTCCAAAACCGTTAAAAAAATGACTTTTCTCAGTCAGAAGTGCAGACACAGGAAGTCGCAGATTAATTAACCTCATTAACCTCCGTCTGTTTCTGCCAATAAGAACCCAGGAAACCTCGCTGTCATGGCAACAGAGGTAATTGACAGGATTTGAAGATGTGTTCAGTGAGGCTCAGAAATAACAGGAGGATTTTATGGAACCGTCCTATCGTGGTGTTTACAGCTTTCTGCCCCCACCTTAGTAAAAATAAACATCATGAACAAAAAAACATTTTTTCTTCTATTTTTGCAGTTTTTCTGATAGAATTCTCCTAAAATAATAGGTGAGTCGTGTAATCAAGTACATCTTCAGTCTGTGATATGAAGTGAAAAGTGAAACAGTAATAAGTAATCTGTACTTTGTTACAGCTTAGAAGTAACTGTCACATCACTTCAAAATATTACTGCAATCTCTGTGTCTGACTCATAAATGTTGTCTTTATTCAGTTTTTGTGGGATTTGTTTTATGTTTCACTCGTATTAATTTGTGACTTTTTAGGATAAAACTCATAATTATTTTCTGACAAAAATACACTAAAGTCAGAACATTTTCTCCTATCCTATAGGAGGACTTTTAGTATAAATGATGTAAATGACGTCTTGATCAAAACTGATCTAGTAGCTTTGTGATTGGTTCATTTAAATTGACCAATTACAGCCAAACTAGAGCAGAATCATCCAATCAGAGGACGTCTTGACTCTCCGCCTCCTTACAGTCAAGAACACCCATTGAACTGCTACATATAATAATAATCAGTCAGCATCATGGGGGTGTCTGGGGGTCACGGAGCGCGTTTCCACTCTCACGAGTCTGTTTTTTACGCTCTCGGAACATCGTTCTGAGGAACGGGATCTATAAAGCGCGAGAACCGTTCTGCTCCAGCGCAGGAGTTTAGTTACGCTGCTGCGATTTGTGATGCCAAAGCCTGTAAATGTGAATTTATCTGAGATATCCACACTCAGACGGACTTGGCTGTGGCTTCTTGTCTTTATTTTGACAAATGTGGATCCAAATAATCCAGGATCAGACTAGGATTTGGAAATTATCCTGGATGTTTTATCCTTGTACTTCTTTAAATAGTTTTTTTTTTTTTTCGCCTTCTGTGAAAAACGCATCTATTAATCTGCAGCTGATTGATGGAAGACGGCATGAGGGCATGCAGCGCAGGATTTAACACACCTGGAATTGTTTCTTAAGCCCCCTGGGTTTGGACGGCTGTTCTCTAATGGTATTCAGTTCTATAAATGAGTCCACTGTTAGGATGAGGATCGGAAAAGTCCCAGTGAGATAAATCCAGCTTTATTTTGAAATATTGTTTACTAAATAGAGACGATCCCGCCCACTAACCTGTTCAACCACCACAATCCAAAAACATCTTTAGGTCATCACGGAGACGGAATGGCGTCCAGATCATTGACTGTATCTGAGATTGGCCCCTCCCGCATGTTTAACAGTGTACCTCATCTGTAAATAATCCTCAACCGAAGCTAAACTCCTCCGTCTTTATCCCCTCTAGACAGTTTTCCACTGCAGGTCCATCCAATTGATTCATGACCTTTTGTACAAAAACAGAAAAGGTCAATCATTAATATGCTTGCTCATAAATGATGTCTCCCACTAACATTCAGGCCTCAGAATTCTTCTATTTGAGCTTTTTAAAAATGTTTTTCAACAAAAAATAAACAAGTAAATGAAGCTGCATTATCAAAAATAAAGACGTGCTGAAGGAAGTCATATGAACAGGATGCTGCAGGACTGCAAGGAATCTAACTAAAGGTCACCAACTATGTGGCCTAGTAGTGCAGTGTTCGGCCTGAGACTGGGAGGTTGTGGGTTTGAATCCATTTACAAGAAACTCTTCAAATGTCTCCGTGTCAAATAAGGGTTCAAATGTGGAGAACGAGTTTCTTCAGACTATGGTCACATATCCCATAATGCCGCTGCGCAGGAAATTCAGGAGGTAGCCGCGCGGCAGCATTTGTAATTACTCGCCGCGCGTGTATAACTTGAAGATTCTGCCGACACCTCCCCATCACACAGTGGTAGTTGTATTTGTGAGCATAGCCGTACACTCAAGTATGACGATGATGATAACTGGACCCAAGATCGACAATGAAATTATCGCTTTCCATAAAAACACATTTATCAAATAATAAGATCAACGAGCTAACAAAATAATTTAAAAGAAATATCATCAAATTGTATTTCTGTCCTTCTTTCATCGTTACTCATTGCACAGAGCCATGGTTTATAGCATCAAACAAGACCGTTGACTGTACCTAAGGACTGGAAATAATCCAGTCAAGTCCATTCAGTCGCCATTTTTTTCACAATTCAGACACTGTCAGTAAGCAGTGGTTGGTCCGAGTCGGCCTGAGGCATCGTTTCTATAGCAACCACTCTCACCAATCAAGAGAGAGTTTGATGGAAGGCAACGTCCCTACCACCTAAAAGCAGGCTTCCACGAAACCCGTTAAACGTTTTCATTGTAGGACCAGCAGGCTCCACCCACTTTTATTTAGGCATCTGATTGGTCACTTTAGAACTTGAATAACTTGAACTACAGAAAACAATTTTGCAGGCACTTCCTGTTTGAGGAGTCACTCAGTCCAGGTTTCATATCCAGTCAATGACTGGCATCAGTGGTCTGCCTAGAAGCAGCTTTGGACTTCTGTCTACGGTTTAAGAAATCAAAGACTTTTTGTGTTCCACTTTTCCCCCCAGAACTCAGAACCTCATCAAGAGTCACCTGATCAAGCAGAACAACAACAACGAGACCAGCCCGCAGCCCAGCCCTCGCTGCACCCCCAAACTCAGCGTGGACTCCACCACCACCGCCATAGAGACCGTGAAGAACGGCAGGGTGGAGGAACCAAAACCTGCTCAGTCGGAACCCCCAGGACAACCCAGCCCCAGACTCACCCAGGTACTTCTGATGACCCGGCAAATCGGGTTTGAGAAATGCTTAACCTTCTCACGTGGAGAAGGATTCTGTTTAAGGTGGAAAAGTTAAAAGTGATGAAAACAGATGGAGATTAAAGCACCACCGGGTTGTACCAGATCCTCGCTCCTCCAGTAAGCTCCTCCATATTCGCCTCCTGACACTTTTTCTGTAAGACTTTCAACATAATGGGGAGTAATCACGCCCACGGAGGGATGACTTTGGAGACAGAAGATGTTTCTCAAACTTTGAGCATTTTCCCAAAAGAGTTTCCCGTCAGTTGAGGAGTTTTCTCGTACGGAAATGCGTTCAGAGAACGTCAGTGACAGGCTCAGCCGGCGTCTGCCTGCAGCGACGGCACGTCAAACTCCAGCTTCAGATGATGAAAGCGTCCGTCTAATGGAGCCGAACGAAGATGGAGATGGTGAGAGGAACCCGTCTGCAGAGTGGGAAGGAGGCCGAACATCTGCCAGCATGAGGTTCTGTCAGAGAGCGGGTGAAGCAGCTGCTGGACGAAAAGACGGAGAAGATCTGCAGCAGAAGCTGAAGTAGAACGAGCTGAACGCGGGTTCTTCTAGAATATAGTTTTAGCTTACAGCGTTTACTTTGCTAGCGCACGAATCTACAGTTGGAAGAGTGTTGGTGTGAAATGTCAAAGCAGTACAAATGCAAAGCCTAAACCTATAAATGCAAAACCGGAATGATGAATTTCCCCTTCAGTATCCATTTATCAAACAGTTGGTGCTCCTGTCAACTAAAAACGACACCGTCCTAACGTCACTCCCAAATCCAAGTTCCTGATTGGTCGAAGTTCAACTTTAACTTTCAATGGCCTCGCATTTAGTACGTAGAGACCAAAATCTGGCGTAAAAACGGACGTCCTGAACTGAACACGAGAGTTTTGAACACTGAAGCCGCGTATTTACACAGACTTTTCATGGGAAGTGAACCCTGGTGTGAACGTAGTAAGACGTACAGGTGGCGGTGTCGTACGGTGCCCTAATGTCGCTCTCCAGTCAGTAGTGAGGAGTGAGTTCTGGCTTTCTTACTGACCACACACAACAATGGTACGTTCCGTTTTCACGACGTCCCTTAAGGCGGCCAGACCTGCAGATGTTCCACCAACCAAATCCGTTTTGTTTTTTCCAGGAGGAAAAGGAAAGCTCCAACGATTCGTCCACAGCCTTCATCCCTCCCACAGAAACAAAGAACAGGCTTGAGATCACGTCTGAGGTTTGTGTCCACTTCTTATCACACATTTCATTAGTGATAAAAGTTCAGGGGAGAACCGGCAGAAAGAGGAACGTCTAACTGGTCCAAGATGAACCAGATGTCTGAACAGTCACGTTTATAGAAGCATGTTTGAACAGATCACCAATTCTGAGAGGAAAAAGCACGTTTTCTTTGATTTAAATGAAAAACTAAAGACGTTTTGATTCTTAACAGAAGAATAACCATTTCTTTTTTCATTTTTATCCACTGAAAGAGCTTATGTTAAAGGTACTGTTGCTGTGGATCTCAGAACATTTGGTGTTCTGACTAAAGAGTAAATCTGTTGAAATATTCATTTGGGAGACGCTCTAGAAACGGACGGAGTTCATGGAAACCAGGTGTTCCTGATGAACCATAAAGATTGTGGACATTTTTATTAAAAAATTGTCATCTTCTCGCTCTGAGACGACACTCCTGAGCATAAACGAGTCAACGAGGTCCACTAGAATGATCCAGGAAATAACATTAGTGGGTAAACACGAAACTCTGAGGTCACGAAAGTAAAGTCATGTTTAAAAACTGGAGCCATTGTGTCCCAAAAGTCGATGACATATTTTCAAATGGGGATTTTTTTGGTGGCTAAGAAGGAGGTGAACTTCTCGACCTCCAGCGCATTATCCAGCATCGATCATGGTTTGTCTTAAAGGACAAATGAACGTCAAAAAGTGCGCAAAGGTTTCAGATCAACATCTGCTCCACTCCAGATGGCATCTACTTTGGGGGGGAAGTCTTGTGTATTTTCAGCAGAGCAATGAAAAAAAAACAGATTTTTACAACAGCAGGACTTTGTCCCAGAAAATCCTGGTGCTAAAGTGGCCCGTCTGCTGTCCACATCGTCTTCAGACGGATCGGGGAAGCAGAACAGCTGCTGCGCGCTGGAAAAATGCCTTCAAGTCCCCATTTCAACCAGCTATTTGAGTGAATAAGGCGTGAAAGTCTGGATTATTTCAGTTGAAGTATATAAAATATTTAAATATGTCTCTTTTTAAAAGCAACAAAGTAAGTTTCATTTGACAATTATTTCTATTAGTTAGAATGTAACCGTTGGTCTAAAACAGAAGCTTTTGTGAAACTTTTCCCTTCTTGCTGTGGTTTTGTCTTGAGACAAACAAATTTTGTAGATTTTTGTCAGAGTGAAGACAAAGTGATGCTGTTGGTCTCAGTATGACATCCAAGCAAACCTCTGCTCACCGTGACACAAGTCTCATTCATCTCCACCAAACCCCTGATTCTGCAAAGTTAGTTCAGTCTGGAGCAAGCGAGCGACCATCGATGCTCACTGATTTTCCACAGAGACTTCTGGACATTTGGGACACTTTGAAAAAGTGCACAAAGCAGTGAGGAGTGATGCTGTGAGTAAGGCTTGTGGGGGGTTTCTAGGATAAGCTCTGACTGTGGAAGTGTTTCAGCGAGTTTGCGGTCTTTACCTGTGAATCCTTAAAGAGTCTTTGAGGTTTCGTGTTTGTTTAAAGAAGTGGAGAGCTGAGAGAATTCAGGCCCGATCGTAAGAGAATTAACCTGATCTGTGAGTGTGTTTACAGGCGTGTCGATCAATCATCATCACCAGCTCTGAACCAGAGGAGAACGTCCACATGTTTATGCTTTTGAAAGTCTAAATTGTGTTTGTTAAGGAGCAATTCCTCATGTTTGGAGATTTTCTGGTGCAGAAATGATCCTGATCGATCAGGAGTTTGAAAAAGAGGATCAATATGTCTTCATGTCTCTGTTTTCACACACTAAACACTTAAAACGACAGAGTATTTCCAGTTTGGAATTTATTATTCCGTCTACTTTGTTTGCCTTTCTTTACTAAAAGCGGGTATAATTTCAAACTAAATATATATTTGAATGAATTTGATGCATAAATCACTTGTTAAATGTTGTCGAGAAGTGGAAATGACTGTAGATGGAAAAACATAAATAAGGAAGTGTTGTTTTATGAGGAAGTGCCATATTAACCTATAGAATAAGTGTGTAAAAGAGAATTCATTAGTTTTTCTGGAAGTATTTTTAAATCTGCATTAAAACACGTGTTTAACAGTTGGAACATTTCTGCAACAACTTCACTAATGCAACAAATTGTAGCTTTAAAAAGTTTCATTTTTATTTAATTAGATTTCCATTTTTATTATTTAAAAACGTTCATTTTTCTGTGCTTTTTTGCTTTTTGGATGAAGAAGCTAATTCATTTTTGTTGTTAAGATAAGGAGTTGTTCACTGCAGCTAAATGTTGGAACTTTTCAGACAAATTTGCTCTTTAAAAAAAAATAGTTACAAATTTTAAGCCAAAAGGAGAGCAAATGAAGTCTAATTTCAAAATAAAGTTGTGTCAGGAGTGTGTGCGTTGATGGGCTGCAGCACAATCTTTAAATCACAGTTTACTGTGTGTGAAGGCACACAGGAGGTGGAGGTCAGCGTTGGAAGGGAAACCCCCTGATTTTGAGTTTTTCTATTATTTTACCTTAAATTAGTTTTTTTTTTTTAAACCAAATGACCTTGAACACAAATAAAATCCCTTAAATTCTGCCTATAAGATTTTTTTTAAATGTGACAAATAACATAAAATTGTTCTCCTGTAAATATTACTTCCGGTTACATTTTAAAGTAGCTGTTAACGTCTCAATTCATCCTTTTCTTTTAGGCTCCAACAAATCCCACTCCGGTCGTTTCAACAACATCCAACTCCGCCGTCCCCAAAGTCAACCCCGCCTCCCGGTGGTCCAAGATCAAGATCGTGACCAAGCAGGCCGGCGACGAGTGCATCACGGCCATAGAGATCGTCCCGCCCGTGGAGGGCGCCGAGAGGCACTCCATCCCCATCAGCCGCCCTCGGACCGTGGCCAGGAAGTTTGCCAGCATCGCCCGGAGCCAAGTGAAAAGGAAAAGGCAGATGGCCGCCAGAGAGAAGAAAGTATGTGAACGCGCCGGTGCGGAGTGACGGATGCAAGCGTTTGCTTGAATATGGTTACAGCAGGCATGAGTCTGGGGAGTTGATTTTGCTCCAGCGGCGGGAGTCCATCTGAATTGCACAAATGTTTCTCTTTAATCCTTATATTGAGCTCCGGTTTGACCAGAACACAATATAAGGATTAAAGCTAGAATTGCCAACAAACTGTCACTGGATTCGGATCCTTGGAAATAATTGATGGCGTTCCCCTAAAGATGTGTGCGTTCCTCGGCTGGTCCTGGCCTGAATGGCCCTTAATTGCTCTCAGGAGACGCCGGGCCCTCGGAGTGGCCTGACAGGAGAGTTTGGCTGAACCTCTCGGAAAGTGGCGTTCCTGTGAGGGGAAGCGGGCTTGTTTTCACCCTCGCTGTCGTCTTTGCATGCTGCTTGCATCACCCCGTGACCACCTGAAGGCAACAGCAAACCCTGAAGGTCTGCCTGGCGAGGCGGAGCTCCTGCATCATTTCACAGCGTTGGTTATGTGGCCAGTACAGGTGTTTAAAGCGCGTTAACGTTTATGATTTTTGAGGATTCATTCAATGTTTGACCCTCCTATGGTCTGACACGGTGGAACCGTCCACCTAAAAGCGTGAAAACATCTGAAGTTTTGTTGGCATTATGGGAAAATGGTGTCATTTCTACCTAATCTAACCAATGTGAGCAGAAAACTCAGTTGTTTATGTTTTCTGTCAAAAACAACACAGGAGAACAGCACCTTATGGTACCACTATACTTTGTGGTGACAGTAAATGGAAGCCAGATAAATTAAACCCCTAAAACCCCCAAAAGGAGCCAGGCCAGGTTAAGACAGATTTACATTGATGGGTTGATTTCCTGTCATTTTTAGGACAAAAATAAAAGATTGAATAAATATGATAAACAGAAAGTGTTGAAGTGATCTTTAGAAGCAGTTCCCAACCAGGCCTGGAGCCATAGTGCAGTCAGCCCCATGCACTACGGGGAGCAGGTCATTATCAGAGGGGGTAATAAAAAAAATAAAATGAAAAAACGTTTCCTTTAAAACATTCTAAAGTCTGGTGAATGAAAAGTGAAGGAAATTCAACAAGCTAGGTGTAGAAGTCAGCTAAATGCTCCTGCAGTGGAACGTCCCATGAGCCAATGATCCAATGCAGCGTGGAGTTGGGACATCAAGTGGTCGTTCTCGTGGTAACTTTGGTTTTGTTTACCCTAACTAAGGTTCTGATGCTTCACTTCCATTTCTGATAAATTAATTAAAAAAAAACATTTGAAATGTTAACTCAAATCCACAACAATTGAGAATAAATATATTAATAAAAATAAAACATATGAATCAAACCATTAAGCTAAACATTAGAAATGAATGGAATTCCACGGGTGGATTTTAGAATGAGTATTACTGACTAAACCCACCCCTCTTTTTAGACAAAATTAGGAAGTAGAGGGAGTGCTTGGGGAATCAAATGGATAAAAAATGCCCATCAACTTTTGAAGGACCCCCGAACATCAATTGAATGAGGATGAGTTCAGACTACCTCATACAGAGAGCTAAAGTCAGCAAGACCATCAGCTTTTTGGGTTCTCAAAAAAAACTCTTGAGTTTTAAGCAAAAGGTGTCTTTATTCCAACAGAAAAGGGAATTTCCTTTGAGAAACGAGTAACTTTTTCACTTTATTGTTACTGGACGGTAAAAAAAGCCTCCAGCTGTTGAAGCTCTGGAGCCATTCGTATTGTGCGTCATCTCCTGCGACCCTGACCCAACCACATGCGAAACGTAGATTAGTCAGGTCATTGTTGACTGCAGGCACCATGTGGGCTGGTTTAATCATATGAGTGTACTCCCTTAAAACAACCTGGTGGAGGAGAGTCAAGGATACGAGGAAAGTCGAGATTGGACCTCAAACCATCTGTCTTTACCGGCTACAGCATAATTGCCTCCAAAGAGCCTCTTTGTCCTTGGCGTGCAGATGGAGCGCCAAGTCTTGACAGAGGAGCCTCTGTGCTAAATATCCTGTTTAAGACCTGTTGTTTGGTCCCCTCTCCTGTATGATCCAAACTCCTACTGCTGGTCCTGTCGGGTTTATTGGAGAAAAAGGATGTCTGCTTCTGTGTTGTGGGCGGTTACAGCCGTCAGCTGACTGTCACCTCATGCTTAACAGCTGCTAACAGCAGTTTACAGAGAAAAAGCACAGATAACAATGACGTCGTCGTGATAGAGTTCAGTGGATATCACATTCAGTGACAAACTTGTCAATTTCTCTTTGAACTTTGTTCTTGGTCTTCGTCTGCCTGGTTAGATGACTCTAAACTCCTTTTTTAACGTGCTAAAAGCAGGTGTTTACCAGTGTTTTACATGTTTTGATGGACTCTGTTGGTCTGAGGAGATTTTGCAGAGTAGCCTGCAGTCCATTGTCTTAAAAGCAAAGCTTCTACTGTCCCAAAACATATTTCAAACCCAGTGATATGATGTCTGGTAAAGGCCTCTTGAGTTGAGTATGCAGACGTTCCTGTTTATCCATTGGCGGATGGTCTCTTGTGACCCTCATCAGGCTACAGGCGGATCTCATTGAACCTGTTTGAGCAGTGAGTTTAAAAGAAAAGCAAACATTTGACCTGGTTTGACACAAGTTTCTAGAATTAGTGTTAGCATAAACGGTAATGGCTGCTTCTGGAGCGTCCAGTTTCTGTTTGAAGTCGATGTAAAGATGTGATCTAAGGTCCTGCAGTGATATTGAGCATCAGGTGCGACAATCCAGCAGCAGTGTGTGTAATTGCAAGGTAAAAAAACTGACCTTGAGCAAAGAAGACTAATCGCGTCAACCAATCACAGATTTGCTTTGTCACGCGACGTGCTGATGGCGCAATCAGAGCGTGGAGTTCCAAACAAACATTGTAGAGAATCTGATCATTCTCCTCCATTCAAACATTTTTCTATCAAGACAACAAGAAGAAGATTGTATAATTTTATTCTTGTTTTTATTTTTCCGTCCGTGCACTAATGCGGGACAGCAAGTCGTCAAACTGGGTCACAAAGAGACTGAAGTACCGCTGAAAGCAGCCGTCCTTCAGACGCAGCTCACTGTACTGGGAGAGTCTCTGAACCAACCCAGACATGTAGACGTGATTACCGATGTTTCTATCTGGTACAATAAATAAACCTGATCTCTAAACGTCATCTGTGTCTTCCATGCATTGTCATTGAGATATACAGTCATTGCTCTCATGTACTGATCAGGCTGAAAATTTAATTCCATAGAGAGGAGTCCGGCGTAAATTTGAGGCATGAATCACAGCTTTAGTGTGGTGTCGGTCATTCAGGTTCTACACATGTATTCCTACTAAATCTGTTATTTTTGTGTTGTATGTCTCAAAAGCAAACATCATTGTTTCAAACTCTGAAAACAAGAAGACCTAGGGATAGACACAGGGATTTCTTGAATATTTTTGGGGATTTTTCTTAAAGTTCTATAAAGCGTATCGATGATGAACACTTCAGGACTACAGACCAAGCTCAACTTTTTAAGTAGGACAAATTGCAGTCAGTGACTGACAAATACTTTTTATCCCCACTGTATTCCGCTAGCTTACCTAGTTTTCTGGTGTGCGTCTCGCCTTCAGCCAACTTTGATTCTGCGCCGCGTCTGTCTGCCTGTGTTGACCCATTTTGCTCTTCAAGTCTTCCTCTGTCCCAGCACTTCAAGTGAGTTTGTCTGTTATTTAAACAGATCTTGTAAACTTGATTTATTTCATGAGCTTTACACCAACCAACTTGCATTTGTTCTCTTCTTACTGGTCCCTCAGCTGTCCCTCCCTGGTGATTTGAGGTCTTTTGGTCCTGGTTTATGTTTGGGTTTATGTCACTTTGAATAAACCCAGACCCCTAAAAATCAGAGGTGTCACCCCCAGATCCTGAAGGCTGGAATCTTGTTTATATTTCTGCCCAATACTGATAATTACTTGAATTGTGTGCTTAACTCGTCTCTCAGTGTTTTGCACCTGCGATCTAAAGAAGCAGTTTGTTCTTCAGGTTGTTGTTGGGTTTGAAATTCACTGGAATGTTTGATAAAACATAACTTCTTATGATAAAATGTTGTCTCAATGTCTCTGGTTTTCCTTTCATCTGGTTGGAGATGTTTGCAGGCCAACATCATGGAGTTGTACTGTATTTACAGAGTCTGTCAGATCTGATTTACTGTGTTCACACTAACTCTAGAACAGGGGTGTCAAACTCTGGGCCTCGAGGGCCGGGCTCCTGCTGGTTTTCCAGAAATCTTGTCCTATCTGCTGTTGATCACCTGGTTGTTGGAAAACATGTAGGGCACCGGCCCTCGAGGCCTGGATTCTGACACCAGTTCTTTCAGATATGTTTCTTCTTCTTAATTGTTTTAGTGCCTTAAAACCATCAGAACATCTAAACCAATTAGGCTACTTGATTGCGTTTTCTTGCACCTGTGCACCTGTAGGTTTTCGCGTCACAATTTCTAAATGTCGATAACCTCTAAGAACCTAAGGAGCATGTCTGATTTATTTATTTTTTTCTGAAAAACTGCATTGATGGATTTGGAGTCGATGATTAAAAAGGCAGACGCAGGTGAGGAAATTCAGAAATCTGATTGGATAAAAGTCTCCCATTTATTTAAATGTCCCGGCTCCTGTTGATGTTGGCTGTTGTAAAAAGAGATTTATCTACATCCACGTTCTCTGTCGACCGAGCTCAATGCTGATGAAAATGTGGCCTCAGAGCCCTTTTTCTACCAAAGCTAGCAAAGGTTTTGACAGTTAACTTGATAAAGATATTTAGCTGTGGCTATAGGCAGCTTTCAGAGGAGCTGGTGGGTGATTTGAGGCTAACGCTTGGCGGTCGTTTCCATCTCTCTGTTTTCATAAAGGTTGCAGTTCAGCTCCATGATCTAATTTGAAGGAAATGTAACAACATGCTGCGCCAACCCACAATGGAAGCGTTTACACTGAGCTAAGCTAGCATGAGCTCAGCGAACACTGGAGACAAATAACAGGAACGCAAACGCGAGCGGGGCAGCAGCTGGACTGCTTTCTGCCAGGCAGCAGTCAGGAGAAAGGGAAATATCTGTTGGCTCATCTTATTTACCAGACATCTAATTTATAGTGTGCTCCACAGAATCCCGTTTAGCTGTCAGCAGAGGTCTTCCACGGCTCGTTTGGGTGAAATCTGACAGCTTGTTCTGCATTCAAAGGGAGGAAGTCATAACGGCTGGCGTGCTACTTTGATAACCTCGCACGCTTGTTTTTTCAGGGATCAGAATGGACTGTTTTACCATTCCACCATTTAATTATCCCCTTCCTTAATTGCAGAGTCTGCTCCCTTCTACCACACTCACTACTACTGTCCTGCTGCTCTTTGTAATGAGTAGTGCCATGGAAACCAGGCCTGGTTGGGGTTAAACTCTGAAAACAAACTGTAAAGGCTGCTCCATATTCCGGAAAACTTGTTTTTTTTTTTTGCAAAGCAGAGATTAGAGCGATCCACTAATGCAACAAAAGAAGCATCAGAAACAAACATGGATCTATCAGACAAAGCATGAGCAAATTATCTTTACAAGTGATCAATAATCTGAAGGACGCTTGTGTGAAACACTTGTGTTGTTTAAAGTACTCAGTATTGGTTTATTCCTCCGGTAGATACATACCCCTGTCACTATCAACACCTGATTAGATTGTTGGCCCATCATGTACACGCCTGATGCCTTCATTACACCTGTCCATGGGATACCTGTGGGCGAAAAATGGTCAAACCTGTATGAGAAGCACAGATCGTAGATCGAGATCGTAGACCGCTCAGTGAGTCCGTAGATAGAAAATGTTCGTGAACTCACCTGCACTCCCCTAAAAGGTCTCTATGACGCACCCGTACAGGTCAACCCCACACATGGGTGGATGTGACTTCAGCATTAAGTGGAACCATATTTTAGGTGTCAATATGTTTGTTTATATTGTGAACAGTTGCTTGGCACTCGGCCTTTTCTTCTCCCTTATAACAGCCGATGCAGAAAATCTCTTGACTGAGAGAGAATTCCTTATGTTCCTTAAAAGGCTGCAAACGTTGTAGAGTGTTGAGGAATAAAAAAAACTCCTAATCTTCTCAGTTCAACCTCATTTTGATGGCTACGTGGGATGTGTTGCTTCGACTGTTGATAGCAGAGGTGCAAAACTCCCACCATTTTCCACCTTGCTGCACCCTCCCTGGGAAGGTTGGATAACAACAGTGGTAACCGGCTGGCATTGTTGAGTCATCCCCTGAACCGCGGGCTGCCTTTGTGGCTGTTGTGGCCTTTGTGGCTGTGGGGTTTTGGAGACCTGAACCAGACTAATGGAACCGCCCGAGATCCTTACCCTGTGATGCTACATTCACAATGTGGTTGGATTGATGTGATGGAGCGGCCATTTTCAATGAAAAGTCTATTTAAAAGTGTGTTTCAGGCTTCTGTGTTCAAAACTTTCACAATCACACATCGCTATGCAAGTTTTTAAGTCTATTTCCAGGCTTCACGTACTCGATGTGTGGCCATTGAACGCGTGTTGAAAGTTAAACCTGTTGAACTTTGACCAGTCAGGGACTGATGTGTTGCATCCTTTTCAAAACACGGAAGTTCCAACTGTTTGAAAATTGATCATAAATGAGGAGTTAATAATTGTGGTTTGTGCCTGGCCGGATGTTCATGACATTAAGTCTTTGGCATTGCTTTGTCATTCAGTCATTTTGGCATTATGCTGGCATTTTTGGCAAATTTGGCTTCTTCTGAAGTTTTAGGTTAAATAAAATAAAATATTTTAACAAAAAGCCAGCTGTTTTAGCTAATTTATACCTTTTACTCTTTTTTGTGTTAATTTGTCATTTAAGAGTTATGTTTCCATTATGCTAGATCATTTTAATCATTTGGCATCCTGGGTTTTTTTTTAAAGAAAATTTGGAGTTAAGCTAGTATTTTAACAATAAGCTTGGCGTTTATCTTGTTTACACATTTTACACCTCTTTTTGGCTAATTTGTCATTTAGCCATGATGTTTGCATTATGCTAATTCATCTGAATAATTTGGCATCTTATGATATTTTTAAGCTACTTTGGAATTAAGCTAATATATTAGCCATAAACTAGCCGTTTAAGCTTAGATAGGCTTAGGTATTCTTACAGTTTTTATACTATTTTGGCATATAGCCGTTTATTTTCATTATGCTAGCCTGCTTAGCTAAGTCGGTCATTTCTTCAATTAATATCTTGACAGTTTGGCTTATCTTTAAGCCAGTTGTGTGCATTTTCAGTAAACATTTTCAGCTGTTTCACATTTTAGCTTGAGCAAACTTCAACTTTTTCAACTATTTTAGAATTATTAAAAGTGCTTCAGCTCTTGCATCCACACTTGCATTATCACAGGTAATGCCACATATCCAGTTGTGGTTTGTGCCCGGCTGGATCTCTATGACACCAAGTCTATATGGGAATAGAGCTGAAACAGAAAAGCCTGGAGCAAGACTCACCAGACTTGCACCGCTTCAACATTTCGCACCAGGACTAACTATAGGCACATGCACTAGTATTGGGTAGCAGCAGGTTCAAGAACTTACCATCAGCATACGTCACATCCCTGGTGTAGCATGAGACATTCAGCAGTTTCAGGAAGGTTTCTGGTTTCTAGACCAGTGCAGATGCTCTTGCTCAGTCAGATTGTCTAAAGCAGTGCTTGTGAGTCGCTGGTCCTGAAGGATTCCTGCCCCGCCTGCTTCAAATACGGAGCTGATGAATGACTCGCCTGATTCCAGGTCTGCAGGGACCTGGAACGTGTGTCCCAGCCGTTCAGATCAGACCTGCTGGAGTTTGGAAATGTGTAACACAAGCAGGGCAGAGGTCCTGAAGGACCAGGCTCGCTGCAAACCCCCAATGGACCCGCGTTTCACTGCAGGTTTGACACCATTTCTATATAGGTGTTCTATTCTTGTTCTATCAGTCATTTTCTGCTGAAGAAAAACACTGGGAGGGAACTGCTGGTACTTTAATGACCTCTGTGACCCGTGTGGGCTCAGATCCCCGGAGGACATTAGTCCAATACAATATCCTTCCAGCTGTCCCTCATGCTATAGATTAATGTGCTCTTTTCACACTGCAGTGCAGAGAAAACAGCTTCATTCCTGCTTGTCTTTTCTATGTAAAATATGCTTCCTCATGTTTATTTCAGTCTGCATTTGATGCATTTTGACCTGTGAGTAATGTTCAAACTATGAGAAAATGAAAAACATCTTAATGTTTAACTAAGAAACTGAAGAGTTTATTTGATTTTCTCCATTAAAGCCACAGATTTTATTGGTTTTTGTGACCAGAAACCTTCAGTAGATGTGGAACTTTTTAATGTGGAACTTTTTAATTCAATGTGTGAGTACCTCCTCACTTCCACTGGAGAGACAAATCACTAATAAACTCTAATAGCCTTGATCTAATTGTCCCGTAATTGGAAATTGATGTAAATCCAGTCAGCTCACGCGGGAGTCGTGCACGCGGATGCCTGGCGGTTTTGATTGCCTTTGGTTGATTCCTGAAAACAAAAAGCTGTAGGCGGCGAGGAGCGTTCCTGATGTGCTCGGGTGGAGCTGATGCTCCGACCAGGAGGTGCCAACCTCATCAGCATATCAGGAACACCTGTTGAGAGTTCGGTACGCGTTCTGCACAGCCGGATTAACAGACTTCCACTGAATGTAACTATCTGAGGCTCAGAGGGGGAACGGTGCTGCGTTTGACACCCAAAACGAGGCACAAACACAATAAGCTATAAATACATCCATATATTTATAGATTTGTCATTATTTATGACTACAGGTGCTACTATAGTGCCTTTCAGAGGAAGTACAGAAGTGTGCTTTAGCCTAAAACCCCAAAATTCTTAATGTCTTTGATTTCTGGGAAAAAATGGGCAAAAACCAGAACCAGAATCAGAGCAGCAAACAGCAAAGACGTTTGCATAACTGCAGACCGAATCTGAATGAAACGGATAAAAATCTCTGGACTGTTCTGCATGTGTGAGATTCCAGTTCCCTAAGGTGGCGGCGAGCCGGTGACCACCGTCATCCTCTCAAACCGCTGTCTGTCTGTCGGGTAGTCAAAAGGTGAGAGACGGTTTTTCTGACCTTCTATTTTTATGCCGTGTCGGGTTTAGATGTAGAATAGCCTGAGAGGGCCTATCGTCTAATCATGAGCCACATTCCTGCACAAAATAAAAGCCTCGTAAATGTAGATTTAATAGGCTTACATATTCTTTTGATTTATTGCACTATTTAATGGACTATTAAGTGGAGGATTTCTGACTCCCATCTGATTTGAATCTCAGTTTAACTTGGGGCTTCAACACAAAAGGCTGTAGATTTACTTCTAAAACCATTACTCGGTACTACCTCTGGCTAAAGTGGAGCTCTCTAGAATGACAGCAAACTCTGGCAGGAACACTTTAGTTACAATTATTCATACTGGATTAATCAAGTCATTAACAAGAAGCCAGAAACCCTCACAAGTCCAACGAAAGTCTGCATTTAAGTTCAAGTCAAGTGTGAAGTCTTACAACTTATAGTTAATATAAATATATTATTTAAAATATCATTAAAGCAACAATAAACGCTTTGCAGGGATGCAGCATTGGGCTGTTGGGTTTCAAAGAATGTTCACATTTTTAGACCTCGATTTTCTTTGGGGCTAAAAATTCTGTGGATTACGGAAGGTTGGCATGAACTATCCTGATCCATTCCAGTTTTTTAGGAATTTTTGTCAGTCCAGAAAACCGGCAACATTGACCCATGTCCCTCAGGTCACCGCCCACTTCAGGTGCCTTAGATCGTCTGGGAATGCTTCGGTTCCAGACAAAACAATGGAGCTCACTCAGAGGAGAAGTGTTATTTTCTGTAAAAAATATGTTTTAATGAAGCTTCTGTGGGTGGAGGTGAAAGAAAAACAACACATGTGTTGAGGAGAATCACACTTTGGATTCGCGAGCTAACAACCGCACACACGTCCCCCTAACGTTATGTCATGGTGCGACTGCAAACGCACAGTACTTGCCACAGTACGCTGCCCTGTTACTGTTTGCCACAGGTTGAGTTTCTACCAGCCATCTGTCTCCAGGGAGTTTCTGCTGTGATGCGTTTGTTGTTTGCACACGAGTTAGACTGGAAGTTCAGAGCTGCCCACCAAGTGTGAATGCAATTAAATCATTTACCTCCACTTGTAGATTTACAAATTGATTCTCTGTGCTGCTCTGCTGTGAAATGAAGGCAGTTGGAGTCTCGTACCTCATACCTTCATGGATTTGAGTGACAGTTGTTGGTCAAACTATAGTTTACTTCACCTTAGATGCTCAAAGTTACTGCTGGATCATCATTATTGACTGTATTTGAGAACTGGACTGAGTGAGAGTGGCGTCATCCATAGAAAATGGTTTAACTCCAACCAAATGAAGTCAATTCATTCAACCTTTTTTCCACGTTGCGGACGCTGCCATATCGGAGCCAGACGGGAGTAAGCAGCGATTGGTCCAAGTCAGTTTCTATGCCAACCACTCTCACCAACCAGGAGTGAGCTTGTTGGAAGTCCATCCTTTCCACTTGAAAGCGGCTACAAGAAATCTGTCAAATACTTCAAATGTTGAACGTGAGAGCACCTACTTTTATTGAGGCGTCTGGTTGGTCTGTTTATAACTTTACTAACTTGGCCTGCAGGAAAAATATTGTGAAAAAAAATTAAGACTTTCAAGAATATATAAAAAAAAAAGAATGGTTATTCTGACAAATAGAATGACTGAGTAATAATGGAAGTCAATGGAATTTTGGCTTCCTGGAGCCAGCGGGTGCTTCCTGTTTCTCACATACAGTCAATGAATGCTTCACAGCTCATTTGAAAAACCCCTGTTAGTATTGACTTCCCATGTTGAAATTGCCAGAATAAAATGTGAGCTGCTATCCTGTCTATCCCAACCACCTAATGAGGAGGTGAAGGGCTGTTAGAGAAGTTCGTCCACAAAACCAACTCTGTCCAATTTAGTAGCACCTAGTAAGACTTCCCATGAGCTTCAGAAAATATTGTATTTAAATCAAACCAGCTGCTGGGTAGCCTTGATTTCTTCTTCCTGTGTCCAACGAAGGAATTGGACCAAGGAAGTGGACACACTAGCGCATGTACTCGCAGTTTGAGAAGTTTTGGTGCAAAATGTCAAAGCGGTACAAATCTGGTAAATCTTGCTCCAGGTTTTTTCTTTCACAACTCTTTTACGATAAATGAAGGACGTGGGTGTCATACAATTCCATCCGACACAAACCGCATTTATTGATTTTTTTTCCCTTCATGATCAATTTTTTAACATTTGGTACTTCCGTGCTTTGAAAAGAAAGCCATCCATGCATCACTACCGAATCCAATTCCATGATTGGTCAAAGTTCAACTGGTTTAACTTTGAACGCGCCTTCATTGGCTGCTCGTTTTGTACGTAGAGCACAAATACAGACTTAAAGACTTGCATACCAACATGAGCCGGAAACACGTTTATACATAGACGGGTTGATGTTTCATTGGATGTAGTCACTGGAACACGTGTTGCCGTTACCATTGTAAATGTAGCATAGCACGTCTACTTGAGAAATGGTTGTGCAAGATATATGCTTTTGGAATTACTGTAACTCGTCAACCATTTATGCAATTAGGAGATATTCAGTCGGTCACTTTTTTACAGTAGCGTGCGTTATTTTGTGTTGCCGGTGATAAAGGCTTAAAGGTTGTAGTTCTGTGTTTTCACGTTTGTCTTTGAGTCATTTAATTGTGTCCACGAGTGTTGATGAAAGCAATGGTCCAAAAAGCCCATGCTTAGGATGTGAGAAGCTAAAGAACCTTTGATCTACTTCCAGAACCAGACTGGAGAAGTAGGGGTTATTGAGCCATTGATTTATTTTTTATTGATTTTCTATTGGCCACATTAACAAGCAGAATCTTTTTCTCTGTGATTCATTTTCTGAGTAGTTTCTAATTTGAAACCCACTCTTCTGTTCTTTCTTCCATCTCTGTGTAGGTGACCAAGACCATCTTTGCCATCTTGCTGGCTTTCATCATTACATGGACACCGTACAACGTCATGGTGCTGATTTCAACCTTCTGTCACTCCTGTGTCCCTGACACGGTGTGGGCGATTGGCTACTGGCTGTGTTATGTCAACTCCACCATCAACCCGGCTTGTTATGCACTGTGCAATGCCACATTCAAGAAGACTTTCAAAAACCTGCTGCTGTGTCAGTACAAAAACATAGGCACAAGATGAGATTGTAACAGATAAGGATGGGGGGGGGTGACAAAGAGTGAGCCGCAGGAAAGATGCTGAGAGGTGAGTAAAAAAAAACAAAAACAAGCTCTGAAATGAACATAAAGTCAAATATAATTGAACGTTCTTCCAAGAGACCAGACACTGATATGGTGAAAAGCTACAAATGTGTTTAAAGTTGACCTGGGAGAGCCCATTCACTGAAATCCAACCACGAACACGGCTCGCTGATGGACATAAAGCTGTTTTTTGCACAAACCAAAGCAAAATCAAAGTTAATGCCTTCAGTACTGAGGCTCTGAGAAGCGGTCCAAGAAAAGGTGGGTTTGAATGAATATTCAACGCGCAGTTGGTTTTCATTTGGGTTTGGATGGAAGGTCTACAGCGTTCTTTCCCTCCTGGTATGGATTGGACTTGTCAAAGAGGGTTGATGGAGCTTATTTGGTGGATTTGTCACCATTTTATTGTTCAAACAAGGGCTGTAGTGTGGACATCCCATCACTGCTGTGTTTTCACAGCTCTATTTATTAATTATCCATCTAAGGTGCAGATTGAGGATACTTTCTGTTCCCCGTCCAGTGTATAAACTTTGCTCCTGGCATTGTACCCATCCAATGGAGTGGGCAGTGAAAACCATCTAGTGGTTTTCCTCACCCCTCCAAACCTTTCTAATGACCGCCAGGCATGAAGCCGTTAGGTCCTAATTTTGGGCCAATTCAAACCAGGCACACTGGCAACACACAGGTACATTTTGCCCCAAAGTACGATTCATTTGGCTGTGCTGATGGCTCTGTTCTGTGATTGGACACAGCCAAATTTCCGATGCCTTTTACGTGACAACCGCGTCAAAACGGCTTAAAACAGGTGGGTGTGAAACCAAACCAAACTGCAAGTCTCTATGAGACAGACGACAGGCTGTACCTATCAGGTACTTTTCTGTCTTTGTGGTACTTGAAGCACTTTTACACTCATGAAACCCACTCACATTCACACACCACAAAAGAGTGGTTTACGATGCTTACATTGACCTACTGGGGGCAACTAAGGGGTGCAGTATCTTGCTCAAGGACACTTGGGCTTGTGACTGGGTTGCAGTCTACCAACGTCTACCAACCCTTTGGCTGGCTCAACAAGCTTTTTGCAGTCATGTAGGCCCGTCTTCTTTCCAGTCATCGATAGACGGTAAAAGACTATGTCGCCACCAACTGCATGGAGAGCATCAAAGCATCATGGGTAAAGGAAGATGTCGCACTGAGCAAGCACAAGATCTAGCACAATTATACCAAGAACCAAGTCCAGGACGCATTTTGAAAAGTTAAGAAACTGAATTATTCCATCAGAACAAATCAATGCGCTCAAGTTAAATGGGACGTCTGGGATTTGTGCCTGTGACAGTACAGCACATTTAAACCTTTTCAACAGCAACAGAAAACTCTGGATTATATTAGTGCACGAAGACTGAGTTCTCCTTAAGTTTCCAGTGTCAGAAGGTTTTTTTTTTCTTATGTAACTTGTATTTCATGGTGTGCTCTTTAGTTCCAAACTCAGTAAATACCCCTGTTCAGCAGCCAATCGAGCCTGACCTGGTCCTCTCCCCTTGGCGCTTTGGCCAGCTATGCCCACATAAACTGCCCTGAGCCATAAAAGTTTAAATGTTAGTTGTGTTTTTGCTGCTGCCGATCCTTCAGGCTTGCCCTGCGGTGCAAAGCCAGACGGCGTCGAAGGGAAGGAACTGCCTGTGGTGAAATAATCAAGACCCCAGAACAGCCAGTGCCTGTGCTTTTGATCCGTATTTTTCCTTTTTTTCTTCTGTTTTTCTTTACTTGGGCTTTGATTGGGAAACTTTCAAACACCCAGACACCTCTGTTATGATCCAGTCTTCTCTAGGGCTTTTAGTACACATGAGCTGGCCTCCAGAAGGTGGGTGCCATGTAAATCCACATTTTATCGACTTGATTCCCAACCCGGAACTTTGGAGTTTTGGAAACTTTCAGACTTAAAGTCAGTTTCACCTGTTAAGTTTGAGTTGTTGGCATGTTCACTCTTTAACCTCTACAACACGAGACCGTAAAAGGATAAAGGCAGGACTGCAACACGCTTTACACCTCAGTCACAACAGTCCTTAGGGGTGGATACTGGCTGTCTGCGAGCGAAAAATGGTCAAACCTGTACAGGTCAGCTGCGCAGCATCATATCATGGTTATGGACCACTAGGTGAACCTGCAGAGAGAAAATGTTCATCGACGTTTTCTCTATGGGCATGCTGGCAGCAGGTCATAGTGAACACCTATACGACATGTAAGGGGGAAGTAGCCAGTACTCGCACTTTCCTTATAAGGACAACAGCATCACCCGTACGTGAAACTTCCATTATCCTTACAAATACTTCACAATACACTTACCACATGCATAACAATGGTACGTTCCATGTTCACGGCAGCGGCTCCTCTCTACAACCAACCACAGAGCCGGACAATTCAAGAACCTATTCGGGTCACTTCTGTGCAGGTGCATGTGACTAAGGTATTAGGAATTGTAATTCAGAACTGTAGCCCAGCGCTATGTGGATAAGGTTCTTCACTCTGCACACTTTCCCTCTCCCTGGAGACCCCCCGCTGTTTGTGTTTCATCACTTCGATTTCTCTCAACACAACATTTGTTGAGCTGCTCTCGTTGTCTGGATCTGTGTGGCTCTAACGGAGGGAAGTCCTTGTTTTCAGCTCGTTTTGGTTTTAAAAATATCAGCTCTCCCTCTGTGATTTTTCACCTGAAGCCTTTATGGCTCATTAAACAGAGAAGTGTCTGCAGAGTGCAGCCTGTATTCTCTGCTGTCACATCTCCCAGATCTTTAGTGAGTTTTTGGGGACTTTAATGAGTCCACAGCGTTGATGGTAACGGGTACTGTCTGATTAAGCCGTTAATGACGGCGAACTGTAGAAATAAATCCCTCTAGTTGAAATCTTTGTCTCAAACATCATATATATTTAGACGATGGTGCGCTCTGCATAAAAAGCAGACAAAAGGCGTAACTGCAGGCGTCGTTCGCGGAAGCAGATAACATGGGCGCCGAAAGACAAAAAAAAAAAAAAAAAAGAAACGATACTATCAAACCTGAACTGTAAAAAATGCTCTTGAGTGGCTAAAAATATGAAAACCTGCTGAATGGATGCAGTTTATTTGAACAGAGAACTGATGCAATGCAATGACAGAGAAGCAGATGGGGGTGGGGGGTGGGGGCAGGGAATTAGGGAAAAGCCACAACGAGCTTGTGGAGGAAAAAGTAGGGCAGGAAAGGAGGAGAAAGGATGCAGGACTCCCAGATTTTAGTTCCAGTTTGGCGACGAGACAACAAGAATGACTTCCTGATAAATGTTCTCTCAGATCGAATGAACTATTAATAAAACGAAGACGAGCGCTTGATTAAAAAAAGTTGATTTTTTTCACTGATGTTCTGTGAATACTTTATCAACATTTTCACAATAAAAGGCTATATTTGATCATTTTATTGGAACTGAACACATTTACATATGTAAGTATGTGGGCTTGAAAGCCCCCCTGCTGTTAAAAAAAACAACAATGATTAGCATTTATGTTGGTTAGCTAACTGTAACAGATGTAGCTGGAGGACCTGCAAAAAAACATAAGCTTTGCAAAGAAAACGTCGTAAATGAAGCTTTTGAATTGTAGTTGAATGTGTAATTCAAGTGTAATGTAATTTAAAATGTGACTCTTTCCAACATACCATGCTCTGGTATGTTCCAACTAGCTGGACACACCTGAACCAGGTAATCAGTCATGAGTACGGATTCTTGGATATCTGGAAATCATGCAGATACTGTGGCCCTCGAGGCCCGGAGTTGCCCATCCCTAAACCAGAGGCTCTCTGGTGGTGTTTGGTGTCTCCTCTGTTGGTCTTTTTGGGCCATGTTTAGGTAATGCTACTGGTCTGTAGTCGTATTCCCATCATGCACCTCTCCTACCTGCTTTTTGACTGCAGGTCGGATCTTTTTGCTGCATCTCTGGACTAATTAAACATTGACTGGCCATCCCCAGCTTTTCTCCATTTGTGTCATTCAGGTACAGGATTTTTGCACAGACTCACTTCATGACTCTCAGCCTTGTAAGCAAACATTGAAAGTGCATATTGTCATTTACAAATGTCACTTTGAGCTGCGAATGTAAGGTATGGCTCAGGGCCGCAGTGTCCAAGTCTACACTAAGCTCTGGGAGAATGCATGAATCGTAATCTGAAAGCAGGAGTGGGCGTCAGTCGCCTGAGCCAGAAAGGGAGTTAGTTCCACAAGAGAAAAGCCCGATAGCTGTAGGCTGTTTTTCCCACTTTACATTTAAGAATTAAACTGCAAGTAAGGCAGCAGATGTCCCTGAGCTCCTCTGGAACAAATATGAAACTATAAGATCTACAAGAAATGACGAAGCTTGGCCGCACTGGTATGGAGTGAAAAACAATAATCTGTTCCACCAGTCTTCTGTAGGACTCTGCCATATCAAGATGTACGTTATAGTCGAGAATAAAAGTCTACTCGCAGCGTACCATTCATTCCATGACCCCAAAGTGCAGATCGTTCTGGTTGCAGTGAAGACTTCCATTCTTGGATATTGGTTCTTTGCTTGCGTTTCCTGAAATCAAAAGTTGTGCTGTGAGTGTGAACCGTGACAGAGTACGTTATGACGTAAGCCTGACCGATAAGTATGAGACACACAGGCTTTAAAAGAGAACAGTTCTCTGGTCCATCTGGTCTGACTCAAAACAATGTAGCTTGACGTTAAAGGTCAAAGTCTCATGACTGGCCACACACCTGGGTATTTGTGATTTGTTCTCCGCATTTAATTCATTCCCTGGGGGAGCGGTTAGCCGCAGACAGTGCCGTGTGAGAACCACTGGGTGGTTTAACCCCCCAATCCAACCCCTTAAAGCTAAGTCAATCGGGGAGTCTTTGGTATGACTCAACCATGGATTTTAACTCATGAACTTCCAGTCTCAGGGCAGACACTCTACCACAAGACCACCGTTCCCGCCTTGCAGTGACATAATCAGCCCATGTGGAGTGCGATGGCTGAAAGTACCGTCCCACTGCACTCAGTGGAAACGAGGGTCCGGTGAACTGTGAACCCTTGAAGTCGAGCAGGTTCTAACAGAGGTAGTACCAAGCAGTGGTTGAATATTTGTTTAGATCCACATGAAATCCAAACACATCGTTGTGTATTAGACGTCATTGAAGTAGAACATGTGAATGCGGGAAGCGTTTGAGCGGTGAAGTGATGGAAATGGCTCCTTTTGTTGTCTCCTCACCCAGATCTTCACAGAGATCAGGGATTGACGAAATTAATAATTCATCACAGTCAAGTGGATCATTCCCCAAACTTCTTTCAGGTTCGTTGACAACTTGGGAGTAGAGCAAATATAGCTTTACAGATGAAAATATGCTAATGCTGTTGTCTTGGGGGCGAAAACGAGTCATGTGATCAAAACCAACGGAGTTGGGAACCAGGCAGAACATAGCAGAAAAGCCTTGTTTTACTAGTACACAATGTACTATTGATGTTATACGGTTTAAATTATCGTCATTCCTGTCTCAACAGAAACAAATTTTAGGGCTTCACACCAACATTTGAATTTAAAACATTTTGAGGGAGATTTAAAATATTTGGAGTGACCTTTAGAGCGGTAACGAGATAGAATTTCCCCCTATTTTGTCTCATCACAAAACAGAGGATTTACAAAACCTACCGGCTTTGGTCTTACTAGAAAACCCAAGGATATATTGTGATTAGAAGGAATGTTATTTCTTACTAAAACGCGTAAAGGTTCCACCAGAAGCTGGAACCAGTCAGAATCAGTTGGAATGGTCCATTTGGCCCAACATGGAGTGCCTTAGAAGTGACGCTCCAGATCTATTTTCCAACAGCGATTGGCGAACATGTTAAGAGTTTAGAGGTTCTAGAAGAAGGGAAGACAGGCGTTCAATGGAACCACATATGCTCTGTCCTACATTCCAATTGGTTGATTCAATTTGATCTGATCTGATCTGATCTGATTTGATTCAATAAAAAGTTACAAAAACACAGATATTAATTGGTTAGAATATAAAGAAAAATGAACAAAGATATTAGAAGATGATGCCATCTTCTTTAAACATTAAGATCTGTTTTTTGTGGACCATGAGCAGAAGTTTCTTTTCCTAAAACATTTGCTGTTTGTTGCCAATGGGGACCTGAGCTGAACATGGTGGAAATGTAAGCATGTAGTGTGCTCACTGACTGGATGCCAACTTGTGACCTTTATATACTGGATCATCTGATCTTTTAAACATTGATGACACAAAACAATCGTGGACTGTTTTTTTTTTTTTTTGTTAGTACAAGAAGGAAGCCAAAGATTTATATGTATTTTTACGGTTTAAGAATTAAATATTGGAAATATGAGTTTCTTGAAGTACATTTCATCTGTTTACTGGTGGCACAGTTTACCACAGTTTCAATCTTCTCACATACATTCATTTCTGTGAGTTTTGCTGTATTTTGTGGAACTTCACACCAAACTAACAAGTTGACCGGTATTAAGAGATTTATCATATTTTATGAAAACCTTATTTCTGCAAGATTTGTGTTTATTTGGTTATTTGTCAAGTACACGCGCTATTGATAAATACGTACGTTTAAGTTTTACAGAGTAAATTGCACAAAAAAATAACTCGTAGCCCTTCTATGAGATGTTCTTTAAAACTTTCTGGTTTTCCAGGGTTTCTAGCATCAACTGAAACCCCAGACTTCCAAAGCTGAGCCCCATAAAAGACCAGCACAAACTATTCTGTTTCATTAGAGTTTGACAGTGTTCTATTATGCACTCCTGTACTATTTAATACTAAAATCCTAAACCCACCAGACGCCAGGAGCTGCCAATTCCACCTGGAGAAGTCCTCCTCCCTGCAGATTTGGAGGCCTGATTTACTGGAAATCTTTTTATTTTACTAAAACATGAGAAATCCTCTTTCGATTTACTAAAATTCTGTAAGTTAATGTAAGAACAGTGATGGGAGGACCTGCATAAACGATTAAAATCAGCTTCTGAAAGGGAAGATGGTTCCAATAGACTGCGTAGGTTTGTGTTGATGCTAGAAGTCCTTTAAAACTTTAATGTTCCTTCTGCCTGTTTCAGTTTTTCAAATATTCTTTTTCAAATGCGCGACATAATAAGACATGGAAGTCAAAATAAAACCTGAGAAGCTTTTTTTTAATGTTGTCTGTGTAGCACCTTCTCCTTGGTAAGCCAGTGGTGCTCACAGAAGTGGACTCCATCTAAGGTCTTTGTTTCGTTGATTTCGCTCTCACAGAACCGTCTGTGTTATAACTGTCAGAACAGGAGTGCTGTCCTACTGGAATTATTATTTTTCAGCGGTTGATGAAGTTCCATAACCTTGAATGTCCTATCAGAGAGTCAACGTTACTATAGACAGTCTGGTGACTGCTCCATGTGGAGAATGACTTGGCATTAGGGGTATCTAGATCCTGAAAAGTTTATCTGAACGTGTTCAAAACTCGTGTGTTTACATGTAGCTATGCTAGTTTTGTGTCCATTTTCAGTTTCTTAGTAAAAAACGCGCAACTATTGAAAGTTAAATCAGGTTGAACTTTAAACAATCAGGGACTCTGATTTGGTAGTGACGTTTGTGTAGCGCCCTCTTCAATTCACAGGCGTACCAAGTGTTGGAAAATTGATCCTGAAAGGAATTCTATGGCAGGAAGTAAAGCCAAATGAGCCCCTTAGAACAAACGGATGGTTTCCCAGGAACGTCATTTGAACATAACAATACGTTAAACACCTCAGACACATACTGCCTTCAGTCTGATGCCTGAACCAGCAAGTGCTGATAATGGTGAACTACATAAAACCAGGTTTTGTTCTGGTTTACCAATAAATTCCTCACATCAGCATCTCCTGAATAGAAAAAAACAATGAGATCCAACAAATCACAACGCAGGAAGACACACAGTCCAATCACAGCAACATATAAAGAGAGAACCACCAGTCAGGCAGAACCACCAGTCAGGCAGAACCAACAATCAGAAGCTCTGTGCACTTGTAGTTTTTGGACGGTACCCAAATGGAAGCTCTGAAACTGTAAATATATCCTCCCAAAAATAGGCAGATTTTTGATGACCAACATCTTCACGTCAGTGTTGAACCCGGATGGAAAATAAACCCCGCCCCCTGCCAGGAACAGATCCATTAAGGCTGTCAATGAACCTGATGGTAAAGCCACAATGCGATTTGCAGTTTGGTTCATGTCTTGGTTTTGCACCAATCCAATCCCAGTTGATGAACAAACAGTACTTTGGGGTCACGTGTACATAAGGTTGTAACTGTGTGGTCTGTGTGGGTTTTGATTTGGTCCATAACTTCATCTGGTTTAGCCTGATCCTTTCCATCAGAATCCTCTGGTCTGAGATCAGAAACTGCAGAGCTCATACTATCATACTTCCACCACCATGTTTGAGAGTAGCTGTCTGTCAGTTTGGTCCTGACACCACTGTGCATCTGAGGTCAAACTTCTCTGCTTTGGCCTCAAACTCCAGAAGTCTTGTGGTTTGTTCAGAAGCAGTTTGGTGAACTTCAGTCGTGCTTCCATGTTCTCCACGGACGGAGCTCTCGCCCCGCATACAGATGTTCTCCAGGCCCCGTCTGACCTTTGGGAACGTCTGCCCCCGAGAAGCCCGACTATTGTCTTGAATGTTTTCCACTTACAGATGAGCGTTTTTGAAGAGCCCCAGACAGACGGAAACGCCATCGTCGCATTTTGTAACCAGATGGTCGTTTTGATGGCTTTCCATGACAGAAAATGTTCATTTGTAGCTTTGTTTTGTAAAAGTAACTGTAGAAATGTACATTACTGAGGTAGGTTTGTGTAAATTAGAGAATGAGACATATTTAAAGCGGAGGTTTAGTTGTGTAAAGCATTCAAAAAAAGCACACAAAATGCATTGTTGACCACTTAGCCAAACAGGAACAACAGAACTGAAAGAAATGAACTTTTGCAAAGCTCATGCAAAATTTGGGTCCATTAAACAAGTTTTTCACAACATATTTTTGTTACTTACCACGATGTTGGACCACGATCCAAAAATAAAAGACAAAAAACATATGTAAATACTTGTAAAATGATGCAGCCAGCCTCATGGAACAGAGGACAATGAAGTCTAAAGTGAAACGTCTGGCTGTCGGTGGGATGTAAACAGAAAATCGGCTGAAGGACTAACACTGGTGAGGATTTGAAGGGTTTTTTCATCCCATTCTGAGTCATTCCAAAGACTGTGCTCCTTCAGAATGTATCTCCATGTACAGAAGAGCATGTACAGACGTCGATGTAAAGACTTTTGTGGAATTTCGTCCTTGTTTGTCACAAATATTCCTATTAGGTCAGATAAGTTCCAGCACAAATCGGAGACACGCTCCAGTGATTTATAGTTTATTTTTTCATTTTTATCGTGTATGTAGACGGCATGTGTTCTGTTGGGAGGTGTCTTCTTATGAATGCCAAAGTCAAAGGAAATGCATAGAGGTGTTCTTTTTTATTATTCCTGTTTCTTGTACGATGAAAACGATGTGCTGTATATGAATTTACTTGTGTTCATATCTCAAGATCTGAACGCCGACTTTGACTTTGAGAGGGTAAATCACTGCTCTGCAGCGGCTCCAAAACCAACCCTTCTGAGTTTTTCATTGGACAACAGTACAGGATGAGTTTTTGGTACAGAGTTAAAAATTATAGTCAGAATGACAGTCTAAAGAAGTCTTAATGCTACATTCACAATGGACTCGTTTTGGGCTCTACGTACAAAATACGCGGACACTGAACACGTTTGAAAGCTAAACCAGTTGAACTTTGACCAGTCAGGGACTCGGATTTGATTATGACGTTTGGATGGCGTCCTTTTCCAAAGATGGAAGTGATGGAAAATTGATCTTGAAGGAGAAATAATAGACAGACCAGTGTGAACACCGTATGCTAAAAGCATGTTTAAGAACACCGCTTGTTCTAAAAAGCTCGTTTGTTCTGGTCTCCAAACAGTGGCACGACCCCGTCAGACAACTTCCATTTACAAAAATGGCCGCTGCTCTCCCCCGACCTCCACTTTGCTCCTTTGTTTCGGTTCTTCCTCAAAAACCGATCCGTAAACTTTAATTAAACATTTTACCAGAACTCCAGCTCTTCATCACTTTCAGTTTAACCTTTTAGCACCGGAGATGTCATCGGCGACGCCAAAATGACACCCGCTCCTTTACATACCGGAACTCTTTGACCTAATGTAGATTTGCTGAATCTGACACTTCAGCAACTGCTGGAATTATGTTAATTGTGTAACAATTGACGACTTACGTAGAAAGAACGTTAACACCGGAGCTAAAGATTAGGTATTAAAGACTTACTATCTGGTCATGTTTGCTCTTGTGGCAATCACAACTTCTACTTACCGGTTTAAACATCCTCTTCCTCTGTCCTCTCAGATCCTCCTTTTCCTCCTGCCACTCCTTCTTTCCACCTCAACATCCACCGGCTTATCCAGCCGTCAGCCTTTCGGCTCTTACATTTTAGAAATCTCTTTTTCCAGACATTCTGATGTCTATTTCATTTCGAATCCAATCTCCAAACTGTTCATAATTGAAAAGTCTGTCTCATGAATCTCCTTTGATTGTTGCTTGTCAAATCCAATATATAAATGTATTGATGTATTAAAATAAAATGGATTCTTTTTATGTATTAGTAGTCATCGGTTTAGCCTTTTCTGACCTGTTGGACAACAACAATAAAAAACAAAACAAACACACAAGGTTTTGTATAAAAATGCTCACTTGAGATTCTTTCCCGTGAACACACTGGAGCATATTTGGCATAAAACTAAAATATTTGCTTAAAACTTCAGATTACTTAAAAACTGCTAAATTAATCAAAATATATAAACATTAGTGGTATGAAAAAAACTGGTGTGCAGCAAAAACGTTAGATGCCGGGGTTTTTTCATTTCTTTACAAAACACCTAAATAATAACAGTGATGTATGCTAACCGTGAGATTATTGAGAAATTAGCTGAATCGTGTGTAATGTTAGTCAACAAATATTATTTTGAAGTCCCACTCCAATCATTGTCTGATCCACTTTCAAATCCATCCATTATTTTAGACTAAATAAAAAAAAAACAGTTTTTTTCCTAGGACACAGAGCATGAGAGCTCTCTGTTTACACCCTCTCCCGCTAGCTTACAGCCCCCAACATTCCCAACTTAACATTAGCAGTGAAACAAAAAATGGCGAGCAAAATTGGAGCTGGAGTCGTTCATGGATGTATTTGTCTGCAAGTGGATGCATTGTAACCAGAGTGGGGAGCTTTTGGCCCCGCCCACTGTATTTTCTACGTCACGAATACAATCTTTTTATTACAGCTTTTTTTCCTCTGCTCCTGATTCATTATTAATGAAGAAAAACTCTGAAACACAATCTACAGAAAACCAAGATCAACGTAGAAATCATCTGAAGTTTCAACAAAACTTTACTGTAATTTATTGAAAATTCAGGTGTAATTTTTGGAAAGAACAGCTCATTATCTACTGGATTATTGAGAGTTGGAACAACTGTTTTAGCTGTCTTTAAGAGCTATCTTAAGTCTTTAAGAGAACAATATTTATTTGAAGATTTTTTTCTGAGAATAGAAGAGAACTGCATTAGGACTTCTGGTAGAAACCCCTGAAAACAAGCTGAGGATCTGACAGGAAACGAGGGGATGAAACGATGGCGTAAAGGAGGAGCACAGACCCGCAGTAAACCAGGACAAAACCTGACATGTTTTTAGATTTTATAATCTGGAAACTTTTTTACCTTAAAGATATTCTTAAAGTTAGTTTCCCTTTTCATTAAAAAAAATCTACAGGCAGAATTTGTGGGGTATTTTGTAAAGAACCGTTTGTTGGTGGTTGATTTACCCTTAAAAAGTCTGATTTTCAGCAGGTTCTTCCTGTTCTTGGTTTGTAGTGGTGACTTATGGGAAACCTCTCTGTGATGCTCTTGGTGTGAAAACCTTCTAGTTGTTTGTTCTGTATATTCTCTTGCTATTTTTCCACTGAACTCCCTGTTGGAGTCACCATAGCGCTGTCAGAACCTGTCAGAACCGGGTTCAATGACATGTTCGAGAAAACCAACTATGATTATAAAAAAAACTGTGATGCAAATAAACATTTGGTGTGGAAATATCAGTGATCTGTGGTTTCTAATCGCACCGCTTCCAATAGTGGATGGAGGTTATTGATTTTCATGTAGGACACCCCCCCCCCCTCCCCAATTTAAAAAAAAAAAAAAACTTCATGAGTCCCTCAGGGTTCTATTCTTGGTTCTGTTTTCTTTGAGCTTTTTTGTTCAAACTTTTTGTTCTTATCATCTTTATGCTGATTTACAGTTCTTTTTGACTGTTTTCCTCAGTTCTACAGCCCCTTTTAGCCCCTCCCCTAATTTTATACTCCCAATGATATGTTGTGTTTTGTTCCAAACCACTTGATTTTGATCATATAAACCTGTGGTCACCAGTCTGGTTATGGACTTTGATCACTTCTTGAATTAAAAAAAATGGCACAAGCTAGCTTATTCTTTATCAGTCTTAACCTTTTAACACCTGAGATGTCACCGGCGACGCCTAAATAGCATACATTCTTTAACATGCTGTAACTCTTAAACTTTTTGCACATTCACCAGAACAGCTAAAGAATTCATTGGAATCATAACATTTGTTTAAACGATTGAAGACTTACATTTGTTTAAAGATTGATAAGGGACACCACCACCTTTTCTTAGGGACACTGAAAATGCTTTATGCACGTTCAAAAGGTTTAGACTTTTGATTAGGGCATTGCACTTTATTGCTACACAAGAAGGAGATGTGGACACAAGGCCTACCATATGTTACTGTAAATACTATACGGTAGCCCTAAAGATACACGCAAAGTCTAGTTCTGCCAGGGCCGAATTACATAAATGTATTATATTTTTAGAATCATTAAGCACATTTAAAAACTCTTCATTTTGTTTATCTATTTATTTTCTCAAACATCAACAATGTCCCTTGTAATCCAATGTGTCTTGTGCATGAATTCTGGTTGTTTTTATTGACCTGGAACTGATTTTCTGTGCTACACTGCACTCAAAGATCTGTCAAAGTGTTTTAGTATGCTTGATAGATTGTTGTTGCATTGTTGGTACTGTAGTCAGGATCCTGGCACAGCAGTATGGTTTTGTCTAGAAAATATGGTTAATACATGTGACTAAAAAACAGAAAGTCTTCAGGGAAGTTAAAAAAGCTAAATTCCTGGGAATTTTAATGAAAGTGTTTTTAATTTTTAGAAATATGTCTGTGTAGCGTTTTTGTTCGTTTTATCTTCCTTAAAAGGAAAACCGTACCTTTATTCGAATAGAAAAGAATAGAACTTTAGGTTCAAATGTCAATACAATAAAAACAACATAAAACGCAAAGAAGATATTTTATTAAATAGAAGATAAGTAAAACACAAAATTATTAATCTAAAAACCATTAACTAAAAATGTTTGCCTTGTGGGCATAAAACTTAAAACTTTTTTTTTTTTGTTTCACCATCAGACAAAATATGGAATTGATTTTGGTCTCTTTGGCTTTCCGTATAGCCGGTCTCATTGTTGCAGAGCAAATGTGAGTCGGGTTTCCAGCAGCCTGCAGTCGTTGGTCCATTCCAGATGAACTGATGCATTTATCTGACCTTTGTTATGTTGACAGACCAGTTGGTGTTTAAAATACAAAGATTTTTTCCAGTCTGGCGCTTAAAAATGTCAAACAGGATGCCTGCTAGCAAGCAGCACAAAAAGCTTTTTATTTTTTAGACTAAACATTCATTTTTCTTTTTTCAAATAATGTCCCTTTTCACAGTTATCAATCAAATATTATTTTATAAATTAACTTAAGAGTTCTTCTTCTATCTATTTGTATATATGCAAAAAAAAGTACACAATCCTTTTGGGTTTAAACAATTTCTTTACATATAAGGTGATTTTTTTGTTTCTGTTTCAGATTCATTTAGAATGAAAAGGCAAATATTTATCTTATTTCTGACATTTGTGCTCTAATTTTTGTGTCTATTATCACTTATTGACTCTATAAATGCCAAGATTTAATAAGTTTGCTCTTTTTGGACAGAAAACAGACTCTATAGGGCACTTGCTGGTCTGATTGGAGCTTAAATACCAGTTTTAAATGGAGTTGATTGGTTTATGATAATTATCCAAAGTGTGTACGCCAAAAGTTAGTAAAAACCCCTCATATTTTCTGCTGCCAAACAGATCTGAAGATGCAAATGTTGCCGCCCGGGTAGTTTTGATGCGGCAAAAAGCCTTCCAGCTTTTCCACATCACAGCCTATTAATCTGACTGCGAGTCCGTGACCAGCTCCAGACGAGTGATGAGAAACTTCCCAGCCAGGAAACGAGAGGAGCGCCGCTCCGAGTGATGGAGGGAACCAGGAAACCAAACTCTGTCTTTGTTTTTAGGATTTTTGTTCTGTTTGCTAAAAAAAAAAAAACAGTGCTGGCGCGCCGGACCGGGCCCACGTCACATCTGTAACCATGGCGATGCACATGGAAACCACACATAATTTATTCCAGTGCAAGAATCCATAGAAATAGAGCAGAGAGATCAGAACATGAGCTGACCTAGATAGGGAGGAGCTGGTTATTAAGAGCTAGAACAAAATAATAAAGCTGAAGTGCATTCATCCACTCTGGAAATCGCACCGCTCCGCTCAGTAAACAGTAAAAGCTGTGTAGTCAGTGAATGACTTCCATTATTTGTTGCTTTAGGGGAAAATCGTCACTTTATTTTGAAATCACAAAAACTGAGAGACAGAAAACAAAACAGATCAAATGAAAAACGAAGACGTGAGAAAAAGTGGCTTCAACTTTTTGTTTTGTTTTCTTAATTGCTGTGATCTTTAAACTTGTGTTGCGTTGAGCCATTTGTTGGTGTGATTTGACCTTCAGGGCCACCGTAGCCCATTGTTAGCCATCTCTCTACAGAGCAATGATCCCCAGTCCTCTAATTGACTGTAAGAAATCAAATCTGTTTAGACTGAGGTGATTGAAAGCAGAAAACCAATGCAGTCATTTGACAGTGAAACTGCAGCTTGTTCAGCATCCAAACAGTCAGTAAATAGACGATTTGTTCTCTTTTCTGCTCCTCCAGACCACTCAGAGCTCTGTCATCCCTTCACTCCGTCTTTACAGTCTTCTCCGGTTAGCAGCAAAGTGCATTTCATTCATGCTCGCTCTGATCATACTTCTGGGGGGTTAAGTGTCTCTGCTGCGACACGTCCACATGTCAGCACAGGTGGCTGGAAGTTGAGCCGCCAGTTGACTGCCTGGACTGCCGAGCAGGAGGTTCATCTCCACCAGAGGACGAAGGGTTTCCGCCCTGACAGATCACACGCCCCGCAACGAAATCCACTCCAGAATCAATATGCCCGTTGTGCTTCAGTTCCCAGGAATGTTCACTGATGGATGGATTGAAGAATTTAAGAATATTTCTAGATTACTAATGAAAAAATGAGTTTAACAGAGCGAAGTTCAAACACTACAGCGTTCAGTTACGATGGACGGATAATAAGGGGCAGCTTTTCAATTCCCGATCAATTTTCCAGGTACAAATCCAAGTGGAAGATGTACTTCTTGGTCACAGAGATTATGGCAACATCTGGTAGGATTTCCTTTCTTCTTCAGGTGTTTAACCCTTTAATACCGGAGATGTCACACGTTCAATCAGCCATCACTCAATGAAAACGGGCACATGTGCGCGTTTGGACTTCCGTGATCTAACTCTCGTGTTCACGCATGTTTTAAGTCCGTTTTAAGGCTCCATGTACAAACGTGCCGCCATTGAATGTGCGTTGACAGCTAAACCAAGACAAAGTTGACCAGTCAGGGTCTCTGATTTGGTAGTGATTTGATACGATACCAGGTCTCTCTTATATCGGAATAGAGCTGTGAAAGCAAAAGCCTGGAGCCAGATTCACTAGATTATGATCCGCTTTGACTTTCTGCACCAGGACTTTTCTGGCTGTAGGAGGTGGACATGAGCCAGTAAACAGTAGAAGAAGAAGGCTTAGCACGTTCTTGAACGTTACATGACCGATGTGACCATAGCTTCAGAATCAGCTGTTTCACGTTATTCTACATATGAGTGTGAACCTGCGTTCTCCCTTTCAGAATCCACTGGAATTACGATAATTGCGTCAATGGTTGAAGACTTACGGTGGTTGAGGTAAATCAAACCCATGGAGTGGGTACAGCTTCATGGATGCAACAGCTACTTGTGGGAAACTTGTGGGAACTGCAACACTTTCTGCAGCACAGCCATCGTAGTCGAACAGGAAGTGGATCGTCCATCACGGTCACAGATTCAGAGAAGGTACGTGAAAGATTGATGCCCTGCGACCATCTGGATCGTTCTGGACTGAGCGATGGCAAACCTTTTGTGCATTTCTGTGCGCGTCTGACTCTATGTACAGTCGATGGAATAAATGCATTAGAGGAACACGCCTGCAGTTTTGCATGTTGATGATACGTTTTGTTGAGAACGTTCTCATGCTAATGTGCTTCATTCTTGTTTCCATCATCCGGAGCTGCTTCTTTCCACTCTGTGTTGCAGGTGGAGTGGTTTGATAAACCATATTTTCACTGTGGGAGGATTTTATTTCAGGTTAGTGCAGATTATTTATTCAGTCAAATTCAACCCCCCCCCCCCTAAAAAAAAACCTTCAGTTGTCAAAAGGAAGCAAAAAGGTCTGATAAAATTTCAATCAGACATAGTCCAATATGCCGCGTTGAAGAGCGAGAACGGTAGAAGCGGCGCCTCAAAAAGATGTTTGTAGTGATGGGAAAAATTCCTAAACTTGAGACCAGTCACAAACGCCAGCCGCCTTTCCCGCGGTTATCGGCGTCTCTAGTGGCTCAGAGCTTCGCCATTGACACACATTTGCTGTTAATGAAAGAATATCCGTTATCTGAACCTACTTTGCCCCAATGAGGGTCACATGGGCGGACGGGACCGTCCGATCCATCTTTGAGCAGAAGTAGGGTACCCCCCCCCCCCCCCAACAGGTTGTAGTCCATCACAGGGCCTCCTAATGAAGCCGCATTCAGGAGGAGCAGCAGGAGAACCTCAGACCCAGACTGTGGATGAATGGATGTGTTTGACGGCATCGGGAACAGACGACAAACCTTCACAGGAGCCGGGAGAATGTCACGGTGAGTAAAGTTCGTGTTTTACTGGGTCACACCTTTAATGTCAAGTCCAGGCTCCAAAAACAGGATTTGGTCCAAAATCTAAAACAGAGAAGACCTGGAAAAAGAAATCAGTCTGAAGTAAAAACAAACTAAAAAAACTGGGTTGGCGCCCTAAAGTAATTACCCTGCTTATCTGGATGCAAGTTTTCTTCTTTTTCTTCTTGATAAACGTCATGTTTTCAGTTAGTCAGTTATTAGTGACCTCTCATAGCCTTAATCTGGGCGCTGTAGTTCCAGAGTGTTGGATGTACTTTGCACTCAAAGCAGATCAAGTTTTTACAAAACAAACAGAACGTTCATCCCATCAGCTGTGGAATAAAAGTAAACCAGAAATTACAGAGGTATTTCTTGAACCTCTCAGGAGCTAAAAGTTTCAGAGATGAATCTGTCTTCGCCGGTCCCTTCAGAAGACGGCGTGGGGGCGTGCTCGATGAAAGTCAGGGATGGAAATGTGAAAGAATTTTTAATGGAGCGAGGCTCCTATAGTCAGACTTTCATGAATATGGATCAACGTGTCACAATACGTTCAACTAAATGGGAAGTTTTTCCCTCCGTAGACCTTTAAATCCATTCCAGGCTGACCTTTGCATACGCCAGCTGTGTGTGTGTGGGGGGGGTCGTCCGGATGGTTGGACACTGATGATGCCTCACATGGATTCAGAGTGAAGGACACAGTTTTAATAGGATCCTTAGGAAGGCAGTTCATGGAATAAAGGAGATTAGAGCAGCTCTCACCAAAACTGAAGCAAAGTCTTTTGTCGTAAACGATAGAAGATCAATATTTACCAAGTTAAACTCATGAAATTAACGAAGTTTTGAGTTTGTAATAAACAAAAAGCTACTTTAAAACAGTTATGACATTAAGAAACTGTCAAACGAGTTTCAAAGATTAAAATGAAAAGCAGACATTTTTAGAGGTTTCTGATGCGCAGCCGAATGACTGAACGTCATTTCCAAAACATGACACTGAACAAAAACGCAGGAATTTCCTGCGAATACAAGTGACTGAGGAAACAACAAACCATCTTCTGCAGATTAGATTCTGAGTTTAAACCCTTTTATGTGAAAAATGGAGGAGTTTGGTTAGAAAACTGATCTGTTGACGAATTTCTTTACAACCAAAAAGAATATTCGCTAAGAAGGTTGTTGGATTAATGAGCAAGAAGTCCAAGTCCTCTAGAGCGGTGAATTAGCTTAATTAAACTTAACAAAGTAAGAGGTAAAATCTGCACAAAGCACACAGTAAAACGTGGAAATGAACTAATAAAGTTTAAAATGTAAATAATTGTGTCCTAAAAGACAAAGTTGCAGCTAAATTGTTGGAAGTTTCAGAGATGTTTCTCAGTAAAGTTTGCTGAAGTTGGTTGTTTTCAAAAACTCCACGTTTTATTACAGTCTGATCCTTTTTTTCAAATTCACTTTGGTCTCTAAAAGCTTTAAAATCATGAATCAAAACCAAAGAAACGAGCAGGAATCCTGAAGCCGATCAATGCCTGAAAACCAGAGCGAAGCACAAAGGAGAAGCTTTCATAGCAACAATCAATCCGTCTATGTTGACAAAAATTGTTTTTGATTTTTGTCAAACCGTCACGAGTCGATGGCGGCATTCTTTAGTACATCCAACATCTTTAGCACTTTGGGAACGGCCTTCGCTGACGGCGCTGGAACGTATCTGTCGCTTCAGGTGAACCCCACCTGCAGCATCGGATGAGGAAACGGTTGCTGTTGTTGTTGTTGGTGTTCAGAGTGTTTGTTGATCTGAATGCGTGGCTCCACGTCGGATCAGAAATACAATAGCCGTTTGGCTTTGATGTGGGTTGCTGGGAAAAAACCTGTCATCAATAAATAAAGAGGCTCTTCCTGCGAGGCTTTATTAATTATTGATCTGTTTCATCTTTGCTTCCAAATAAACTCGTTATCAAGATGTCGACAATGAAATGTGCTAAAAGCAGTTTGTCTGCGGGATGAAATAATCCTCCAACAGACGCAATGACAGCATCCATCATTTCATGCATTTAACTTTCAATTTTTTCAATAAAAATGATCAGTTACTCACTTACTTTTTGAGTCTTTTTCTCCAGCTGGATAAAATAAAAACAGGCTTGAGGCTAATATTTTACTCTAAAACTGTATCATATTTAATACATGCATTTCTGAGACCACTACCTCAGTAGAATGATGGAAGCTTTGCTTAAAAACCGCATTGGAAATAACATGTTTTCTGCCCTGTAGTTCGTCCTCCTTCCACTAGGGGCAGTAGAAGGGCTTTTCCTGCTCTTTTCAGAATGGCTGCTTGCATGAAATCGCAAAAACACTTCTGATGGTAAAGTTTTTCTATTGTTTTCTAAACCATTAGTAGCAGGGGCGGCGCCAAAATATGGCAAAGCAACCCCAAATATATCAAAGCCTAAGTCTTATTATATAATATTCAATTTTATTGCTCGTCATCACTTTTGATTTATTGTTTTTCGCGTTTGTTTATCGTTTATTTTGTATTTTAAAAGTGCATAAAACTGCACTGAAAAGACAGGAAGAGAGGCATGCAGTAGCACTGTCTCAACAGAGAGGGCGCTCGTGAGTTTGCATTTGTTCTCCATTTGTTACTAATAAAGTTTATTCAATCAGAGCCCGTTTTTTATGCTTTGCTGCATGGCTTTATGACCGGCTGTAAAAAATGACGGATGTAATCTCATTAAAAATGATTCAAAGTTGGACTTTTATTCAACACCTGCAGTAATAATGAACGGATGAGCGATGCTGAACACGTCTTTAGAGACTTTAGGGGAAATGTTGGTTTTAGGGCTCACTCCAGATTAATTGGTTCTTTTCAAAACTATTTTCAATCTTTCTTTTCTTTAGTTTCTGTAGATTTGGTCTGAAGACATGTACATGTGGTCAGAAACTCCATGTTTTAACATTTTGTTTGGGGATCATTTGAAACATGATGGCTCCTACAGAAATGTTCTCCAGTTCTAGAATGACCCGTATAGTCCTCTCATTGGTTTGTAAATCTGGTTCTGACAGAGTCAGAGCCTCACCAGCCTCAACCTTCAGCGTCCATCACTGCTCTGATCCTCCTCCGTGTCGTCCAGACATTGTAATGAGATGTAAACAGACATCTCTCATGCAGCCATCAGGCTGAGAACATTAGACAGTCACTCCTCTCATGCACAGCCGGGGCATCGAGCTTTCTGAACACATTTGTGGACAGACGTCACACAGTTAAAAAGTGCCATCTATTCACAAGACCACACATTTCAATCTGGTCTGAATCGTATGGAAATGCGTTTCTGTTCCTTTCCTTCCTGGAAATGTAGTTTTACATAAAAAGGAATTATCAGCCCCAGAGAAAGAATCCTGATATGTGAGAATAACTCTGGTTTGAATTAGAGTTCTTTGTGTTTCAGAACAACTGGAGGATGTTTGTTGAAGGTCCTAGAGGCTCAGATAGAGAGAAACGAGTTCTCAGACTGTGACTCCAGTCCTCATGAATTCATCAAATGATACCAGGACGGTACAAAGACTGGCGATGGTCTGAACGCAGCATGACGGACGGCTCTTCTGTTGGGTTTCACGTCCTAAATGTTCTGTTTGTCTCCGTTTCCGTACGTGATGTCATGGCTCTGGTTCCGCTTTCGGCTGGTCCACGGCTTTACTGCGTTCGTCCACGCCGGTCTGGAGATCTCTCTGAGGGAGAGCACATGCCCCGGAGCAACAGTCCTCGGAAGTGGTGGGTGTGTCCGGTTGGGGGTACTTGATGGTACCCCAGGAGGCGCTTTCCAAAGGAGATTCTCCAGAGTTTGAGAAGTTTCACTCTTTCATATAGAAAGTTTAGCTTCAGTGTTGATGTTTTCATCTTTCTTCAACACTTTTTATCTGTTGATATAAATTTCTTCTGCTTTAAAACAATAATCTGATCAACTATAATCTGATTCTGACTCTGTGATGTCGTGACGGTGACCTTCGGTCCTCGTCTGCGGGTAAAGCAGGCCTACAGGGCCCTTTGAGGCTTTGAGTCTTCTCCACGCGTTTCCATTGTGCCGCGCGCCTCACGCTGCTGCACAGCTGCTGACATGCTCTCAGCGCGCCGGTACTGATGCTGAGCTGATGGCGGCTGACAGCAGCTGGTGAGGAGGCTGTGCGCTATCAGAGGACGGATGAGCCGCATCACTGTCAGCGGGCGTGACAGCTCAAACGTTCGGGTGAACTCTGAAGCGCCGTTTCCGCCGCCGCCGCTACGTCTCTGCAGCACAGCAGTCAGTGTTCTCTGATCTGATCACATGGAGGAATCGGATCTGCCACAATCAGAGCTGCTCCCAAGACCTGCTGTCTACTAGACAAGATCACACACACAATGATACACAATGATACACAACCACACACACAATGATACACAACCACACACACTGACACACAACCACACACACACTGACACACAACCACACACACACTGATACACAACCACACACACACTGATACACAATGATACACAACCACACACACACTGATACACAATGATACACAACCACACACACTGACACACAACCACACACACACTGATACACAACCACACACACACTGATACACAACCACACACACACTGACACACAATCACACACACACTGACACACAACCACACACACACTGACACACAAGCACACACACACTGACACACAACCACACACACATCCACACACACATCCACACACACACCCACACACACATCCACACACTCACTGACACACACACCCACACACACATCCACACACACACCCACACACACATCCACACACTCACTGACACACACACCCACACACACATCCACACACTCACTGACACACACACCCACACACACATCCACACACACACTAACACACACACATCCACACACACACTAACACACTCACTGACACACACATCCACACACTCACTGACACACACACCCACACACACATCCACACACTCACTGACACACACATCCACACACTCACTGATACACACACCCACACACACATCCACACACTCACTGACACACACATCCACACACTCACTGACACACACACCCACACACACATCCACACACACACTAACACACACACATCCACACACACACTAACACACTCACTGACACACACATCCACACACTCACTGACACACACACCCACACACACATCCACACACTCACTGACACACACATCCACACACTCACTGACACACACATCCACACACTCACTGACACACACATCCACACACTCACTGACACACACATCCACACACACATCCACACACACACTAACACACACACTGACACACACATCCACACACTCACTGACACACACACCCACACACACATCCACACACTCACTGACACACACATCCACACACTCACTGACACACACAACCACACACACACTGACACACACAACCACACACACACTGACACACAACCACACACACAATGATACACAACCACACACACAATGATACACACCCACACACACATCCACACACTCACTGACACACACACACACATCCACACACTCACTGACACACACTCACTGACACACACATCCACACACTCACTGACACACACAACCACACACACATCCACACACACATCCACACACACACCCACACACACATCCACACACACACCCACACACACATCCACACACACACCCACACACACATCCACACACTCACTGACACACACAACCACACACTCACTGACACACACAACCACACACACATCCACACACACATCCACACACACAACCACACACACATCCACACACACAACCACACACACATCCACACCCCGACAGTCTCCACTCAGGTTTGGTAGGGAAGGTGTTTTTCCAAACACAGAATTCGGGTGAAGTTTCTTCCTGTTTGCAGTTTCAAACATGAACGTATTTCTGCAGTAAATAGTGAAGCTTCAAAGCAGAGATTTATGTAAGTGAAGCAGCTGAACGTGAACTGACCTGTAAAACCATCATGAAGCTGAATCTGCTGCTTTTTCAAACACATCCTATTCCCAGTGGTATTTCCATACGTTTTGGTCAGATCCGACACAGAAACACTCAAACTTCCACTCGGATCTTCTCTTTACGCTGAAGGTTCAGATTAAACCATCAGGTTCTTTACTTTGACGTTCCCATCAAATGTGTCAGTGACGTTTCCCAGAAGACTTTCAGCAGAATCCAAGCAGATGTTTCCTATTAACAATATCCCTGAACGTTGGAGGTCTGGTTCTTTAATTGGACTCATCCAAACTGTTTCTGCTGGAAGTCTGCTCAAAACGAAACTTTCAAAGACCCAAACCAGATGCTTCAAAACCGAAGAAACTTTCTTTTACGTTTAGATCCAAAGAAGAAGTTGGAGTTCCATCGTCCATCCAGTCAGGACAGACATTCCGTCACAGACGGGAACAGTTTTGGGGAAGTTAGATCTGAACATCCAGATGAAGGTTTTCCAGAGTCTTTTCCTTTAATGGTCGTCCAAATGTTCTCTATTGGTGAATTGGTCACTCCAGGATTTTGGGATCGCATCTGTTACTGGAAGTTTAGCCGATTCCCAAACATTTTCCTTTGCAACTTGGTCTGGTCGCTGTAACTTTGCTGCATCTTTGGCCAGAGACTCTTATTGTGAAAAAGTCAAACTGTTTCCACCGATCCAGCAAAAAGACAATCGCAAACTCCATTGAAACAAGTGTCGCACTTTTAATGACACTCCTTTGTATTGTGGACGTTTATCATATTTGTGTCGGGTATTCGTTGAGCATTTTTCACTCCGATCATCTTTTGATGGATTTTCAAAGCATTCCCAGTGGTCTTTAAATTATCATGTCGCTTTTAGCCAAAATAAAAAAATCTGTATCTGTTTCTTTGACATAGTTTCTATGAAAGTTTTCTAAATGGTCCCATGAGGAAAACCCTCTCAGCCAAAGACGTATGCAAATGACAGCGGATGAATTGGTGAAAAAGGTCCTTTTATCTCCACATTCCTCTGCTGTTCGGCTGGAGCCTGTTGGGAAACGTCCCGCAGAGTTTCCTTCAGCCGCTCTACGTTCACCGCAAATGTCCTAAATATCTCCGTTTAATCAAACCCGAATGTTTGGTTGCATCAAAAACTGGTACAATTTAGAAAATTCTTTTTTTTTTGTGAGTAATTTTTGAATAAATATTCAGTCAGAGCAGATAAGAAAGAGTTTACACTTTAAATGTCAAAAATGAGAAGTAATAAGAAGAAAAAAAACAGTTAAAAAAATAATACAGATAAAGACAATTGTAAAGAAAAAAAACTGAAGTTAAAAAATCAATGAATGAACATAAATAACAAATATCGTAAACCAGCAGCGAATAATTTTGAATAAAAAAAGAATGTTTTTCTTCTGTCTGACTCTTTCTCATTGTTCTTCGGTTTGTGATTATCAGGTAAATTCTCCTAAACACTAAGTCAGTAAAGAACCACACAAACAATCAAGTTTTCTTATATAATAGTGGAGAGAAGCCTCCATCTTTTCTCTCAAAGGACTGTTCTCTCCTGCTCCCGTTTATTGAAAGTTCTAGTGGGAGCTTACAACCTTCAAACAGAGAAACAGAGTTGAAAAGTTCTTTAAGAGTGTCGTCTAATCAACCTTCTGAGGAATGTTTTCAGTTCCAACAGCGTCCCTCCTTATCTGCTAAAAACTCTTCATCCTGGTTTGGAGAAGGAAGCAGGCGATAAAACACAGAACAACTGTGGCAGAGAAGTAAAAAGGTCATCTATAAACTATAGTTTGACTTAACATTTAAAAACACATTAAAATAATTTATTATTGTTTGTAAAAGAATTTTTAAATGTGTAAAAAATAAAGAATTTCTTTCCTATCACTGAAGCATTGTGGGTAGTTTGGGAGACATATTGAACGTATATTGTTGTGAAAAAATTAATAATCAACAAGAGATGGATTCTACCATCACGCATGTTCTGTTAATTTAAAAGGGGTGTGGCCAAGAGAGCAGCGGCCTTTCAGCTCGTTAGGCCGTACCATGTGTTAGTCTGATATGGGGGTGGAAGTTCTCTTGATTTGGTGTCATCTGGCTGGTTTCCGGTGGTTTAACCCTTTAGTGTCTCTGTGCGTTCCCGTTGGGGTTACAGTTGTATTTGTTGTTGAGTTCGATCTCCTTTTTACAGGAGTTTGCGTTTAGATTTGTGTCTTTTTGCTTTTTATGTTTCAGATAAACTTCCGTTGAACACATCTGTGCGGTTTGTTCCTTTCTGCTTTGTTCCTGACTCTCAGCTAACCTGCTTATCTGTCGTAGTGTCCCTGAAGTTTCACTTGTTTCTGTGAGCACACCGGTGGCTGGGCAGCAGCAGGAAAGGCTTTAAGTATAAAATCTAAATACCGACTCTTTTCCACAGAACTCTGCCTAACATCAGAGGTTCTGTGTTGGGGGAAGGTTGTGTCGAGCATCTGGCTGGAATGGAAGGTATTTTTGGTTTTTAAAGCAGCATTTATTCACACAATGACACTTTGACAGTAACGACAAACACAAGGTCATCTGCAAATGTTTGCAGCTTTTCAGAGCTTTTTCAGGAGGTTCTGGGTCTGTCGTGACCCCGGTGTTCACGCGGGTCAGAGCCACCAGGAAATATTTCTTCATCAGTTTGATTATCTGCACAGATTTGAATTGAGGTGACCTTGTAGAGATTTAACGAAAACCAGGTGTGAATCCAAACAATCAAAGGTTTATAGAAACGTTTCATGAAACAGGAATGGATTTGTCCTGTTTTTCACAGGGAATTTTTTAAAATAAAAAAAAAAACAAGTTTAAGACTTTACCCATCAGACATGAACAAAGTGAAGATCTCAACGCCGGAAAATAATTTAAATCTAATCTAAAGAAACCTAAACAATAACAGAAAGTAACTGAAAAAATGCAACTAAACTGTGTTTAGTTGATTTAAATCATTGCAACTTTATTGATCCTTTATTATGTTCCAAAGTCCTGCTCCTAAATATGAGGATTAAAAAAATATATAGGGAAAAATCCTCTTAATCTCACCCTGTCTAACATGTTAAATTAGTCCTAAAATGCAGGGATTACTGCCGGAATATGACGGCCATCATTAAAGAAAAACAAAAACCTGTCAGAAGAAAGTCGTTCAATAACGGGGAATAAACACTTAAAATTATCAAACACAAAGAAAGTTTCACAAGAATATAAATTTCTAGCAATTGTTAGAAAAAAGAATCCTAAAACATGAGAAGAAACATTTTTAGAACAAAGTCGTACAATTGTTCAAAAAAAGTCATGAAGTTTTGAGAAAAACTTTTGAGAAATACAATTGTTCAGTTGGTGGGAAAAAAAAGTCATGTTTTTTTTTGCAAAGAAAGACGTTTTTCTAAATGTTCTAAATGTTCTAAAGTTAAACTTTTTACAAGAAAAAAAATTATAAGCCAAAACTATGAGAAAAACGTCATAATTGTCAGAAAAAGGTTGTAAAAATTGGAAGAAAAAAGTCATCATTATTTTACTGTCATAAAGTAACAGAAATTTTGAAAAATAATTCTAAATGTATTTTCAAAAATTCGTCATAAAAAAAATGGCAAATTCATAAAAATAAGTTTGTCCAAGTTTAAAAGGGCAATGCAGATCCAGCAGAATCGCTGAGTGTCATGGCCGTTGCATTTCTCTCAATTAAACAGGGAATGTCTTTGTTTAAAAGTTTTATTTAAAAAAAAACATGGCTTTATTGTCTTCATTTCACAACTTTATCCCTGGTCATTTTTGACTTTTCCCTCATAGTTTCTCTCGTTCTGCTCATAATTTTATTTATTTTATCTTCTTATAATTATTCTGCTCTGTTCACGTTAAAGTTTGGTTATTCTCTCATAGATTTTTGTGATTTTATCATAGAAGTTTTTTAATTTCTTCTCACCGTTGTATGACTTTGCTTTTGTAAAATGTTGACTTTTTTCTCATATCTCTACGATTTTTTTTTGTCAAGTTTTGCCTTTTTTTCTGAATTTTTAGACTCATTTTAGGAGTTTTTTATCTTTACATTTTTGGCTTTTTTCATTTTCATACACCTATAGTCTAGTAAAATTTTTATTTTTTCTTGGAATTGTACTTTTTTTTTCTTCCTAATTTTAGGATTTTTTTTCTGTAAAATCTTTGATTTCTTTCGTAATCATACAAAATGTTAAGTTTGTTCTTGTTGTACGACTAAAATCTCGTAAACTTTTACCTTTTTCTCATAATTGTATGACTTTGTTGTGTAACGGTTTTTTTCTAGTAAAATGTTAACTTTTTGTCAAAATTGTATGACTATAATCTCGTTAAACTTTTACCTTTTTTCTCGTAGTTGTATAAATTTTGCTCATGATTTTCTGATTGTTCCTTTAAAATTGGAACTTTTTCTCGTAGTTGTACTAATCTTTTCTCACAATTTAAAAATGATTTAATTCTTGTAAATGTTTTTCAAAATAAATTCACAACTTTCTTTACATGTATTTTTTCACATCTGTCCTTAAGATGTACATTAGAAGAGTGCACACCATAATTCTGGTTTTGTTTTACCATCACCATTCCATCAAAAAGGAGGTTTAGTAAATCTGCAGTGTTTACTGCGTCATTGGGATTTGGTTGGATGGTGTTCCCTCCGCGGGTGGAGGGGTCAGGTCAGGACTCCCCTGCGGTGTTTGGACACACAGGGAATCCTCCAGCAGAAGGCTGGGAGGAGATGCTGGTTCCAGCACAACGCTGCGTGGATTGAGGAGCCGTTTTCTTTCTTGGAAAGTTCCCGCTCTGCTGGCGGCGTCTTCCCTCCTCTGTCTCTGTATGTAGGTCATGGCTGAGTCCAGCTTTCTCTGCACGGCTGAAACCTCCACGGGAAAACTCAACAAGATGTGCGCACACACAGAAACACAAAGACGCCCCACAATGGGGCGGTTATTTTCTCCGAGCAGCGGTTTCTGCCACGCATAAATTAGCTGCTAAGCTGCGGCGGCGGCAGTGGTGGCGGCAGTGGTGGCAACGGCGCACGAGCCTGAACAGAAATAAGAAGGTGTGATCGCAGCAGAACGCTCGCTGTCATGTTTATTTGTGTAACGCGTGTCATCCGTCGCACAAAAGTTCCTGATCAAAGCAGGACGACACAAAGACGTCCTTGTCAGTTCCGAAATTGATTTAATGCAACACGCCCGCTCGGCTGAACCGGCTCTTTTTCTGATAATTAGGACTGTCTGTCTTCTGGGGGGGGGGCATGTTGGGACTGTGACTCCCGAAAGCCTCCAGCACACGGGAGAACAAAGAGCAGAGGGGAGCCAGAGAGCCACAACGACAGGGCTTATTATCGTTATACCACCCACAGGATTATGGGAACGCTTTCTAAAGACACCCCCCCTACTTAAACACCACTAGCGCGAACAGAAAAGAAGCCAATGAGCATCTAGAACTGGTTTTGCACTTTCTAACTTGCAGATCAAAAGGAAGCGGCTCCCTTCTGGAGCCAGCCCCCTGGTGGTCATTGAAGGGACTGCAACATGTTGGTACTTTCGGGTTTCAGATTAGAAAAGGGGCGGAAATAAATGGGAAAGTTTTAACCCAGGATCTTATTTTGTCATTTTTGTTTAAAAAACGGAGGCAAAAATAAGGGCGGGGCCTATTGATTGACATGTTTCTATTAGGCCGTTGGGGAGGCTTCGGAAAAACCTTCAAGATTGGCTGCTGTGGCCTGATTTTGTTGAAAATTGTTGACGTGGTCATAAATAAAGACGATGGAGGTCCAGCGGCCGTGAGATGTGCCAGAATGACCCGCTTTATACATGCCCACCAGGCTACCGCATGACCGGTGCCACTTCATATGGACGTCCACCGTCCAGAGACTTTCACACATCGTCCAATCACAGCTCTGGCCGCCCAGCTATTGCCCGCTTTTGTAATGGTCTCATCCTCCACACACAACCTCGAAATGTATCCGGGCAACCACTGACCGACGTCAACCTTCAGAGGAAAATGGTCCGGTTGCCACCTCCCGATTACTAATGCCACCATTTTAGGATATGTGACCGTAGTCTAGCTGTCGCTGTGTCTTCGTAACTAGCCTACCTGTTTACGTCATGAAAGGTCAGGGTTGAGTGACATCATCTCCTGCCTCCAGAGCTGGACATAAAACCGCTGACTGCATATGAGAACTGGAGTGAGTGACCCCGCCCCCTGACGTTCCAACCAGGAAGTAACTGCCAAAATCTCGTTATTGTGTTTGTATTTTTTTCACTGTAGTTCAAGTTACAAACGGCCCAATCAGAAGCCTCAATAAAAGTATGTAGTCTCACGTCCAGCGTTTGAAACATTTGATTGGCAGATTTTGTGTTGCCTAATTTAAAAATGGTCGCTGTCTGGACTTCCAGCAAGCGAACTGATGAGTGTGGTTGTCATAGAAACGTCGCCTCGAACAATCACCACTTCCTGACGTCGTCTGGCTCCAACATGGCGGTGACTGTGTTGCAAAAAAGATGGCCACTTAACTGAACTCATTTCAAAGTAAACCATTTTCAGTGGATGACATCACACTCGCTCAGTCCAGTTCTTCTACTGGTCACATGTCTCAGAGTCATGGAAGCTCACAAGGATGTAATGTTGAGTCTTCAATCTCATAGTTTAAACAAATGTTATTTTGTCATTAAAATAATTTGAAACGTATCAGAAACAGGAAGTTCAAGATAATGATTATCTTTATAGCTGTCAGTGGTGTCAGCAGAGAATAAAGAAGCGAGTACACAAGTCCCAGACGTCAAGTCCAAGTCCTGGTCTCTGCACTGAGTTCTGATCTAATGTGAATGCGCTCCTGCAACGTCTCATCAGAATCTAATCCAACCAAACTCAGGGAGTTTGTGTGAACATTTATTCTGTTGTGTTTTGCTTCTGCTTTGGCTCTCGCCTGGACGCTTAACCACAGCTCAGTCAGTCGTCCTTCAGATTCTGCTTTCGTGGTTTGATCAAGTTGATTTGATTTCTGTTGTTTTCGATCATCAGTATTGAGTCCAGCATGAAGTGAAGGCGCTTCAACTGAAACTCTATTTCTTCTAAGGGTGCTCAGAGGAAATCCGGAAGGAAAAGTTTCAAAAATATGAAAACATGGATCCATCACAGTTGACGCCATTCAGTTTCCTGAATAAAACGTTCCTGGACGGCGATTCATCCTGATGGACTTTATTCTGAATAAATGTATTTAGGAGAAGATGTTTGAGATGTTTACACTACACCAGTGATTAGTGGCCTCACAGCAGGAAGTCGCTGGTTCAAATCCCAGCTGGGTGGAGTTTGCATGTTCTTCTCATTCAGTCTGACAAAGCACCTCTCAAAGGGTAATTGGTGATGCTAAAGTGTCCATAGGTGTGCATGTGAGTGTGTAACAGACCTGTTCAGGATTAACCCCACCTTCATGCTAGGATAGGCTCCAGCAACCCCTGTGACTCCAAAAGGGGTTTAGCAAGATCTTAAGATGGCATGTTTTAGTCCAAACTACAGACAAAACACACACATATAAGTAACTAAAAAAGACATGATTTCTAGTTTCTAGTGTATTTTCTTATTTTATTTTTCTATATCTGAGCTTTTATTGTGAAAAGGTTTCAGTTGGGAGAAGGCAAAAATAGATTTAAAAACTGAGGATTCTTTTATTTTAACTTAAAAACATAAAACGTCACATTTTAAAATAAATAATATTACGATCGACATATAAGAATAAATATCAAATAGAAAACTGAATCAAAATTGTCCCAAAAAAAGGAATATTTGTGAATGATTTGAGATTCCTGCAGAGCCTGACAGAAGCACTGAGCTCTGAAACTGAAAAGCCTCTGTGCCCTAAAAAGAGATATAAATATTACAGAAGATTGTGCTTAATATTTTTTTCTTCTGGGGGGGTTAACAATCTCTGCTGTCGTCGGTCCCTCTGAACATATTAAAACTCCAGGTATGAGTTTTCTGATCAATATTTCATGCTGCTGCTCTGAGAGAACAGCTGATGAACACAATAAATGCAGCTCTTTTCTGGAAGAGCAATTTCAGTCCACAGATTGTTTTCTTCCATAAGTGCTGGTGATGGAGATGGGGGGGATCAAACTGAATCTGGGGCAGCAGGTAGAGGCAGAACATCTGTGTTTACCAGTTGTCGACGAACAACCACTTGGAGATGAGTGGCGTGAAGCTCTGTGATGAAGAGACGCGCCGCCGGTCTGTGGGGAAAAGCTCCTGCGAGATGAGTTTGGCACCGGCGGGCAGGAAGGCGGCGGAGACTGTGGGGTCTCTGAGGTGGGGCTTAACCCTTTGGTTGGACGGGTTCCACCAGCTCACTCTACGGCTTATCTCTGAATGCTGGAGGGACACGTTTGTCAAACCTCACACTCTGGTTTGGTCTGAAGACGTGAAAAAACGGCATCTAAAGGAAAATATTTCTGATTTACTTCATAAATGGCCTCATTGTGACTCAGAAACAGTGTTTTTTCACCATGGAGTTGTGTCATTGTGGATTTGAGTCTTCTAGGTAGGAGATCCGTGGAGTTTTTAGCTCGTGCTGCACGTTGACATGGTTGTGCCAAACGTTCACCTTCGTGATCCTGGAAATTCACCTGATTTTGGTTGACAAAACGGTTCCAGTGCCCATTATTCCTCCAGTAGACGTCCATTCATGGAGGCCTGTCACACATCCCGTGGTGGAGGCGAAACCTCGACGTCTAAGCTGAGGTGTGCCACCTGACTAACACGTCCCGGTTAGAGGTTAGTGTTTGTGCCAAACGTTTGCACATCCTGACAACAGTCGGTCTCCATCCTCAGGCCATAAATGTTGCGGTTCGTGAAACACTTGTACGTTGTTTCTCCTGATGTTCATTGATTAACAAATGCATTTTTCTGTGCTACTTTTGGGGCCTCCGTGTAACCTACTTTACTAAGTGTCTCCGTGAGGCGGCGGCAGATGGTTCATGAAGGAGTGATTCCCCACCGGTGAGACGCACAGACAGATCCCCGCCCTCTGGGAGCTGAGAATAATTCATGATCACCCCATGTTTGAGCCGGGCTCCTTTTATGCTGTTCTTCGTCTTTGGACTTGGGTAGACGGTGCTGATGCACAGCTGAGGCCGATCCCCACAGATTCTACAACCTTTGGCTACCAAATGACCTCCTTTAAAACTGTTTCTTAAGGACTGTCCCAGGCAGGATTGAACACGGGCGTTCCCGGGACCCCCACAGGAAACACTTACCCAGCGGGAGGAGGGATCTGGAGCCGACAGGACGAAATCTTTCATTAAACTGAAAAGACAATAAAAGATCAACATTGAAGCCCTAAATGTTACCATGAACTGCTGCTACCCTCCTTTAGGACCCACAGGAAAGCACTAATTTACACCATTTATCATGTATTCACACATGAGTGTGAGAATTACACACCAGAGTCCAATGACGATTCAACACCACAACCGGAGGATCAAACCATTTCAGTAAGCAGAGACTTTAGGAATAAAGCTCACAATTCCTCTGTGAAACACAAAGACGTGCAGAAACAAATGAGTCCATACATTACTGCACATGGCAGGAGGGGGCGAGGGGGTCACCCACCTGTGGGAGGTCACAACAGGACGTAACAAAGACTCGCAGTCCAAACGGCTCCAGGGCGGGTCTGCAGCGTCTCAGTAACACCACTCTTCTCGCTCATTGATCCGTGGTCCCCCAGATCCATTATCATAACTGCAGTATGTTACAGTGAGCCAATACATGCAGTCATTTCACTCTATTATTGATTCATGTAGGAGCCAGGACTCACACCTCGATGACGGCATCACCCGAACTTCGTAAGTGTGAGTAACTTCCATTATACTTCACCGTGCACTGACCACACACATGTACTTTGTAAGGCTTTTGAAACCCAGACCTGCTACCTGTTTCTGAGACTTATTCCTGCGACACATCAATGGACTAGAAATAACATTCTGATTGATTAAGGAACACAGTTTTTATGTGTCAATGGAGACGCAGGGCAGACGGACTGAAGACGCAGCGCAGACGCAGCGCAGACGCAGGGCAGACGGACTGAAGACGCAGCGCAGACGCAGCACAGACGCAGGGCAGACGGACTGAAGACGCATACGCAGACGCAGCGCAGACGCAGGGCAGACGGACTGAAGACGCAGCGCAGACGCAGGGCAGACGGACTGAAGACGCATACGCAGACGCAGCGCAGACGCAGGGCAGACGGACTGAAGACGCATACGCAGGGCAGACGGACTGAAGACGCAGCGCAGACGCAGTGCAGACGGACCGGTAGAAATCAGGCTTTATTGAGCTTTTTGTTGTAGATATTTGCTATAATATTACTAAAAGGAGGAAGGAACTTTCAAAATAAAAGACAGATTGTTTTTGTTTAGAGCAGTGACAACAACTACATTTAAATGAGGATTTGACAATGAAAAAGTCAGAATGATGTTGAATCCATTGAAACTGATGTATAGTTCTGACCGACTCATGAACTTTCAGCTGGAAACACCAGTAGAACGGAACCTGCTTGATGGACGTCCATTTTTCTGTGATGACCACAAGCTCTCTAGCAGAGCTGCTCGGTTTGGTGTTTGGCAGCACAGGTGGATGTAAAGGTGGTGCCGTCTTGAAAAACTGCATGTCGCTGCAGAACAAAAGTCTGCTGTTGTTGGTTTTTTGTGCCTATTTGACATTTCTAATTGTGTCTGCGTCAAAGTGTGGAGCTTCAGTTTGAATGTGTGTTTTTGTGTCCTCTGATGTTGCCTCACATTCTGTCTGCTTTATGTAATTCCTTCCCAGGGCAAAACTCATTCATGCTAACAGAGCGAGCGCTCCTTTTTTTCCTCCTTCTCCGTGTAGATGTTGTTTTTTATTTCTCTCACAGCCACAAAAGCTCTTAGACGGTTTTTGATGTCGGCTCTCCTCCCTCCCCACCTCCTCCTGCGTCTCCTTTATCTTCCTCCCCTCTCCTCTGTATCTGTTTCCCTCTGTCACACACATTTAGCCTAACCTAACTGGATTAGTACTCAGTTATTTTGAGAGGGAGAGGAAAGTAATGAGGTCAGCCTAATTCTCATTCATCTCATCTCTCGTTTCGCCGTCACATTCTCCACCCGTTCATGGCATTAACCACACGGATGTCGTTTGTTTGGAAGCATATTGTCTCCTCACCTGAAAAAGGGAAAAATTCCCAACAATAAGTTCATGGGATGAGGAAGCTGAACTGAGAGCTTGTTGGAGGATAATGGGATTTTGAAGCGGGAGATTCCCTCTGATGTGTAGATGCAACAGTGCAGAGCCGAACTCCTTCAACTGCTTCCGATAATCTTCGGATAAACCGGAGACGGTTATTTCTTCAGCAGCGTCCGTCGGTTCTGGAGTTGAATAAAGTTCTGTCCACTCCAACACATACCTCCTCTCTGCTGATCTGACCTTTACCGCAGACCTGCGGGCGCTCACCTGGCCGCTCTGTCACCAGAACCCTTTTGAGGCGAGTTTGACCTTTTCCTGTTACACAACTGAGACCGTTCCACTGCTGCTTCCAGGTTCTGTGGAGCTCTGAGGGCTGGTGGGTCGGTCCATCAGGAGGATCTAGCTTGCTGCTCATCTAGCTTGCTGCTCATGCTACGTGCACACCGGGGACGAGAGTTCAAGAATGCGTGTTTGGCCAATGGTGTTCACCCTACTGTTTACTAGCCATTACCAGCAGATTCTTGTGAAACGTCAAAAATGTTGTGAATCTTTTTCTTTTGCAGCTCTATTCCGATAAACAACAGACTTGGGTCGTTGGTCAAAGTTTGACCTGGTTTCGCTTTCATTGCTGCGTTCATCGGTGTTTTGTACGTAAATGGAGACGCTCGTGTTGAACACGGACACTGAAAACATGCATTTACATCAACTTTTCATTGGAAGTGGACGTTTGGTCCCATTTTCAGAGCCGTATGACACGACTTCAGTCTCAGGAAGGACGCTCCACCGCTGGGTCATGTGACTGTGAAGTAGAACAAGTCTTTCATCTACAGATGTTATCAGGCCAGTAGAATCCCTGACAGATAATCCAGGACCGGAATATGACCCAATCCCCAAGATTTAGAAGCCGAGCTTCCACTCGGCTTCTAAACGGTTCTGAAACGGTTCTGAAACGGTTGAAACCAGCTCTACTGAGGCCAGTTTTATGACTGGCAGGTGGGTGGACCAGCGGGTCAACCAAAACCTTTTGCCCGGCCCAACCTGCCGTTTTCAGAAAGTTGTTGAGTAAACTTTATTTCTTTATTTCTGTTCCGGTTGACGTCAGAGATTGCAGATCTAGTCCATGTGTGTCTATGGGTCACTAACTAAAAACCAAACCGTCTGGAGGAAGTCGTCTTGGAAAGAGGAAGTCCTGATTCAGGACCTGGAGGTGCAGAAAGTTTTCATGACAAACAGAATTTTCAGGTCACAGACGGATGAAGCTGCAACAGTGTGATTCTGATTTCAGCACTAATTCCACTCGGCGTCCCGTTGCACACGGTTACATCATGTGAACAAAAACAAGCCAGTGCTGCTTTTGGAAGCCCTTCAGAATAAAACATGAGACAGAGTTTGGTTTTTTATCTTGAAGAAAGTTAGGATGCACATTAAAGTGAACCCCACCATCCTCCAGCGCAGACTGACAGAGAGAGTGAGAGGTCGCTGCTCGTTTCAGCGCTGCCGGACTCTTCCAGACCAGGACCAAAACTTCACCGCCAAGTCCAACGGCGCCGACATTTGTTGAGTAGCACGAACCAGAAGATCCTTCAATCAGAACCGCCAGATTCAGGTTTAAGAACGGATCAAACATCGCCTTGAAAGAACAGTCTGTAATGAATCTGAGAGGTTTCACCCGTAGAGGCAGGAGGTCCTGGCAGGACGGACGAAGAGACGGCACCAGAAGGACTGTTTATGCTTTCAACAAACAAACAAACAAACATTTTAATGCATTTTCTTTCTAGATTCTGCTCAGAAAAACATATTTGAGTGTTCTTTGTGATAAAAAAAACAGTGATGTGTGTGTGAATTTGACGCTTTGGGCCTTAATTGAATTCATACAATTTAATTCAATTCATCAAATTAAAGTAAAATAAATCAAATCAATTCAAACAAAACTAAAGTACATTAAACTCAATAAAATCAAATCATATTACATGGTTAAATCAAATCAAATTATGTCACATTAAAATCAATTCAGTTAAATCAAACTAAACTAAATCACATCAAATTCAATTAATATCAATTAAATTAATAAATCAGATCAAATTACATTTTCTATGAATTAAGGTAAAAATCAACTCACATGGAAATAAATAAAACAAATATAATTTAATTTAATTGATTTACTGAATAGGGACAAATATAAAAACAGACATACAGAGTTGCAGGCTTCCGCGTTCAAAACTCTTACGTTCATACGCACAGTTACTCCATGAAAAAAGAATGATTATTGTGTTTTTTTGTTTTTTTTTTTTGGGGGGGGGGTTGTTCACATCCCCCCCACCCCCACTCCCATAGCTCCGCCCCTGCAGACAAAAATTTCTGAAATAGTAAATTGTAAAAAGAAAGCTACATATGTGGAAAAAGGCTCATTTGGATGCGTTTAAAGAGGTGAAGTGACACCACCCAAACCAACTACACTGATCAGCAAACCAAACACACCCCTGTCACTCATCTGATCAGCACACCTGTGGTTCTGTTTGATCCGATGCAGCAGAGGAGGACTCCAAACTTCACCAAAGGTACGGAATCAAACAAGGAAGCGTTAGAAAACATTTGTTTATACTCAATAGATGTTTGTTATTTACTTTCATTACCTAACATGACATAAACAAAGAAAGTGGTTTATTCCGTGTCCTGACGCAGACCAGACCTTTCTGGCTCAGTTGAAGCTGGAGAAAGCAAATAACTTGACATCTACAGATTAATAGATCTCAGCTTAACTTCTGTTCAACCTTTTGAAAGTCAGCTGGTGGAGGAACTCACCGAGAACGTTCTGCTGCAAAGAGGAGAACCGCACATTCCGACTGGATGGAGTTCAGCGGAGCAGCAGGTGTGGGACAGAAACATGGATTCAGCTCAGATTATGAGGTGAGTGGCGTGCGGACGTTCGAGTTTGTTAAACCTCCATCCAAGCTTAAATGGAGAGTGTGGGGGGGTTATTTCCTGTACACCTGAAGGAAGTGATGAAGTTAGACCAGCACCTCAAAGAACCTCACCTCCATGATCCATACTCTGCCTCACAGGAGGTAAAAAGCAGGAAACGCCTGAGAAATTCACAGAGCTGGGAGCTCCATCCTTGATATTTCTCCTTTCGTATATTTTTACGTTTATTTAGGTTTCCTAGCAGCAGATTTCTCAAAGAAAGAAATTGGTGATTAAAGGAACAAATCTACACGATCAGAGGTTGAAAATCCACAAATCTCCTCTCTGAACAACAAGTCTGCTTCCTCTCGTCCTGAGAGCTCAATTACAGCACAAAACTGACCCATTTTCCTTTATTAGTTAGACTTCTCTTTCCCTTTTTGTTGTTTTTTTTTATCTTTGTGGTGTGTACAGATTATTGCATCAGTTTGAAGTATTCCACCTGACCCAACAAGCGCCAGCTAATCAGTGTTTGTTCAAGGACAATTAGGCTGATTCTGAGCGTCTGCGCGCTGCCGCTGCTGCATTCAGCCACAGCTGGATCCAAACAAGCAGCCCTTCCCTGACAAGTTGTCATGTCAACTAAATTGGCAGGGTTATGTTCGCCTCATTATTTTTTTTCCTCGGCTTCCAAATTGGCCAAAAATAACATCAGTGGGTAAAGTTCACGGGTGTGCAGGCCTGAGTGTTTACCTGGAAAGCCGTCGACCTGTAGCCTGCCTGTAATGAAACAGCTGTCCCACCAACAGGACACCGGAAAAGTCTGATTTTTAGGGTCAAAAATGACCCTAAACCCATTGACTCTTATATATGAGGAAAAAGTAAACATGTTTGATGAATTATGTCTTTTTGAGCTTTTATTTTGGAGACTTTTTAACATAAATTGGTCAAAACTAACTAAAATGAGGTTAATTTTCTTTAACTTCAGTGAAAATGTGAGACAAAATCAGTCTTAGTTGGAGAACAAAAACCCTGCAGAAACAGGGAGTGATGGGAAAAAGGGGCAGGAAGCTCATGATCAGGAGGACGGATAATGAATCCAGCGGCTGGACTCATTCACTCATTCTCTGCATTAAATGGGGCTATATTTTGGTCTTTTGTGGGAGGAATCGCCCCAGGAGCCGAATCTTCCAGGTCAGTCTGAGGACCTGGAGGAGCTCATGATGAAGTTTGGGAAAAGTTTGTGGAATAAATTCAGAACTGGAGCTTCTAAAGCAACATGAAAGAAGGAAATATTTTCATGTCTTTTTCTTTAATGTGAGTGCCTGCTGTGTTGTGTTCAGGGTCAGATCTTTGCATCTGCTCTGAGGACGCCTCTGATACCGTGGGTCTCATCTCGCCTGGTGAAAGATTGTCGAATGCCGAACACAGCAGTGACTGGACTCATTAGAATGACTTATGTAAGCTCCAGCTCAGCACTGAGAAGCTCCGTTCTGATCAGTTCCAGGAGTTTTAGCACCACTTTTTGAAGCTCTTAGCTCTTTTTTTTTAAGGCAGCGTAGATCCGGTTTGTTGATGTTGGTCTGAGTCGGGAGAGGAGAGACTCTGGTTTCCAAAGTCCAATAGAGAGATTCCTTCAGAGGATCCACAAAAACTTCAGACTTGAAGACAAAAAAAAACAGCAGCCACGCTCTGCAAATGTCAAGACACGTAGAACCTGCGACTGACTCTAACCTGCAGGTCCAAGCAGATGCTTACACAGAACCAGACAGATTGTTCTAAGACTGGAATTACATTTTTCCCAAAAGTCCTAAAAGAGTAAAGCTGAGAACAAGTTGGCCTGGTGGAAGTCCAGGGAGGTCCAGGCCCGGCGCTAGAGAGAGGCCCAGGCCCGGCGCTAGAGAGAGGTCCAGGCCCGGCGCTAGAGCGAGGTCCAGGCCCGGCACTAGAGAGAGGTCCAGGCCCGGCGCTAGAGCGAGGTCCAGGCCCGGCACTAGAGCGAGGTCCAGGCCCGGCGCTAGAGAGAGGTCCAGGCCCGGCGCTAGAGGGAGGTCCAGGCCCGGCGCTAGAGGGAGGTCCAGGCCCGGCGCTAGAGGGAGGTCCAGGCCCGGCACTAGAGGGAGGCCCAGGCCCGGCACTAGAGGGAGGCCCAGGCCCGGCACTAGAGCGAGGTCCAGGCTCTGCCATCCACAAACCAGCCCTAAGGACATGTTGTCACCGTATCTTTTTCGTTTTTTTCTCACTGGTGAAATTTCTAAAAATGGACATTACAGCGTTGATTAAAAAAAGAACTAAAACTACTTCAGCATCAGTGAGGCAAGTGCAGCCAAGCAACCAAATCAACTCTTCTCCTACGTTCTGCTGTTTTGGAGTGTCCACTGCAGCACAGCAGCACTCGGATTCACTCGGTGACTCCTGATAAACCCGAGCCAGTGTGGCTCAAACCGGAAAACCGGCATCAAACCTTCAGAAAATGCTGCACTTCTTGGTCAGGAAAATCTCTTTGGACAAAACGGTGTCTCAGTCCATTCTTTACAATCAACGGGTAAAGATTTGCTCTGAATTGATACCACTTTTTATATCATAAATCAAATATATCAAATTGATGTTTGTTTGTCTGGATCATTCATGGATTTTCCAGGGTTTTGGTTGTTCGGACTCATCTTCATGCAGATGTTTTTAAATTATCAGGATAAATTCCTCTGTTTTTTAGTTTGAATTCTGAGCTGCAGTAAAATGAAAAAAAAAAGTGAATCTGCGGCGCAGCTGGCAGCTTCTGGACGGCGGCGTGTCCCGTGGGACAGGAAGCAGTTCCTCTGCAGTGAAAAGTGAATGAAAAACATGAGGTTAACGTCTGACAACATTAAAAACAAGAAAAGCTTGTAGAAAGACGACAAAACGCTTCTTTTTCTGCTGATTTGCTTTTCATTCTTTGAAGCATAAATCTGTATATGTGGCGTTCATCCCATTCTGTTCATTCCAGAAAGGTTCCTGGTTCCCAACCTTTTTGGGTCATTTGAGTGAGAAATTTCCAGGTTCTTTCACTGTCCTGAAGCATGGCGCCCCCAGGAGTGAGTGTCTTGTCTTCATTTGCCCAAAAGCACCTGGGCTGAGCCTTAGTCACATGACCCGTATGGTTTGCTAGTCTTTGGGTTGTCCAGGTCTGTGCATCTTAAGGAGAGTCTTAGCGTACCATTGGAAAAAATCTAAAAAATGTGGACAAACATGTTCTTTCATGTTCACTGATCAGTCTACGACCTTGATGTTTACGACCTTTGAACTCCAGCGACCCCACGACCCTGTCCAGGCTGTAGCATGTGTGGATGATGTACGACCTGTTCGCGGCGCCGCTCTGCCTCCCTGTGGTTGCTGCTCTGCAGGTCGGCCGCTTCACTCTGCTTCTCTCAGAAATGCAGAATCTGATTTAAAGCTGAAGGAAATCAGATATTCAGCGACCGGATCGGAAGGGGAAACTCCTGAGGGCACGGGTCCTTTTTTAGCGCTCGTCCGTGTTCAATCACGCTAAATGAAGTCAGAGGTGAATAAAACACTCAGGACTAAAATAGACTGTTGGACGACTGGATTTTTCACACCTGAACGTTCAGTCTGGTCTTTAGGTTGTTCAGGAAGGAAAAGATGTGAGTTTATCGTTTGTTCTCCGGTTTGATGACTTATAACACGCAAACTCAAATGGTTATTCATATGTTTAGATCACATGACACACATCCCTCACTGCGGTTCACCTTCAGCCAATTGGAGTCGATCTGACTTGGTAGAAGCAAGCTTGTGATTGGACGTGTTTTTGATGACATCACAGCTACATCACAGCTACAAAGACAGTAGAAACTGACCAAGTTTGACGGAAAACCATGATCGTATTTTCCGGAATATAACTTTGGAAACCTGAATTACAGCTGTGGTTCCTGTTTAACTTAACCGCCATTAGTTCATGTTCACACGACTAAATATGGACGTCTGATTCCAGTAGAAACGGGTCCAAACTTCTCTTTCAGATAAAACAGTTCAAATGAAAGTGGAATCTGATGATTCATGATGATCCGTTCACAGATCCAGGTCCTCTTCCCTGCTCTTCTTTCAGGATCTGAAGCAGCTCTGAATATAGTTTTTTGATGAGATCACTTCTGCGACCTTTATCATTCTGCAGCTTTCACTTTTTGACGCTCCTCTGAAGCGACGGAGTCAAACCGCTTTGAAGCTTGAATGGCTGAAAGCAGCGGCGTTCCGGCTGCTCAGCCGCTATGGAAATTCAGCTGCTTTTAAAGGCGGACGGATGGCGAGGAAAAAAAGGGTTCTTTCAGGAAGCGTGCGGGGACACGCCGTCCTGGTATCTGCGGCCTCGTGGTTCTTTTTATTTTATTTTTTGCGTAGGGGTGCAGAGTGAAGATCACGCCGAAGACAAACAGCCTGAAGATACAAAACACTGAGCGAGTGCAGAGTTCTGTCTGCTGGTTGCAGAGAAATGAGGAACTTCAAAGAACACCTTTAAAGATTCATCAGACGATCCAAACAACAAGAGCTGATCACTTTGGATTTATTTATGCAGCAAAATAATTACATCTAATGTAAGACTGCGAGACTGGATTCACTGAGAGGACATTCTCAGAGTAAAAACCATCCGTTGTCACTTCTGCTGCAGGAAGCGCCAACATTTGATGCTTTTCTTTGTTTTGTTCGTTGTTTTCTGATCAGAGGAGATCTTAGGAGTTATGGGTCGTACCAGCTCCTGTTAAAAGGAGTTATGGGTCGTACCGACTCCTGTTAAAAGGAGTTATGGGTCGTACCGACTCCTGTTAAAAGGAGTTATGGGTCGTACCGACTCCTGTTAAAAGGAGTTATGGGTCGTACCGACTCCTGTTAAAAGGAGTTATGGGTCATCCCGACTCCTGTTAAAAGGAGTTATGGGTCGTACCAACTCCTGTTAAAAGGAGTTATGGGTCGTACCAACTCCTGTTAAAAGGAGTTATGGGTCGTACCAGCTCCTGTTAAAAGGAGTTATGGGTCATCCCGACTCCTGTTAAAAGGAGTTATGGGTCGTACCGACTCCTGTTAAAAGGAGTTATGGGTCATCCCGACTCCTGTTAAAAGGAGTTATGGGTCATCCCGACTCCTGTTAAAAGGAGTTATGGGTCGTACCAACTCCTGTTAAAAGGAGTTATGGGTCGTACCAGCTCCTGTTAAAAGGAGTTATGGGTCGTACCAACTCCTGTTAAAAGGAGTTATGGGTCGTACCAACTCCTGTTAAAAGGAGTTATGGGTCATACCGACTCCTGTTAAAAGGAGTTATGGGTCATACCAGCTCCTGTTAAAAGGAGTTATGGGTCATACCAGCTCCTGTTAAAAGGAGTTATGGGTCGTACCAACTCCTGTTAAAAGGAGTTATGGGTCGTACCAACTCCTGTTAAAAGGAGTTATGGGTCGTACCAACTCCTGTTAAAAGGAGTTATGGGTCGTACCGACTCCTGTTAAAAGGAGTTATGGGTCGTACCGACTCCTGTTAAAAGGAGTTATGGGTCGTACCGACTCCTGTTAAAAGGAGTTATGGGTCGTACCGACTCCTGTTAAAAGGAGTTATGGGTCGTACCAGCTCCTGTTAAAAGGAGTTATGGGTCATACCAACTCCTGTTAAAAGGAGTTATGGGTCGTACCGACTCCTGTTAAAAGGAGTTATGGGTCATACCAGCTCCTGTTAAAAGGAGTTATGGGTCGTACCAACTCCTGTTAAAAGGAGTTATGGGTCGTACCAACTCCTGTTAAAAGGAGTTATGGGTCGTACCAACTCCTGTTAAAAGGAGTTATGGGTCGTACCAGCTCCTGTTAAAAGGAGTTATGGGTCGTACCAACTCCTGTTAAAAGGAGTTATGGGTCGTACCGACTCCTGTTAAAAGGAGTTATGGGTCGTACCGACTCCTGTTAAAAGGAGTTATGGGTCGTACCGACTCCTGTTAAAAGGAGTTATGGGTCATACCGACTCCTGTTAAAAGGAGTTATGGGTCGTACCAACTCCTGTTAAAAGGAGTTATGGGTCGTACCGACTCCTCTTAGGGTTGCTGGAGCCTATCCCAGTTACTGTTGGAGACGCTTCTATGACAGGGCGCAGGCAAGTCTACCGCCCCAAAACACAAACTGAATCACTGTTCTGATCACATTTCATTGATGAAGTCTCTTCAAAAGAATGTGGTGACCCTCATTGTCTTTCCCGGCGTTTCTTTCCCGCCTCCGGCTCCTCTGGGGGCCCAAACCCATCTAACTCTCCTACCAGCAGTCAGCTTTGTTAGACCCTGAGGCTCAAACCCCAGAACTCTGACCTGCTTGAGAATGAGGGTCACTTTCCGGTGGACTCTGGAGCTGGACTCACTGGAAAACATGCAGGAATGCGGCCCTCGAGGCCTGGAGCTGCCCATCCCTGCCTTAAGAACAAAGAGTCAAAGCATTTTTCCATTTTCACGTTTTTTTTCTACTTCCTGACTTTGAGCCGCCTCTGGAACCGACTGAGTCTTCAGGTGGTTCAGTCCGCTTAGAATCAAGTTCCCGTGTGAAAGGAACCTGAAAGTGGGTGAAGATTCACATCAGAAATGCATGCACTTCCTTATTTTTCCTCCTAAACGTAAGATGATCCAGATGATCCAGATCCAACGAGCTTCAACAGATGAGCAAAGCCACACAAAACAAAAGGCCTTTAGCTGCAGGACTTTGAGGAAAACCCCCTGATGTCTGGACGCTGGGAGCAAACGAGGCTTTCAGAGACGGTGCTGAGAGGAAAGGAGAACAACAAGACTTTCTAAGGAAAAGATGCTGAAGAGAACAGCATGAGGATGAGAATGAATCAGTTTGACAGCATCTGGAAGCGGCGAGGACGGCGTTCTAACACCACAAAGCCAATAACTGAACCGGACCTACAGGAACCCGGCTCCCTGCAGAACGGCTGCAGAACAGTCCAAATATCAAGAACGTCTCAGATTGATGCAAACATTCGAAGTAAAAATGTTGAACCCAGCAATCTTTTCATTAGAGCCCGTCATCATCAGCATCCCCCTGCTGCTTTATGATTGCTGCTAATTCTGTAGTTTACTGGAAATGCTGTTAAAAAAATAAAGAAATTGAGGTTGAATTGTTTTTCTGATCAAAAACCAAAGAAAATCCTCAAATCTTGCAGTGATTTCCTCTGAGGATCCCTGAAAATAACCACTTCTTGTGCATTTATTTCTTATTAAAAAAAACTGGAAAAAAAACAAAAGTTCATATTAATGAAACTAATTAAAATCTTAAATTGATTTAGAATCAGCCGTAAAAGTTGTGGGGAGAAGTTCACGGGTATGAGCTGATGGTAGGAGAAGCTGCCGGGTCAGAACTTAGAAAAAACCCAAATGTTCTGTGTGTAGGTGTCTTTGCGAGTGTTTGTCAGAGGGATGGAGGGATGTGGAGGGAAAGAGGAGAGAGGAGTAATTGCAGTGGGAGGAAGAACGCTCACCTCTGGACCGGCGTGGGCGGCCGGCTTTACTGTTTCGCTCAGAGAGGCTGTGTGTTTATCTGAGTACAGTAGATTTGTGCGACTCTCCGGGGCTCTGGCGCGCTCGCCGTTTCTCTCTGCATCCGCTGCTTTGGCTATTTTTCTCCCAAAGCCAGCGCTCCCCTTCTCTGCCCCCTGCCTCTCAGTCTCCTCCTCTTCCTCCCACTCGCTGCACTTAGCATTACAAACCAGCCCACCAGCACGCATGCTCACATGCATGTGTGTGTGCATCGCCACGGGGCCCCACACACACACACACACACACACACTCGAGCTTCAGTGTTGAATTTTACATGACGTTTGTGCATCAAGCTGTCTCCATGTTTAACACCAGCTGAACCGATTGTGTCGTTCAGGTCAAAGAGAGGCGATTGCCGACACTTTCTTCACCCTCTACCTCCACTTACACCTGAAGTGTTGCGTTAAAGCCAGCAGTCGACCTTCATTCAATACTAAAAGTCATCAAACTCCTGCCTGGAATTCACAAAAGAGGAATGATTTCAACAATCGTGAGGACTGTTGACTTCCTCCTCGATCCGCATCCCAAAAGGACGGTTAACGAGAGAGCCAGGTCAGTTCACCAGGCTAACCACCAGGGGGCCGGTTACACAAACCAGCGCTTTTCTATTTACTTCCAAATTCACCACAGAAACAAACCCAGTGTGGCCCCAACATTTTTTGTTTTTTTTACCTCTGTGGTCAGATTTCATGTTTGTTACCTCAATACAGGGCAACGACTTTACCGTTTCATTTGCGTTTGAAATTGGGCTAAATTGGAGCATAACTCTCAGACAAGCGGGGAGGAGCCCAAACCCTAAGGTGAGTGGTAGGCTCCCAAACCCCATGGTGAGTGGTAGGGGCCCAAACCCCAAGGTGAGTGGTAGGCTCCCAAACCCCAAGGTGAGTGGTAGGGGCCCAAACCCCATGGTGAGTGGTAGGCTCCCAAACCCCATGGTGAGTGGTAGGCTCCCAAACCCCATGGTGAGTGGTAGGCTCCCAAACCCCATGGTGAGTGGTAGGGGCCCAAACCCCAAGGTGAGTGGTAGGGGCCCAAACCCCAAGGTGAATGGTAGGGGCCCAAACCCCAAGGTGAGTGGTAGGGGCCCAAACCCCAAGGTGAGTGGTAGGGGCCCAAACCCTAAGGTTACTTGGGCGTTAGAGACCTGTTTTTTGGTGCTTTTCTTCAATTAACAAACATTAATTGGTTCCTGATTCTTAGATCAATATTCCACTGATTGGACTAACAAATGACTGAATGAAGAGCTCAATCAATAAGCAAGCCCGTTAATTTAGTGAAGATAGTAACCTGTGTGGGGATGTGGAGGCGATGCAGGGAGGCTTTCTGGCTGTTCTTGTTTTAATGGATTCCACCTTCACACAGATGGTGTGGTTAAAACATTTAGATTTTTCTGACCCGTAATCCAAACTCCTGACCCTAACCCATCTAAAAGTTCCTGGTTTGGGGGGTTTTAGCCCTAAAGTAAACTAGATCCTGACCCTGAGGTCAATGGTAAAAGGGTCTAACGTCATGGGGGATCTTTGCCACAGCCCAACCGCCTTCACCTAAATTTCAAACCAAAAATCATGTAAAAAATAAACAAATAATCAAACTGGAATAGATACTGAGTGGAAAAGCTGTCCTCATCTGACCCCCTAAACCGTACCCTGCTGTGAAAGACGCGCTCCTGGCACATGCCGGTGTGGAACAGGTGCAGCCGTACTCAGAACCTGGAGCTTTAAACTCTAAATGAGTTCTTTTCAGCATCTAAGTGATGTGAGCAGCTGCTGAACCTGCGTTTAGAGCGCCGCCTCAGAAAACGCGCAGGGAACCGCCGAACCAAACTGGGTCGAGCGGCTCGTCGGGGAAGTTTCTGCTGACATGTTTGATGACTTAAGCTGCGCGTGAGGGGAAGTCAGCGCTAAAGTTTGCTGAGGAAAAGCAGAGAGGCTCTTTGTGTCAGCTCACGTCTGCTGACGACAGGCGCTGTAAAGTTTCAACAGCTGTCACTGTCAGGCGCTGTCATGTTCAGTTCACGGCTTACGGAGCGGCGCCATGACGCCACCGCGACGGTTGTTGATTCTTTAAGAGAGCCTGGAAAACACGCTGCGCAATGAGAAAGAGACTTTTTGGGTCAAACACCTGGAGCAAAGCCCAGACGTTTACATCAGTCTTACATTGAACAGTTCTAGTAGTTCCTGTTCTATAAATCTAATGAATTTCATATAAGTTGTTACTAGTTTAACAGTGAAAAAAAACAGTCTTGTGGTTGTTTGATCACCTTTCTATAATCTCCCTGCTTTTTAAAAACCCTCTTAGATCATTTTTTGACCTATTTTAAAAGCGTTCCCAGTAGTGATGGGCGATCCCAAACTTCTGAGATTCGATACGATACACATTACCATTTGGGTAAAATATTTGATACCGATATCAATTACTGGTCTTTTCTCATTGGTAATGTTTTTCTTCTCAAGCATTTTATTTGTTATCCTAAAAACAAACCAAAAGCTGTGCAGGTAACAACTTTTAATGTGGAAAGTTAAAGTTAGAAAAGCAGTCTTTCTAAAATCTCCTACTCATGTCGTGTTGTGTTGTTCCTAAGAGTTACACGCACGACTCCCGGCTCCTCTGGTCACACGACTCAGTTCACTTGCAGTTGGAGCAGATTCACTTCCCTGATTCTTAGGTGAGCTTTCACAGCCGCCAAAAGAAGCAGAGCATCCAAAGTTATTACCAAGCCCCTTAACTTCCATAGTTTAAGAGCAAAACCTCACAGAAGGAACAAAAAGACCATTTATTTACCACAGAATCACACGATTCAACTTTTATTTTCATATCTGTGGAGTTTTTAATTGAAATTGTGCATCTGCACAGTTCAAACCCTTTGATTTCATCCGTCAGCGTTTTCAAAAGAGCTCTAATTTATCCAGAAAGTCACAGAGAAACTGCAGTGAATCAAAGAGGAAAGGTCTTTCTGCAGACACAAACCAAACTTTCAGGCTGCCGTTCTTCCGTCCTTCACCCCCTACGTTGTGTTTCTGGTTAATTATTTTGTATTTCCCGGCACACACACACACAGTAGCCATCAGTCTGTTTTTTTCCCAGAGTTCACGGCTCTGGGTTTGCCAACATGCTGTCATGTTGTGGCAGAACGTGCACTGATAGGGAGGGGCTATTGTTCCACAACGACCATCGCCAAGTTAATTTGTTATCCATGAGGGCCCCCCTCCCATGGCAGGGGCCTCAGGTAATTGTCCACATCACTTAACCTCTTTTGACACCCCTTGGGTTTTGCTGTTACTATGGCAACAGGGCACAGCAGGACTGAGGAGCTGCACGTGTACAAAGGCAACGATTTCCCATTTCTTCAATGAGAATTACATTTAATTACATGGAGAAGCTTTAAACAAATCATTCAGCTCTGAGGTTTACACAGGAGCCGGGGGAGGGGGGTGCAGTTGGTTCATGGAGCTAAATGGAGCTTAGTGCAATCCCAACCACATTAGTAAACACAGCAGACTGACATCGGGGGGGTTTGGTCCAGTAGGTTTGGTCCTGGTTTTAACCGGCAGGTTTGGTCCAGTAGGTTTGGTCCAGCAGGTTTGGTCCAGCAGGTTTGGTCCAGCAGGTTTGGTCCAGCAGGTTTGGTCCAGCAGGTTTGGTCCTGCAGGTTTGGTCCTGCAGGTTTGGTCCAGCAGGTTTGGTCCTGCAGGTTTGGTCCTGCAGGTTTGGTCCTGCAGGTTTGGTCCTGCAGGATTGGTCCTGCAGGATTGGTCCTGCAGGATTGGTCCAGCAGGTTTGGTCCAGCAGGTTTGGTCCTGGTTTTAACCGGCAGGTTTGGTCCAATATGTTTGGTCCAGTAGGTTTGGTCCAGTAGGTTTGGTCCTGCAGGTTTGGTCCAGTAGGTTTGATCCAGCAGGTTTGGTCCAGCAGGTTTGGTCCAGCAGGTTTGGTCCAGCAGGTTTGGTCCTGCAGGTTTGGTCCTGCAGGTTTGGTCCAGCAGGTTTGGTCCAGCAGGTTTGGTCCAGCAGGTTTGGTCCAGCAGGTTTGGTCCTGCAGGTTTGGTCCAGCAGGTTTGGTCCAGTAGGTTTGGTCCTGGTTTTAACCGGCAGGTTTGGTCCGGCAGGTTTGGTCCGGCAGGTTTGGTCCAGCAGGTTTGGTCCTGGTTTTAACCGGCAGGTTTGGTCCTGCAGGTTTGGTCCTGCAGGTTTGGTCCTGCAGGTTTGATCAAGCAGGTTTGGTCCTGCAGGTTTGGTCCTGCAGGATTGGTCCTGCAGGATTGGTCCTGCAGGATTGGTCCTGCATTTTTGGTCCAGCAGGTTTGATCCAGTAGGTTTGGTCCAGCAGGTTTGGTCCTGGTTTTAACCGGTAGGTTTGGTCCAGTAGGTTTGGTCCAGTAGGTTTGGTCCAGTAGGTTTGGTCCAGCAGGTTTGGTCCTGCAGGTTTGGTCCTGCAGGTTTGGTCCAGCAGGTTTGGTCCTGCAGGTTTGGTCCAGCAGGTTTGGTCCAGTAGGTTTGGTCCTGGTTTTAACCGGCAGGTTTGGTCCGGCAGGTTTGGTCCGGCAGGTTTGGTCCGGCAGGTTTGGTCCGGCAGGTTTGGTCCAGCAGGTTTGGTCCTGGTTTTAACCGGCAGGTTTGGTCCTGCAGGTTTGGTCCTGCAGGTTTGGTCCTGCAGGTTTGATCAAGCAGGTTTGGTCCAGCAGGTTTGGTCCAGCAGGTTTGGTCCTGCAGGTTTGGTCCTGCAGGTTTGGTCCTGCAGGTTTGGTCCAGCAGGTTTGGTCCTGCAGGTTTGGTCCTGCAGGTTTGGTCCAGCAGGTTTGGTCCAGCAGGTTTGGTCCAGCAGGTTTGGTCCTGCAGCAGGTTTGTTCCAGCAGGTTTGGTCCAGCAGGTTTGTTCCAGCAGGTTTGGTCCAGCAGGTTTGGTCCAGCAGGTTTGGTCCAGCAGGTTTGGTCCTGCAGGTTTGGTCCTGCAGGTTTGGTCCTGCAGGTTTGGTCCAGCAGGTTTGGTCCTGCAGGTTTGGTCCTGCAGGTTTGGTCCAGCAGGTTTGGTCCAGCAGGTTTGGTCCTGCAGGTTTGGTCCTGCAGGTTTGGTCCAGCAGGTTTGGTCCTGCAGGTTTGGTCCTGCAGGTTTGGTCCAGCAGGTTTGGTCCAGCAGGTTTGGTCCAGTAGGTTTGGTCCTGGTTTTAACCGGCAGGTTTGGTCCGGCAGGTTTGGTCCAGCAGGTTTGGTCCTGGTTTGGTCCGGCAGGTTTGGTCCAGCAGGTTTGGTCCTGGTTTTAACCGGCAGGTTTGGTCCTGCAGGTTTGGTCCTGCAGGTTTGGTCCTGCAGGTTTGGTCCTGCAGGTTTGGTCCAGCAGGTTTGGTCCAGCAGGTTTGGTCCTGGTTTTAACCGGCAGGTTTGGTCCTGCAGGTTTGGTCCTGCAGGTTTGGTCCAGCAGGTTTGGTCCAGCAGGTTTGATCCAGCAGGTTTGGTCCAGCAGGTTTGGTCCAGCAGGTTTGGTCCTGCAGGTTTGGTCCTGCAGGTTTGGTCCTGCAGGTTTGGTCCAGCAGGTTTGATCCAGCAGGTTTGATCCAGCAGGTTTGGTCCAGCAGGTTTGGTCCTGCAGGTTTGGTCCTGGTTTGATCTGGTGGGTTTATTCATTCTTAAAAAACTGGAGTTGAAACAAACTTTTTTGTTCACTGTGAGTAAAATCTTGAAGTGGATTACCAGATCCCGTCCACAAGAGAAATTCAAGTTGAGGTCGAGAAACCAAATTATGAAATGAAGGAAAAAAAACAGCAAAAATACCGTAGATGGTGAAGTGAGGAGAAACAGTAATTAATTTAATTAGATTCCTGGTTTTCCTCCAAAAGCTGTTTCCATTTCCTGGTCAGAGCTTGTTTCGGTCAGTAACCCCAGAACGATCAGCTGTTGGAACCTCTAATGTTAGACTCTTCAGAGAACGCCATATGTCTAAGTGAACCAAACCAATTAGAGGTGTGAGACGTTCCAGCCTGCAGGACTCCTCCAGTGTGAAAGCTAACTTTAAAGCCCCACCCACCAATTTCAGTGTTCTGGTTACCAGAAACGGCTGTTTCCTAAACTCCTCCGACTGTACCAGGTCATTAGGAAGCAGTAAGTGTACATTAAAATAAATTACGGTTCAGATCCGTAAAGTCTTACCTTTAAAGGTCAAAACTGAACATCTCTGTTTTGGTTTAAAGCTGGCTGTAGGGGTGTTTGTCACCTCCCTGACCTTCTCAGGTTAGTTTGTTTTAGTGACCTCCACACCCGTGTTGACCTTCGTGTTCTCATCCATAAAGGCTGGGAACTCCTCTTCCCGTCGCCACGCTTGCATCTGTTTCTTCTTGCCACAGCTGGTTGTGTTTTTTTATTGAACATTTCTCGCTCTGTCTCCTCGTTTCAGCCGCTCTCTGGAGTCGGAATAAACTTGAGGAAACATTAGCTCTAAAAATTATTAACAAACTGCGAAATCTCCTGCCAGTTTCCGCCTGTCTGTGTTTATCATTTCCGACGCGGCCGTTCTTGGCATTAATTCTTCTTGCTGCTTTAATGGCTCTGCTTGGCAGGCTTTCCTAAAAGCCTCTCTGGTTACAATTATCCTCGTGCTGGATGGCCCTTCTCAAACATATCTGCCTTTGCTCTCAGCTCCTCTGCGGTGCACTGGGGACCGAACACACCAGGAAAGAGATCAGGAATTTCTCAGCCGAAGAATGTGCCTGCAGCTCTGCTTCTGTGCGTAGATATCACAGCTGAATGCCCATGGTCCTGACTTTCTACAAAGGACAGCAGAAGGAAAGCCCCATGTTTTTCCCCTGGCCTTTCGTCTTTAAGTTTCCTTCCAGATACTGTTATTGTTTGGACCCTTCCTAAATACTCAAAAAAAACTTTCATTTTCTGAAAAATCAAATCTCATTCCAAAGTTTGGATTGTTAGAACATTGTGGGTAACGTAGTCTGTGGCATAGCAAAGAGATATGTACTGTTATTAAACATAATGAACAGAAAAATAAGTTTTTTTGTATCTTTAATTGATTCATTGACAATCGTTGACTGTACGTGTAAACTGGACCAAGTGAGAGTAATGTCATCCATAAGAAAATGGTTTACTTCTTTCTGGCCCCAACCAAATGATGTCAGTTCACTCATCATTTCTTTTCTGTAATTGATGGGGGTGGGGGGTGTCACTCCGTCCAGTTCTCATTTACAGTCGAAAAAACAAGTTTCTTTTTCTGCAGTGATGCTCCGTCTGTAAAAGCTGACTTTTGCAGACTAGATATATGTAGCATGACCTGCGATGATGCAAGTGTGAATGCTGTAACCTGAGTATGGCCGCTAGAAAGTGCTAGAATGCTAGAGCTGATGGCTAAAACGCTGAAACTAAAAGCTTGCCTAAATGTTAGCTAAATGCTAAATTGATCTAAGAAAAGTCTAATTCAGCAAAAACAGTTAGCATTAAAATAAAATTTTAGCTAAACTCCAAATTAGCCCAAAGAACTGAAAGAAATGTCTAATTTAGCCAAAACAGCTAGCATAATGCTAAAATAATAGCTAATCTCCAAGTTAGCCTTAATTAGTCTTAGTTAACAATTCACAAATGAGCTTGAAACTGTCACAGAAGGGTCATGTGACGGCGTTAGCACAGGTTTACAGCGTAAATTAGTCAATCACAATCAAAAGATTGTTCAGTTTTTAGAAAGTGCAAGGAGCTGCATGTTATTGATTTTGTGACAGGACGCTACAGGCTGGTAGAAGTCCGCAGGCCGGACTTTGGACATGCGTGGTTCAGAGCAAACCCACAGCAACCAGCCGAACAACTCCAGTACAGTACAATATCTGTGATTCTGGATATTTCCTAACTAAATGTGATAAAGCAAAGAGGTTTTCAGGTGTTTGAACTTGTGTTTACACCTTTGCAAGCCTTTCTCTGCATCAGCTCAAACTGTTTGAAAAATCTTCATCACACATTCAAAATGCAAAGACTACGTCGAGACGTTCCTGAAGTGTTAGATCTCCACAGAAAAACAGCCCGTTTCCACCATTCCGCTTTACATTTTCCTTTGAGAATTTTATTTTTACTTGTTGAACATAAAAAATGAACCCAAAAAAGCTGCATGCTGTTTTAGTTTCATGCTCAGGTGCTGAAAAAGTTTGAGTTTTCTGTCATTTTTGGCTCAGTTGTCTTTTAAAGTTCAACAAAAGTGAGGCTGACATTTCTTCACATTCATTTGGAAACGCACGTGTAGATTTGTGTTCTGAGAATTAGTGCTAGTTTAGATTTTCTGAGGATTTTTGTTGTAAAATGAGTCTTTTCTACGTATTCCACTGGTTTTAATCAAACGAACCTTCATCTGGGTTCACGACCAGGTTGGGTTTCATTAGAACTTTCCGCCGTTTCAATCCACACGTCACCAAATGGATTTACCGGTCACTTCCAGACATTTCCGATGTACTGGAGCCGTCAGCAGAACACGCTTGGGCGAGCCGGCGGACGGAGGATTGGCGGCACGCCTCCACTGTTTGTTGAACTGCTGCTCTCCTGTGTGCCTCAGTAAAGCAGGTCAGTTCCCTGTACTGCAGGATCCACCTGAGCGCACACGGACGTGACGCGCCTGCTAAACCAGCGGGGACCTGACCGCCTGCTGTCGTCCAGCCGCTCTCCTTACTGACGGGCCGAGGGTTCGAATCTGAAACAAAAAAAAGAAAAGTCTCCACGGAGCTGACGCTGTTCCACCTGAACGTTACACCTGATTGGAGGAGAAGCAGGAATTCTAGACAGTCATGATGGAGGAAATCTGATTGTGTCCAAATCTGAAACGAGGAGTTCCACACGAGCATTCCAAATGGGAAAAAGCTCAAATGGAGTTTTGTGAACCTCACCGTAGTTCATTTGATTCTAGGGACAAAAAGCAGCGAAGCAGTAAAGATGACTCGTTTCAGAACAAAACAAGAATACACGGTCCAAATAAATCCTCACTATTTTAGGATATGAAGGCATTTTAGATTAAAAAAAAAGGTGTTTTCGTTCAAACGTTTTGTGTATTTCATGCTACTTTTTTCATGCTTTTTATGCTAACCTTTTAACGATGGAAAAACTTGATTTCAGACTCGAGAAAAACCTCAGATCTCCAATTCTGATCTACTTTCTCATAGATCTTATTCTCATATACTTTACATGCTCAATCCTCAATATATTGAGGAATATAAAATATAAAAAAGGAATATCAACGTATTCCAAAGTTTGAAAAACGATGCTGTGAAAAGTTTGAATCCTCTGCAGAACCGCGGTCAGATCCCGTCCAGTCTGAGGAAACCTCATGTGTGTCCTCATCTGCAGTCCGGTCCAGGTTCCAGCCTCCTCCTCTCTGCCTTCAGAGCTGTCAGACCTACAGGCCACCAGAGCATCCGTCTTTTTCCAAAGCTCTCCGGAAAGTTTACTCACTTTTAAGGAAAAGTTATTTGGGGAGACTTTCATCTCCGGGGCCTGAAGACCTTGAAGATGAGAGGAGATGTTGAGTTAAATGTAGTTCTAAAGCGATGCTCCAAAGTGACTTCTGACTCTCAGAATAAACAGGTTTCCCTCTCAGGCTGTGAGGATTCTTTGGTTGGTTCTTGTCATGTTTCTGTGTGTTCTCCTGTCACAATCTCACCCGGTTTTATTTGGAAATGACCACAGCTGCCTTCATTTATGTTACTTACCTCCAGTGTCCAGTTTTCAGTTAAAACCCATGAAAACATGGGCGTCTTCTGGCTTTTTTCTCATGATGGAGGACAAACAGGAACCTCCATGCCGTTTGCTTGTAACCTTAACCCAGTGGAGGTCGTTGCCGTAGTGATGACCTGATGGTTACCAAAGACACATGAAATAACAGTTGATAATCCTAATCCCGACTCAGCATAAAACTGTCCTGAGTCAGAAGAGTTACTGGATCTGTCCACGGCGTTCCACCTCGCCAAACCTCAACAAACGCCAGCTTCCAATCCCATTAGCTATTGCTGTCAGAACAGGAAGTGACCACCAACACGCCGTCTAACCAGAAAAAAGGTTTCACAGCAATCTTTTTTTTTTTAATTTGAGCAATGCTCAAATGGAAGGTAATTTGGTGTCAATTAAAGGATTTTACTGCCGTGTGCTGTGGAGCGTTTGGGTGGAGGTTTGTTCTGATGGAGCGCCACTTTCAGCCCCCCAAACGTCTGTGGACTTCCTGTTTGCTGCTGGTTACAGATAAGGAGAAGAAAAGCAGGAGGAATGACTGTTCCTGTTTCTCCGCTGCATAGAAACACCTTCAGAGACTCAAACACAGAATTCAGTCTCAAAATCCAGACTCAAAATACATTCTTATCAAAACTTTTTCCTCATTTATTTACCTGAGAATGTTAAAGACTCTTATTTTGACACAGAATATTGATGGTTTATCATTTTTTTAATTAAAATTATACAGATAAACATGTTTTTTTTCACCAAACTTTGAATAAACGTAAAACAAACCATATTTTTAAAAATGTTTAATATTTAGATAATTGTGTCCTTCCAGTGTTCTGATTCATTTGAAAATACAAACATAGCTTCCTGTATGTAAATGAGCGGTAACGTCTTTTTACATCATTTCCACGTCTTGGTTGTACATTTGTGTCGATTTGTCAAAAATGTTTTATCACATCATCTTTATAGTGTTAGTAGTTTCTGAAAGTTTAGAAATGTTTCCGAAACTGTCTGAAAAGATATTTTTACTCTGCAGAGTAACACTTGGTTGTGTGAGCTGCCTTGCTCATGGGTGCCAGACTCAAACTCTTGATGTTACTGCACTGCTGAGGTTTGTGTTTGATGCTGCTGTTCCATCTCATGTGACATGGAACAAAATGGCGGCGTTTCAGTTTTAACAAAAAGCTGGTAAAAGTGACGTTTATTCCGCGGGATACGTAGGTGTTATTAGCTTAAGCATGTGTGATATTCGGTACTATAATCTACATACATGTGTTCCAGATTATTTGAACTGGTGATGTAAAATCTCTAGATTTACTTCAAAAGGGCGTCCCACAGGGCTCCATTCTTAACCCACTATTTTTTTAGATAGAGCGATTTTTCTTTTCTATTACAGGTCAGTTAATTGCTAACAGAGTTGGTCATAGTGCTGCATTGTGACATCGGTTTTCTGCGCTCACATGCGTCATCTTTGCCAAAGTTCAGATCCCAGTCCGGAACGCTCGTAATCGCATGTCGCGTTGCACGTTTTTAAGTCCAATTGTGGGTTCTACGTACAAATCAGACGTTCTTTGATTGGTTAAAATGTTTGATGTTTAATTGCGGCTACGTTCTTGAACGCACACGGCCGATGTGAATGCATGTGTTGCATAGACTTTCCATTGAGGGTGATTGCTTCAATGACGCCGGCGGTGACGGTCAAACCGCGCCGCTAGACTTTTTATCGCAACTGGATGTTGACTTAACATTGAAAGTGGACGCCTCTCCCACGTGAATCGCGTTGTGTGTGAACGCAGCTTTAGAGACAAACGTGTCATTTCATGACCTGAAAAAGTTTCTAGCATCTTAGTTTTGTCTTAATTAGTTATTCAGACTAAATACCAGATAAAAATATTCAGTCAGACGCTGAGAAGACGAATCTTCTGTTCGAATCACAAAGTCATTATAATCAAGAGACATCAAAGAAAAGAGTCAACATTTTTGCAACAACTTGATCATCACTTCACTTCCTAATCCATCTTCTTTTTGTCCGTCCACGTTATTATTCTAAGAACACTGGATCTTTTTTTAAGCTACAACCATTCACAGAAGAGGTCTGAAAGCTTCTGCGGCGAGCGCTGAAGGAGAACGCTCTGATCTGATCTGTGTGATCAGTGTTTCTCCTGCTTCTGTTCTGCAGGAGTTATCGACGGAACTTGATTTAAGACTAAATCTCTGCAACGTCTAAAAATAGCCGTTTTTCTGTTGGGAAATGTGTATTTTCAGTCTTTGCAGAGAAGATTTTAATCCACAGGAATGTATCTAAGCAGAGGAGGAAGAGGGAATCTAAAAAACGTGCTGCATCCCACAAACAAACACACAGCTGCACCTTTCATGGCAGCAGTTCTTCCCAGGAGGAGAATAATTCAGATGGAAAATGTATTCACTGGACGCCCACACAAATAACATTCTGATTCTCCCACAAAACAAACATCCAATTATGTCGTTGGACTTGATGCAGATTCAGGCGGGGATCCGAGCGCAAACGTTCCTCCACGATGAAAGTGACGGCGATGGAGGAGCCAGGAGCTCCGAGGAGGTCTGATTAGAGATGCTCCACCGTTTTCTCGCCGGGAGGAGCGTGCGCCGCCATGTGAGGAGCGCACACGCCCACCTGTGGGCTCGGGCTCCAGCAGAACTGGACTCAGGTTCAGTGAGGGGCAGGGCCGGATATAGGCGTAGGACCCTCACCCTCAGACATGACAGCCTGCAGAAAACTCAAAATTAATACAGAAATTAAACTGAAAAAAGTTAAATAATATAAAAGATAAATGAAACTGAGACAGATGGACATAAAAAGAAGATAAATGCGAAGCACAAACAGCGTCTTGCTTTTGCCCGGTATATGCAGAGGTTACTGTTGGTGAACTATGGTGCGACTTGCTTGTTTTCTCTTGTTTGCATTTTTTTTTGGCTGCTGCACCTTATACTACATAAAATACAGAACGAAGATGTACGTGCTGTAAATCTTCATCCTCGGGACTCAGTCATCCTCTTCTCAAACTTAGAAAAGAAAAACCAGTCTAGAAAATCCTTTTTGAAGTTTTCTCTCAAACCTGCAGCAGGAAGCAGCTCTTCGTTTGTTTCTGCGTGCTTCCTCATCGCTGTCAGGTCCATGAGCAGTTCTGGTTTGACTGGAACGCCTGCAGGCTTGCACGGGGAACCCAGCAGAGAACCCTCCGACTTCTCCTCACCTTCTGCATTCACAGCTCTCCTCCAATCACACTCAATTATCTTATGGGTGGAGAGCTTAAGGCAGGAAAACTTCTCATATTTCATAATGAAGGAGCCGTGATATCAAACTGGGATCTCTCTGGGATTAAAAACATCCTTTTTATAGTCATTATTAAAACAACAGTAAAATCAAATCAAATCTGAGGAGTTTTCTACCATTTGAACAGTAGATCTGGATCAGAGTCATCACGTTTGACATCATCTATAACTTTGTAGTAAAACGTTTAACCAGGAAGCAGGACGAGCAGGACGGTCCTGATGAAACTGATGCAGCCTGTCAACTGTTGGGGTTTAACCCTTTAACACTGGAGACGTCACCGGCGACGCCTAAATGACACTCTCTTTGTCGTACCGTAATTCTTCAACCGTTTCAACGGCAAAGAAAAATGACTTTTGATATCGATATCAAAAGTCATTTTTCTTTGCGACAGAATCAGCTGATTTACTTTGATTGCGTAAACACTTCAGGATTGCTAAGTGTTTGCTTTGGCCCGCCTCAAAATCTGTTCACAAATTACATTAATTGCATAAACGGTTGAAGTGTTACAGTAGTGGAAAGAGTGCTAACACTGGAGTGTTCGTCAAACGTATACTGCAGCAGGTGTTTAGTCTGTCCAGGCTAAACTCTACCTTCATCTAACAATAGCTAAGATAGGCTCCAGCAACCATGTGACCCTGAAAGGGACCGAACTGGTTTAGAGAATTCAGGGACGGGTGTTCCTGCAGTTTCTGCACTGAAGCTCCAAGAACACCTGGTTGAACGCTCATTTCTGAGGCTACGCAATAGCTGGGATAAGCTCCAGCAACACTGTGACACTGAAAGACATCCAGCAAACGGAAGCTGAGAATTTTATTTACAACTTTGTTTTAAATAGTTATATCCTGTAACTGAAATTAAATAACTGAAGCGTTATTTAAAACTCTCATGGACGCTGCTGGAGTAGGAACGAAACAACCAATGAAGCTGTGGCGCCCAACTGCTCTCAACGTGACTTCTTCAAATCAGAGCTTTCACATGTACCCAGTTTTTAACACATTTAGCCTCCATTGATGTTTTTAAAGAGGAAATTCTCTCAAAAGCTGATCTCCAGCCCCAGCTGATGGGTTGTGAACTTGTCACGTGAAGGCTGAGCGCCATTCTTCTAAAGCAGAGACGGAGTGCAGCTTTCTGCTCGGCTGTGACGTTCTGATGCTTTTCAGAGAACAAACAAAGCAAACCAAAGATGAAAAGAGCTTTCTTTAAAATGGGAGAAGCTCTTCTTTTGAAATTGGTCTGGTTTCTTTAAAGACGTGGACAGTTCTACGTTTGGGAGCTGGCTGCTTTGATAAAATGGGCCGGTTGCAGCTCCAACCCACCAGCGGTAAAATCTTCATCTGCTTTCATCTTGGTGTTGGCTCAAAAGCTTCTAAAACCATCCTGTTTGCAGAGGTGGACGCTCCCACCCTTTTGAGACCTCTGGCTTCACACAAAAAACAAAACAGTTGGAGTGAGCTCTGACTGCTCACTTTAGGGTTAGATTTTTGGAGATGTTTGGTCCAGACTGCTCCCATGATGCCCTTCCAGGCCTTTTGACCGGTCCTCGTGATTTCAACAGCTGATTCTGAGCTGTCGCTCATTCAGACGGTTTTCTTCTGAAAGTATCGCCTCTGTTGGGACTCTGATTGGTGCCATGACCCTCCTCCTGGCTTTGGGAGGATTCCCATATTTGGAACTTCCTGTGCCACCTGCAGCCCGTTTCCTTTCCTCTGATCATCTGTTCCACCAGGTCCGCTCTGTCTCACAACCATTACCAGAACCACCACCACTCTTAATGTCAAAGTGTCCGTCTGACCACAAGTTGTTTCACCCATGATACTACTGCCGCCTGTTTTGGTTTAGACTCTTTGTTGTTCCTGTTACCAACCGAGAATCCTTCCACGGAAACTTGTTTTGGAATCCCGGTTCAGGTCAGGATGCTCGGCTCCCTTAAACGTCGTCTATTGTATGTTTTGGCAGTTTGGAAAATAAATGTTCTGTGATGGAAAACGTATGTACTACAGTAAAGGGCCCAACACTTGTGGAGCCCCACTAAATTACAATTGATTACAAAAAATCTTCTGTTTAATCCTTGAACACCAGAACTGTTAATCCCAGCGGATTCTAAAGCGGAGAAAAAGGACTTTAAAGTTCGTGTTCATCTTTGCAAAACTTTTCAAAATCTTTTGATGATGATCTGTTTAACGTTAAACAGGACGTACCTTCCTCCGGAACGAAAAGGGGAGAATTTCAAAATAAAGTGTTCAAAAATGGTTCAGAAAGTTCAGATGGAATGTATTTTCTGCTTCTGTTTTGAAGCTGATTCATTTGGTTTAACACAAACTGTTTTTTTTAGTTAATCTCCAAAAAAAGAAGCTGAAGCGCTCGCTGCCAAAAGAATCGTGACTAATCGGATAGATCAGTCGACTACAAAAATACACTTCAGTCGCAGCCCTGTATGTGTGGAAACCATCTTCATGCATAGATAAAGTTTTCTCTTGCTTTTCCTGAAATCTTCTGCTGCTGATTTTTTTTTTTTTTTGTGGAAGTCTGACTTTAATCCAGAGCTCTTCCTTCAGGCGGTTGTGTCTGAACATCACAGAGAATTCCTCTGTCATTGAAACTTCATTAACACACAATTTATTATAAATCTGCACTAAAATATACAAGGAGTCATTATTAGAAATGTTTCTGGTCTTCTGCTCCAAAAAACTGCAGCTTCGGCATCATCAGTCACAACAGGGACGGATCAAACAGCATAATAAGCATTCATCATCCCGGTTGCTATGCAACAGCCCATGAGCCGCCTTCCTGGTATTAGCCATCCAGCCTCAAACATTAGGACAGTAAAAACTGACAGAGCTGGAGAAGCCGCTCCACCTCCTAAAGATTACGGCGGATGGGGGGAACCGAGCTGTGGGCCGGGAGGGGTGGTGCCAAAGATCCCCCCGGGGGGGCCGTTCACCACCTGTTGTTGAGAGAATCATCACAGTGATCAGGATGAGGTTAACGTCGGCCTCCTGACTGTTAAAAACTCCAGAGGAGGAAAAAAACAAAAATGACTTGAAAAAGAAGGAATGAAAAACAAAAACAACACGGTGCAAAATGTTTCAAGATAAAAGAGGGAAAATGTAAAAACCTAACAGGAAAGGCCTGCAAGTTTCACTGTTTTTGGACAAACCTTTACTTTTGCTGTTGATTTTTTTTCATATTTTAACATCAGTTTTATCAGAGTTGTTTAAAAAGCTGTTTGATTGGGTTCATGAGACGGTTTTATTTTCTGTCTTTAAAATCTGTTGTTTTTTCCAAAGCATTTTGGGAATTTTCAACCTTTTATTGGTTCAACGTCATGCTAAATTAGTTTAAATCCGTGTTTAGTCACTCAGTGTGATCTAAATGTAACAGTGGTCCCACTCCCATCATCGTCTGATCTATTTCAAAAGAGTTTAAAGTGTTTTTTTAATCATGATTATGCCATTTTTAAACAAAATTTAAAAAACTGTTGTTTTGACGCGTTAAAAGAGCTAACAGTCACGGTTTTGACATGGGTGTAAAAAGAGGCGGCGGATCCAACTTTGACGTGTGAATGGCGTTCGGTGTGAACTCAGCGTCACACGGGGGTTTGATGGATTTGTTCAGAAGCATCACAGTTTCCTCCAAAAATGTGACATTTTCCCCCTGAGTGAAATGTTGATGCCTTTTTCTTCTTTATTATACATTTTTTGGGGCCCTGGGACAGGAAAATCCATTGCTCAGAAATGCTATTTTAATCTGACTTCTCTTTATAATGAGAAAAATGCCACATTAATGCGTCAAAAACACAATTTTTATCAGAGTGGGTTTTTAAAAACAAAAATTTCCCCAAACGCTTGTGTCCATCGCGTTGTGCAGTGAAGGTGAAAACACTTCTTGGGTTTCTTATCGGAGTGTTTTTAATTCCTCATTTCCAATAATTGACTCCACGAAGACATTTTCCGACTGTCAGACATCACAGACTTAGCAGACGGCTTTCTTTAGTGGACGTGTTCATTGTTACGTTCTGATAAAGAGGACAGCCACCTGATGCTCTGGACAATGTCTCCATCCTGGAAAATAAAAAGCTAATCAGACAGAGAAGGTTGCTCTTTAGTTGAACGCTGAAGCAGACTTCAGAAAAGCTGGAGAGAAAGTGGCTTTCCACTTTTAATCTCACGGAGTCTGGAAGGTTTAATAAGGAGAATAAGCCTCTGCACAGTCACAACTGCTTCTTATTACTTAGTCAGCAATGTGGCTGTGCGGACATATCTCCGCTGCACCACGCTCTCTGAGAAAGGAAGACTTCATGGAGGGTTTTTTTAAAACAAAATTGCTTCTGTCAGAGAAAAAACTCTGAGCATCTTTTATTCCTGTTAATGATGGATGTTCTGGTGCTTCAGGAACCACCGAAGAACTGAGTTCTTACTGATGTTGTTTCTCTTCTCCTGGGAAAACTTTTTTTTCCATATTTCCATGGTCTTTCTAATCTGAGTTTAGACCTTAAGGAGATAATCACCGCTGTTCTCACGGCTTCATGGACACGCGTGTCCTGTTGTCTCATAGCTGCATTTCCAGAAGAGAAGTCCCCATGATCATCTCTGAGATGAAACGGATCCAGTGTGGGTTAAAGCAGATCCATTAGACAGGTTTAGATCAGGAGCTTCATGGTGTACCACAGGGCTCTTTGTAAGGCATCATACATATATATGATGCATTGTGTTGCTAAAAACCAGAACCTGGTAGACTAGTGCACAGAAACTTTAAAAAATAAGATAAATCTGCTGAAGCATGACATATTGACATAAGGTGGAGCGGTTTGTACTTGTTTCCTCACAGTAAAAGTTCAAATCCCTTCAATTCTTTGTGGAGTTTGCATGCTCTCTTCATGCGCTCCAGCTTCCTCCTACAGTCCAAAAACATGCTTCATACGTTGGTGGATGACCCCTACCTTCATGATGAAGTACCTGGGATTGGCTCCAGCCACCCTGTGTGAATGAATGAATGAATAACTTTATTATCATTTTATAAATACAATGAAATTCCGTAGGCTCCACTTTTGGTGTGTTTAAAAATAACTAAATAATTATAAAAAACAGAATAAAAATAGACCAATAGGTAAATTCAAAGCACATACATCCATACGTTTAGGACCCCTCCCCATTGACCCTGCTAAGACCTGAACAGAAATAGAAGATGAACGGCTGATGTCATCACCTAAACTCTGAACTTAGCCATTCAGGTCTTCTTTACATTAAAGATGTTTAAGGTAAACATCACCAGTTCTGTATCCTGTGATGTTGAGGTGATCAAAGTTAGTGGAGTAAAAAACTGAATCATCTGCATACAGGAAAAACGAGAATACCGCAAAAATAATGGAAATGAAAAACAAAAACGTTCACATCCATCTACAGTAGGAAGGCAGACCCAGGAGACCCAGACGTAGGATACCAAGTTGACCTAGAAACCCTTCCATAGCCTCCAACAGGAGCTGGAAAAAGGAGGAAAGGAAGGTCTGAGCAATCATAGTGAGACCTGAACCCCGACAAGCAAGAGAGGGAGACAGTGAGGGAGCGATGGGCTGACGGTGAAACGACGGACAGACAAATGGATGGAGGGATGTATAATGGAAGGACGGGTGGATGGACAGCTGGATGGATGGGTTGATCAATGATGGGTGGACAGAGGGACGGATGGATGCGTACATGGACAAAAGGATGAGAATTGAACCTGCTCTCCTGTTTGTTTTTGTTGGTAAATCTGTCGGCCGTCACTCCTTTTGTGTTTTTTTGACGTTGGTGGTGCAGCAGCTCTTGTGTGTTTAAGCAAAGAGCTGCCATGTTTAAATGAAATACAGACGAACTGATCATCATGGAGCTCCAAAGTGTTAAAGAAGAAGAATCCTACAGATGAAAAGCCGCGCAGAGGAAAGTTGAAAGGACTGGAGTCCAGAAAGAGCGTCAATAATTAGCTTAGTTCCAGCGTTTCCAAAGCCTCTTGCTGGATGTGTTCTCTGCAGGTTTCTGAGTCACCGTCACCACAAACCCCCATCAGTCCCCAAAGAGCGACTGCAGAGATGGAGAAACAAGGCAATTATCTGGCTGCACTTTGATAGCTCCTTACCCAGCAGAGCCGGGCGGCGGCGGCGGCCAGGACGCGGCGAGTCGCCTTCTGAGGACTCAAACGCTCAGCTCTTTAGGTCAGCTCAATAAATAAGGAACCTTCTGATTCCTGACAGCCAACCAAACAAACACTCGGTGCTAGATTTACCTTCACAAGCTGTTTTTCTAGCGCTATGACAGCTCAGATGCTCCTGACTGCAGGTTTTGGAGGTGAAGCCTTTGATCTGCAAAGAATTCCTCCAGCTCCCAACAACCAGGTATCAAACACAGAGACGCTGCTTCTCTGCTGCTTAATTCTCTTCTTCACAGGGTCCAAATGTAAGGAAATAAAAGGCATTGTTGGGGGGTGGGGGTGTCTAGCCTTAAAGCATAGCATCAGTCATGAGGGAAAAAAGCGTGTTAGCTGTCATTTGATGATTGTTTTAGGAAAGGCCTGAAGCTCCTCACTTCCTCATTTCTGCCAAAAGAGTTTTTTCAACAGTTTCAACTTCAGGTTCACTTGGTAGTGTGATCTTGTCTAAGCTGACGCCTGTCACAGTGTCTAACACTACAGTTAGACAAGAACCACAGGAGAGTCAAGGAGCTTTCACAGCTGCCAGTCTGAGCTTCCTCTGAAGCTACCTCCACACCACCCTCAGCAACATGTGTTCAATGACCAGTTCCAATGAAAAGCTGATGCATTCAGACTTCTGCGTTCAAAACCCCCACGTTCACACGTGGCTACGCAAGTTTCCACGACAGTTTTTGGCTTTTTACGGCCATTGAACGCATTAATAATGGAAGTCCCATTAGATGTCACGCACATAGCTGTGTGAAGTCTGGTCTCTGAGTTGGACTTATGCCCTGACGTAGCGGTGAGCTGCCGACAGCCGCGCTCAGCAACCTTTGTGGGTTTGTGTCACATTGGTTCCCATTTTAACTCTTTCATATGACTCCTCTGTGGATTTGAACTCACGACTTTCTAGTCTCAGGGTGGACACTCTACCACAAGCCCATCGAGTTTAAATGTGACCAATCAGGGACTTGTATTTAATAGTGACGTATAGATGGGTTTCTTTTTCATTTCACGGAAATATCAACTGTTTGAAAATTGAAAATGGAAGAGAATTAATAATTTGTTAATTGTTAAATTTTAATAAATGTTTGCGTCGGCTGCAATTGGATGAAACCAAATCTGTCAGCTATCGGAATTGAGCTGTGAAAGAAAAAGCAAGATTCACCAGATTTTACACCACTTTCATATTTTCCACCAAACTTCTTCCACCCAGGAAGCAAAAGCAAGAAAGAAGAAGAAGCCCCTCCCTGCTAGTCCAATGTGAACTCCATCAGCAAAACGTGTGTTCAAAAACCCCGTTTAGCACGTTCTTGAATGCCCGGCACAAGCACGGTGTGTCCGTAGCTTTACAGGAAATGTGCTTTGGTCTGAACCGAACAGAACTTGTCTGATTACGTTTGTAAAGACTTTCAGTCATCCAAAGGTTTGTCGGTTTGTTTAAAAACGTAGTCCTCTCTTGAGTGGTCACTTATTGGTAGATGGTTTAACCCTTTAACAAAGGAAGATGTTGTCGGCGACACCTAAATGACACATGCATAACTCCTTGACAACTGCAAAATCCACAGGATAAATGTTAGTTGAGTTAACGGTTGTAGAGTTCTGGTAGCACTTCGGTGCTGAAGTGTTAAAAATACGAGGATGGAAGTAGCGCCCCCTTCAGACCAGGCCAGAGAAGGATTATCCAGAACCACAACCTCAGATTATAAACGTTTGTGAAAGTAAACAAAGATTCACTTACTTTTATATCCCGTTCCGTGTGGTTTTCTCAGGAGCCTGAACAGGTAAATGAGACGCATAAATGTGACAGAACGGTGTGACCTGTTCACCTACAGAATGGGTTTCTGGACCAACGAAAGAAGCTGGAAATGACCCTGCAATAGACTGATCCTTCCAGAGTGTTCCCCGCCTCTCCCCAACAGTGGCTGGGATAGGCTCCAGCAACATTACGACCCAACAGGGATTAAGCTGGTTCAGAAAACCGATGGATGGATGCTGGAGTGCATGGAAAAAACCCAGATACTCACCGAAAGAACATGCAAATGATATTGGAAACCATGCAGCTTGTGGCCCTTAAGCACTAAGGCAGCAGTACTAACCACTACCCCGACCCAGAGGAAAATCTGCAGCAAAAATAGCTTCTTAGTTACAAAACCTGCAGCATCCCTTCAATGTTTTGTCTGACGGAACGTTTGACCTCCACTACATCCATGTCTAAATATTGGACATTACGGAAGACGAGCTGACCCGGATTCCTGAGATCTTCATGAAACGTCTCCACCATACTTCAAATCAAACACAAGGACGCAGCCAAACAGCAGCCCGCTCCACCACTCTTTTTATAGTCTGTGATTGTAGGGGTGGAGTGACCCATTCAACGCCACTCCACTCCTCTCTTCCGGAGGGCGTGCATTATTCCAGCGCTGCCCTACTGCCTCAAGCTACCATCCAAACACTCCTGGAAAAAAAAAACCACGCTCAATAGCTCTAGAAGCAGGTTAGTGCTGCATCAGGGAGCACGCGGTATTTACCCTGAGAGCTCCAGCCTGCTAATGGGAAGATACTTTAGCGGCAGGTTTGCCGCGTGTCCCTCAGTTTGACGCTGCTACAATGTCATTAAAAAGTCTCACTTTGGCCTACATTTATTATTTTTTCTGAAGTGTCTGCGGTGAAATCCTACACTGTGGAAATGTTGTGTTCCTGAGGTGTCATTTTACCCACGTTCCCCAGCTTTTTTACAACCGCAGATTTCCCAGTTGGATGCTTCTGTCTCAGAAAATATCCAGTGGAGGCTGGAGTGACCTTTCAGTGAGTGATTATCCTTCAACCGTTTTCCAGGACATGTCCTGGAAAAACAGGGGGATGTGAAGTTTGGGGGGTTTAGTGCCATCTGGTAACTCTAGAAGCTTTTCTGTCTCAATGGCTAAACCGTGCTGGTGACCATAACAGCATTTTCTGTTTGCTTCACTGCTGCGGTATTCCCGGTGTCTTTTAGTAGGGAGACAGCAGGGATAGCCAGAACTTCTCGACCTTGACCTGGATGTACGTTCTGGTTTATGGTGTGAGGATTGAAGCTACAGGTTTGATGTTAGCTGTTCAATGTTCAATAGAGAGATGTAGAGCCCAAAACAAGCATTGTTTGTTTACTTGAACGCATGTGTCCGACCCGGATGTGAACGTAGCATTACTTATGGCTCCAACCAAATGAAGTCAACTGGATTTTTCATGATCTGGACACCGAAATGTTTAAGGCAAACATCGACGCGAAGCACTGATTGGTCTGAGTCGGTCTGGGCATTGTTTCTATGGCAACCACACTCTCCAATCAGGAGTGAGCTTGTTGGAAGGCCACACCCCTACCACTTGATAGTTGGCTACTTAATATTTGTCAGTCAAACGTTTTGAGTGTTCAGTATTAGACTATCTTCTTCATTCAGATCATCTTTTGTTACAGTAAAGTCCCAATTACACTTCTGTGAGTGAAACTTGCTCTCTTTCTTTCTTTGGAGTCATTTGGGTTTATATTTAGTCTGACTGGGACGGGCAACCCCAGTCCAGGACCGCCATTATTCACCTTCTTTTATTAAAATGTCTTTTCAGTTTCTGGTCAGATAAATAACACAGAATCCAACTGATGCCCTTAGAGGAATATATTTTATAACAGTCCAGTATTGATCTAAAGTAAATGTGAAACTTCAGTAAAATAAAACACACTCATTCTGACAAAACACAGACCTGAACTCACAGTTTTGGCTCAACAGACTCATTGTTGGTTAAAACTCTCCCTGATTTAAGGAGAAACTTTGTACCAAACACAGCTTTTAAGGTTCAAAAAGTTAACAAAATCACCTCCTTTACAAGAAAAATAAACTGCATCCACTGCTGCATGGTGTGTTTCTTACCTTGGTTTATTCCCCTTAATTTCGGTTGCATCTGACAGCCAACATGGTTGCTGTTGCTCTTGATAAATCCTCAAATATTGTGGTGTTACTTCTAACCACCAAAGTCCCGATGCTTTATTTTCTTAGGATGAGCGCTGGGACACCCCACCTCTCTGCCCCCTGTGGCCTGCTGTGTTTGGCGTTTATTCTTTTTTTTATCATCATTTTAGTCATTCACTAATATCCCTGTTTCCCACCTGGTCCATTTTTTTGTTTTGTTTTGGGGGTTTTTGTGGGGGGGGCATCTGGGATCTATCCCTTTAGGGGGGGTGAGTGCATTTCTTGAAGTTTTTCCTTGGTTATAAAATATTTGTCTTTTTGTGATGTTTGTGTTATTTGTTTACAGCAGGTTTGTCTTATTTTTGTGTAAGAACTCATCAGTCAGCAGATTTACGGCTGTGATTCCGATGTTTGCAGTTTCTCTTTGTGTTCTGTATTGAGACAAAGTTGCTGTTTTGGTCCAAACGTTAGTTTTTCTCTGGTTTACTTCCATTTGTCCTTCCTTCGTTTCTCAAAAACTTCCCGACTGTACCCCATGTGCAGCCTGAGGGGGAGCTGGGTGGACACGATGACAGAACCTGGATGAATTCTGTAGAGCTGAACACTGAAGGGGGTTTTCTGAGGCCGTCCCAAACAGACGAGCTTTAATCTGTTTTCATGGCGGTAGAAACTCCACGCTCATCATGCGTTCTCATATACTGAAAATGTGATTACTTTTTCTTTTTTTCCTCAGCAAACTCTCTGGAACATGAATCTGCGGCTGTGCTAATAAGATCACAGCTCTTTTGCAATTTCAGTCAAAAACTTATGAAAGATGGGTCTGAGGCTGGAGCGCTGGAGGAGGCAAGCTGCTGATTTTATCCTCCTCGGTTTGCATGCTGATTAGACGTTTAACCCATTTTCCCCTCATCATCCGGCTGACAAATAATGACGGGAAAAGGCTGTATCAACGGATGAATCCGATGCTCTGTGAACGGTCAGCCACTGCACAACATTTCCTGTTCAAATTCTTCAGAGGCAACACTCGCTCTGTGTGTTTTTATATGAATAAAGCAAACGGTAGACTGGAGAAACAGAAATAAAAGAGAATTGAAAATATTCTTGCCTAAAACGCTGCGTCTGGATGCACTAAATCAAAAGGAGGCTTCACAGAACGGGAATCATGCAAGAAAATCATAAATATATACTCCGATTGAATCATTTTCATAAAACTTGGCACAGCAGTGTTTAAGAGGTAACACTGCCACCTTGTGTTTGAGCTTTGCAACAGTCACAAAGTCTTGAGTAATGAACCCAGAAGCCGCTGGTTGAAAAACCACTGAAGATGGATAGCAGCACAGATTTAGACCGACAGGGATGAACGCCAAGCTTGACGTCTCAAATACAGAAAGCGGCCAAAAACTGTGACTGAACTGAAGAAGAGGAGCCTGAAACCGAATATCAAGAAACAACCAGTAGATCTAAAGATCCAGAGAAACATCTACAAGCATGCATTCATAAAAACTTTCATGTTTTTAACAGATGTATTTCTTTAAATTATGTTTGCAGAAAGGTTGCATTTCTAACACGTGCACATAAAAAAAAAACATGCTTACAGGTACAACAATGGAAAGAGATGTGTAGAATGTGCTTGAAGGAAAGGCTGTTGTTAAGTAATGAATGTGTACTTTTACACATTTACAGAAGCTATTTTATCGTTTACTAGAGCATTTCTGCCATTTACAGTTGGAAGAGGTTTGGTGCGAAGTGTCGCAGTGGTGCAAATCTCGCTAATTTAGGGAAAGGGACACCATACATACATCATTACCAAATCCAAGTTTCTGATTGGTCATAGTTCAATCAGGTTTAACTTGCATATTAAACAGCCGTACGTTTGTCTGTAGAGTCCAAAAACGGTCATTGGTGCTTGCGTAGTGACACGTGAACGGGAGAGTTTTGATTGCTGAAGCCCGAACACGCATACATCTGTCTGTGGGTGAAAAATGGTCAAACCGATACGGAGCAGGTGACCCGGACAAAATATCAAGGTCATGGTCCGCCCAGTGAGCAAGTAGAGAGAAAACGTTCATGCACGCTTTTCTACGGTTGAGCTGCAGGCGGGGAGAACAAACAACGCTTTAACATCAGAGCTGTTGACGGCAACACCTAATTAACACGCTCTCTTTGACATGACTCTTTGACCTTTAGGCAATCAACGTAAATCAGCTGATTCTGTATGTAAAGTATCTTTGTCACTGAGTTACTTCGCTTTTACAAACGACAATGGTTGCATAACCACACAAAGACGCTTTTCCCCGCGACAGAATTAGCTGTTTGATTGCATTAACACTTAACTGCAGAGTCAACACAGCAGCTAAAGCGCAGGTGTTAAAGGGTGATGTAGGCGAGATGCGAGCGTCTCGTACAAATGTTTCTTTTTTTTCAGCGCCCTCCAAATCATGCAGACTACACAAGGAGCCTGTGACGTTCACAATACGTGCACGCTCCTTGACCGTTAGAAATGAGGACATTAGCCAATCAGAGTGTAGTTTGTGTGGACATCCAAAAGGCGTCCTGCGGGCACTTACGGATCACGTGCACACTCTGTGCGTGCAGTATTTGCACGCGGTCGGTAAGGAGCCGGTACTCACACCTTACTAATGACTAGAGTGCGACTATAGGACAGCATCACCTGTACGTTATGGGTGCGTGTGACTTCCGTTATCCTTAGCAATACTTTACGATACACTTACCACAATGACATTCACTTTATTACAGCCTAGAGGTGAGCCTATGAGCCTCAAAGGAACTGCAGGACACACCTGAGCTCGCCTTAAAATCCAGCCGTTCCTCTCTCAGCCCAAAAAAAGGTCATGTGACTAGAGCAAAGATGAACGGTTGCATTCATTCATATTACCTGCGTATTACCTAACGTAAGAAACACAATCATGTCACAATAATGTCTGCTGGCATACATGCTCTATGCAGCAAATGGATGTTTTATGGGTTGTGTCTTTGATATAAAGATGTTTTTCTTTTATTTTTAACAAACATCCACTTTGTTTTTTCCACTCTGCTAGGCCTCCTGAAAACAGCTTTGGGATCTGTGGGAGCCCGGAGCTCAGGCTTTGTCCTTCCTATTGATGAAACCTCAAAGTGCTGACTTGACTGAACTACGCCCACTTTTAACCGCCGCCACATCCGGTTTGTAACAGCTGATCCCCGACAACTTGCCGCATAAAAGCTAGCGAGCCTTGCTGCCCGGCTCCGTTGCTCTTGGCCTGCGGCTGCACGGAGCGCCCAAACCCCGTTTAATCTGTGGGATTACATTAGTGCATCTGGTACAAAGATGGTGAAAAAACAAAATACTCTCAGCTGTACATGAAAAGTCACTTTTATTAAATGTTCTGCTTGCAAATGAGAAAGATGAGTGAAATTTCCACAAACTAAATAGAACAGAGAACCATAGAAACATAAAAAAGTTCAAAGACGTCTCGTTTTAAGTTTTTATGGAGAACATGCAGGTTCTTATTATTTTAAGAGCGAGTTTTCCTTATAGTGCCTTTTTTCCATATTGGTCAGAGATTTTTTGTTTTTTGCAAACCTAAAATTAAACATTTGTTGGAAGTAAATCTTTGTAGATGTTTTGATTCGCTTTTGTCTTTAATTCCTTTGAGTCAAAGCAAACATAATCAAATAAAGGTGTTTAGCAGCACTTATTGCTTATTCCAACGGAACAGAATTGGAAAAAGAACTGTCAGAATTCATCTAAATGAAGGTTTCAGAATCTGTGTTTGCTTTGTGTGGACTCGTCACGTCCTGACAGCTCCTTTACCCGTTTCATGGGTCGTCCTGTGTCTGTCGTTGGCTTTTTGACCTCTTTGTCTCGGGCCGAGCCCCCTCTTTCCTCTCAATGCAGCAGGTTTGTTTTGGCAGCCACGGGTGTCTGGCGTGTGGGGGTGGCACCGGGTCGCACCAGTCACCTCAGATTCTGCTGACTTGGTCCAACCCACCATGAGATAATGGCATTCCAGAGGGATCCTGGCTAAAGCCGGCCTTTTTTGGTGGTCAGGTATATAAAGAGCAGGCAGCTGCAGAGTCGGGAACGAACTCTTTCTGCCTCTTTGCTCTGAAAACAGATCATTCTAGAGAGAAAATCTTTCGTGTCTTCAAACTTGACCCCTGACCTCCTGGAAGCAGCTCCAAGCAACTCCATCGATTGACTAAACCAGACGCAGCCTTATTTCTTCAGCCACTATGGATATTGCCATCCAGCACCCATGGTTCCGACGCACTCTGGGCTCCATGTACCCAGCTCGACTCTTTGACCAGTTTTTCGGGGAGGGGATGTTTGATTACGACCTCCTGCCCTACACCTCTTCCACCATCAGTCCATTCTACAGACAGTCGCTGTTTCGCAACTTCCTGGACTCCTCAAACTCTGGCATTTCCGAGGTACCCAGCACCACTTCTTTGAAATGCTTTCATGTCTTTTGTTTACAGCGTGGGTTTGGTCGCACGACTGTGTCCGGCAAACCGGTTTGGTTCATCCTTTCACTGCTGTGTCTCCCTCAGGTGAGGTCTGACAGAGACAAGTTCACGGTTCACCTGGATGTCAAGCACTTCTCCCCCGACGAGCTCAGCGTGAAGGTGATCGATGACTATGTGGAGATCCAGGGCAAGCATGGAGAAAGACAGGTGACCCTCCTATTCCCTTCCTTCTACTACAACCTGAGTAAGGCTCAAAAACGAGGCAGAAAATACGACTAAAACAAATCTCAAAACAACCACAAATGATACAGGATCACTTGTGTTTAGAAATGTAACAAGATTTAGAAGATTTTTCAAATCATTAAACAGTTTAACAAAGTTTTTGCCAAATTTCCAGTCAAAGGAACATCTTGGCTTGAGCCCTGCAAAAGCGGGTCTGTAACCCCAATAATTGTTTTTCCTTCTGTGGTCTTTTTGTTGCCTTTAAAATGTCAAACAAAAAGAATTCTGACTTGACACAAAGTTTAGGACCAGATAGGAGTTAAGAGTTCTGAAAAGATTAACTCCACCTATTCCATGATGGTATTGTGGAAGTTGCAATGCATTTGGAGAAGAACTGAGCTTTTAAAAATAAACTTTCAGGTGCAGAAACTACATTTGACACATATTTACCATAGAAAGAGCTTCCAAAACCCCCCATCGTCAGGACGGCTTCTCCTTCAGGAAGGCTGGTATCTTTAAAGCTTGACATCTTGACCAAAACTATTTTTCCTTTCCTAGAAAAATTCTCCTCTGATTCCCAGGTGTTCAGTAAAAGCAACAAACATGGACCTTTCCATTGGAAAAAAAGAAAAAAAGTCAATGCGATATTTGACAGGGTAGAGACTGGCTAAAATCCAAACATTGGAAAACTGTTGATGACTCAACTCTGATGAAGGGTGTTGCTAGTGTAAACAACATGGAAAAGTTTACATAGGTGTTGGGTCCTGTAGATAAAAGCTCTACAGGAAACTAATGCGCCAACAAAAGCTTCTGGGATTCACAAAGCGTAAATGGGAAGAAAACAATAGGGGGGTGTCAGAGAGCGACAGGTGACAAATCTAAAATAATAAGGTTTTTTATTGTGCTAAATCAGGGAACCAGAGCCTGTACAAATATATGGACAACTTTGGTTAGTAGCTGTCCAGAGGGGAGTTGCTAAAGTAATTATATGTTTATATTTTTTCATTTACTTTTTCTACTGGATTATAAACCAATGATTTCATGTTTATGTTCAGGTTAACAGCAGTAGTAAGTCTTGCCTGGTTTAAAACCTTTTGTAGGAGCAAATTAGCTGACCTGGGATTGTCCTGTATGGACACAGCAAGCCTTTTATTTTGAAAGGAAGTCACCCCAGCAAGCATTTTTCAAAAGTAAAAAACTTCTAATGAAAATGTTAAAAATTTATATTTTGAGCACATGATGGTTTCTCTTTTTATTTCAGTTTCGTTGAAGCTAAAATATGTATAATGATGTAAAAAATGTAAAAGACTTCTTAGTGAAACCAATGCTGAAGAAACTGCTTACAATATGCTCTACAGCTCTCAGAGCACAGACTTGGTTTTTTTTCGTTGTTGTTTAGCCTAGTACTATTTTTCGTATGCAGACTTTCACAAGTTATAAATTTGATTTTAAGACTGTAAATTTTTAATTTATAACTTTTGAAAATATAACTATTATCGTAAAATATCGACTCTTTTACTCATAATTCTATGACCTTATTCTCGTAAAATGACGACTTTTTATTCATAGTTTTACGACTTTATTCAGGTGAATGTATTTATTTTATTTTTATGGTGGCCCTAATACTCTGTCGTAAGTAACCCCTACAGGGTTTAAGTGGATTTAGAAAATGGAATGGACTTGAAAAGAGGTCAAAGGTCAACATTTGCCCTGAGTCTGTTCCAAAACAGGAAGTTCTTTTTTTGTTTAAAAGAGCTATGCTGTTTTTCCAGGATGACCACGGCTACATCTCCCGGGAGTTTCACCGCCGCTACCGCCTCCCCTCCACTGTGGACCAATCGGCCATCACCTGCTCCCTGTCCGCTGACGGACTGCTGACCCTGACTGGACCAAAGGTCAGTGGGGGGGCCGAATCCGGACGCAGCGAGCGCACTATCCCCGTCACCCGTGACGATAAGCCCAAAGCTGCCCCATCCTCCTAGACTGGAGATTCCTTCACTATCTTTTTCCTGGGGGATTTCTGTGACCTCCTCCTCTTGTAGTCCTAGTGCACCCTTATGGTGTTTAGATAAAAACGCCCCTCTGTCATGGATATAGTTCCTTTGAGGGGTTTTCAGGAGAGAGCTGGTTTTGGGCGAGACTCCCAAATCCTTGAAAGACCTGCATGTTTCTCCTGCATTAACTCCACCTACTCTGAAGAACCCTCTACTTCCTGTCTTCATAATTCATGTACGTAGCGCCTATCTGCTGAAGTCCAAACTGAGAAATATAATAAAGTTACACTAAACAATCAGCAGTGGATTTGTGGATCATTATTTCTTTGAATATAACTTCAAGAACAGACCCTGAAAGAAGTCGAGAAGTATTGAACACAGAAAATCTGTCTTTAATTAGGGGGAAAAACTGCAACTGAGGTGATAACAGTTCACGGTTCTAAACACTTTTTCATCATTCGAAATTTCAAAATTAAGGTTAAAGCTCAAATAAAAAAGATTGAGCCAACAGCACTTTTTGGAGTATATGTTTCTGCATCGTTTGGCCAACATACGCTACTTTGACGCAAGTCAAAAAAAGAGGCAGTAGACACAAATTTGACATGTGAATTTGGTGGATTTTTTTTTTCTCCTGCGACGGATGCTTCAACAAATTTGACTCTTGATGTGAAACTCGGGGTATCAGACAATGGCAAGAACAAATCAACAAACTATATAATTTTTTGGGGGAAATGAGGCTGTTGAGGCACCTTGGTGACTGGAAAACAGAAGGATTTTAGTCTTGAATGGAGAGAAATTAAAGGATCGTGATCCCAAAAACAGTGGAAACATAATGAGGCTCCTTTCAGAAATGACAGGATTTTTGGTATCTTGAAGCAGGACTGATCAATACTGACTCCAGCCATGAGGCTTGATCGACTCATCAATACAAAGAGAAAAAGAAAAAGAAGACTAAAGTAAAGTTCCTGCATAGAAAACAGATCAGAAATCACCAAAACTGAAAAACAAAAGAATCAAACCACCCTTAAAGACGGTATCTTTCAAGTAAAAGTTTGAACTCATTAAAGAATCAGTAGACAGACCGTTGGGTAGAAAAACATTCTTTAGTGTCTATGAACATACAGCATGAACACCGTTAAGAGCGATGTTAAAACAGTTCAGGAAGCAAAACGTTCCTGTGCTTCTATAGAAACACTTTCCGTGGAACAGAAATGGAACGGTAACAGGAACAGCAGACGGAGAAGTCTCCACATCACTCACCCTGCAAACAGAATTTGAAATGAATCCGACTTTCCTTTACTCAAAGACCAGCGACTAGCGCTGGCAGCCTGTAGGTGTAGCCCCGCCCCCTGTGCTTTCATTGGACCTCCAGGAATGTTCTTAAAGACTTAAATCCATCGTCTTCACGCAGCAATATTGGGGCCATGTTGATGATGTCATTTAGGAATTGGATGTCATGTGATGTGAATTTCATTTTACCACTTTGACAGTAATGTATTTCTACTCTATTTTATTTTAAAAAACTGAAATCTGTACAAATCTGTATCAGATATCACAAAATATCCCACAATCATCGTGTTTTCTTATAATGCAGAGCTTTACTCACTAAATCTATTTCTTTGGTCTTCCCTGCAAAGACAATCCTTGTAGAGGGAATCAAGTTCCCCACCTGATCCTATTGAAGTTAATGAGGTTATAAATGTTGCTTTGGGGGAAGCTGTGGAGATACTGGAACCTTCAGGTCACACAGAACAAATTAGCATCTTCTGCCTCAGGCTGGAGCTTCAAGGAGCTCCCATCAAAAAGGTGAACAGTTTTAATATAAAAGCTCAAAGGCTGACTCATCAATAATTGAAAAAACTAGTGCGTACCTGTTTGAGGGCCTGCAGGTCCTCCAGGGTCTGCTGGGCCATGGATCGAAGGATGGGTTGAGCGCTGGAGGTGAGCAGGCTAACGCGAGCCTGCAGCCCCGGATCCAGCAGGGAGGAGCCCAAGGCGGGGAGCGTGTTCTCCTCCAGTAGCAGTGACTGGAGGAGGCGCAGGCAGTGGAGGCTCACCTCCCAGTGTCCATCTGAGACAGAACCACATCAGAACCGCACACAGATCCTCTGAGAGGAAAGACATTCACGCTTTAAGCCATAGTCACATCCACCTGTACGGGAGCTGTGGAGGGTCATACAGAGGAGCGGCCGCATCTTAAGAAGGGAACAGGTGTATCTTGCAGTTCCCTTGAGACTTGTACATCTTATGGGACGCCATCAAAGTGGAACGTACCATTGTTGTTCATGTGGTAAGTGGATCGTGAAGTATTCGTAAAGATAATGTACGTTTCGCGCACTTACGATGTGTTAGTTAAGGAGTACTGGCTCCTTAACAGCCAGGCAGTGCTCTTACTGATGCGATGTACACACCGGACATGTTTTCAAGAAACAGTTAGCACTTCCGTGAAATGATAAGGACAATACTCATATGTCTCTACTATATCCAGGTTCCTGATTGGTCAAAGTTTGACCTGGTTTAACTTTCTACGCACGTTCAGTGGCCACACAATTTGTACGTAGAGCCCAAAGACAGTCGCAGAAACTTGTGCTGAAACTTGCGTAGCGACGTGTGAATGCGAAAGATTTGAACGCAGAAGCTGAAACTCGTATACATGCGTTTACATAGACTTTCCATTGGAAGTGGTCACTTCTGTTGCCGAGGCCGAAGTGAATGTAGCATTACCCTTACTTGTTGTATGTGTTCACTACAGCCTGACGCCCGCAGCATACCCATAGATAAAAAAATGTGCATTAACAGTCTCTCATTTTGGGTTCACTGAGCGGTCTTCGATCTTGATATTTCCTACAGGTCACCTGCGTGCCCCGTACAGGTTTGACCATTTTTCTTCCGCAGACAGTCCAAATCTACCCGTAAGAGCAGTTGGGACTAGGACTTCATCAAAGATGATATTTTTACTGACATTTTTAAGTGGGTTTAGACAATCAGAGAAATAAAGACATAAAACTGTAACTGTAAGGATATACATCAAATACTTTTTAAAAAAGTGACGTTTTCTCACCGTCTAGCAGAGTCTGCATGAGGCGCACAAGCCCTTTGTTCTCACTGATGATCTGCAGTCCATTGATGTTGATGCTCATGTTGTACAGAGCCATTAGCATCAAGCTACAGAACAACAACACAACCGCAACATGACTGTGAGCAGCAACTGAACACAACTTTCACAGGAGTCACGTTTGGATTCTTTTTGTAGCTTAATTCTTTATCAGTTTCTATAATGTTCTTTGACTATCTGTGTTCCCACAAACACACGTACACTTTCAGTTTAGGGAAAAACGCAGGCTTCATCAGCTCCAGAAGTTTTATCAGAGTGTCCAACAGGACTTGTCCCGATGTGCACAGGAAGTCCCGCCCACAAGCTACAGCCGCTATGTCTGATTGATGGAGAACAAAAGTCAGCTGGCATCATATTTTTAGCAGATAAATTCTTCAGGGATAACTCACTTGTGATGGTTCCTGCCAGAGCCAGCACAAACTGTTGCTCATGGGAGTTGTAGTCCTCCGACTGGTCTTTTGCATCCTCATCTAAGGACTTACCGAAGCTCTCCAGAGTCTGAGCTGCAACGTTTAAGAAGGACGGCAGCTTTCCCTGCAAAGCAACAGTAAGAATATTTACACTTTCCTCTGCAAGCTAGTGCGGAGCCGGGTCAGTTTACAAAGTAACCACTAGGAGTCTTCTTACACATCAGGTCACGATTCACTCCAATGTAAAACAAGCCAAGTTCATTACTTTTTAGCTGCAAAGTTTTTTTGACATCAGTGATTTAGATTTAACTCAAAGAAACTGTTCCGGTTTGAATTTTGAATAACTTTATTGGTTTATTTTAGGTTTCAAATGCTCCTTTTTGGTTTATAATAGACAGATGATTGTGAATCATCAGGTCTAGGACACTTTACGATAATAATGTATTGTTACAAGAATATGTGTCTTATCCGTTTGTCTAGCAGGTAAAATAAAAACAATTTAATTGAAAGAATTGAAGAAAACATGTCTTAAAATAAAAATTCTTGGCAAGTTTTCCATGTAAAAATTTTTTTCTGCTTGTTAAAGGAAAATCTGTCAGTGGGGTAAGAACTGTTGGCTTATTTCTAAGGGGCTTAATGAGCTGACTGATCGCACAAATGATCGAGGAGTTAAGGTAGGTCAAAGAGTGTGTTTTCTTGGTGTCGCCGGCAACTAACCAGTGTCAACAAGTTATTCCACACAAGCACAATGAGAGGTGCTGTGCCGTGATGTGAGCGGCTGGGACAGTGTGACACTGTTGGGGCAAAGCATTTTCAGAAGGTGCAACAACGCTTTCTGCAAGCGCAATCGTCAAAAATGTGTAGTTTCCAGAGTTGGGAGTTTTGAGCAGCAGCTCCTGGGAGAGTCTCCAAATGATCTCATGAACCCCGGAAATGCCGACACTTTTTAAAAAATGTAATGAATTCAATTTAAGTCAAAACAGAGGCAGCAGACGCACATTTGACACATAAATCGTGTTTGGTGTGATTGCAGCGTTAGCGGTACTACAATCTGCATTTTTGACCTTTAACACCAGAGATGTCACTGGTGACGCTTTTTGATCCAGCCTAACTCCTTAGCGGTTTACCCTTAAATTTTTGACTCTCAGTACTGGTTGATTTCATGGAACTTGTTTTGGTTCTGCCTGGCAGACACCGGTCAGGACACCACTCACATCAGCCAGCCACTGCGTGACCGTGTCCTCCCTGGCCGAGCAGCTCCACAGCAGGCCGCAGGCGGCCGACCCCAGTCCTGAGCAGAAGTCGGCCTGCTGCTGCAGCTCCTCGCCACTCTGCCACAGCTGCTCCCGCAGCAGCAGCTTCTCCTGCAAACGGAGGCGTGGTCACAGACTGTCAGAGGAGACCCTCTACTGAGCGGGCTCCCGCACTCACCTCCCGCTCCCTCTGACATTCGGTCTGTACCGCCTCCAGCCTGGACTTCAGGTGCAAGGCCTCCAGTCCCAGGTGTTCCTGTTCCATCTGCTCCTTCTCTGCAAACATTTGTCTGACAGTAAAAATCACAGAACCTGACTGAAGCAATGAACCACCCATCAAATGTTACCTTCCTGTTAATCCATTTCAACTGTGGTTTCTGTCCACAGAATGAGGACGCCACTGTTTCACACTCCATCCAGAAGATGGCAGTGGGTTTTATGTTCTCTGAATTACCATCCAGTCTTAAATGAAAGGAGGAAACGCTAAATTATGGTTTCCTCTCTGTTCCGTCTACAGTTCTGCTTTATTTTGAAAGGTTTTGGTTTGAAGTCATCACGTAGACTTACAACGCTGCCTTGCTTTTTTTGACATTTGCAAAGTTCCATGCAAGTCCTCGCCTTCTGTTTCTGACGCGAACCAGAAAGAATAGTTCCTCAAAGAGCCACTAAGAAAAGATTCTGCATTGATGCCCATGTTCAATCCACACTGGTCTGGTTGCTGCTAGTTTGTTTTTGATTAAATCCACTCGTTTATGAAATCGTCCGTTTTGATTTTTTTTTATTTTAGATAAATGAACCGGGTTGTAGGAGCCCAGGAGACGGACGTCAACGGGGGCAAAGCCAAAGCAGGCTCTAATCGTGCCACTAATCTCATTGGCCAATCCGTCAACCATCCCTTTCTTTCTGATTTCTGGATGGTCAAGTCCATCTTCTTTTATCGCCACACAGTGAAAACTACTGATATAGGATCGCTCAGCGTTTCCACCTACCCGGTAACACCAGGGGGTGACACTTTCACTTCCTTCTTCACCATAAAATCAACACACAAAAAATCTGGAGCCAAATCAGTTCTTCTGGGAACTGCAAGGTTACCAGTTCGACAACCAAGAAAATCTATTTAATTTAGCCAAAAGACAGTCCAACTAATTAAATTCTATAATTACAACAACTGTGATACAGTTTTAATAATTTAAAGCTTATATTTTGAATATAGGTTCAGACTTGGCTCCAGTCAGGCAGGCGGTGGTAGTATCATCAGCTGCTCAGGTCCATCTGTCCTGATTTTTTGTTCATTGCAACAAAGATAGGGGGTCTGTTAATCCTGTTTCCAGCTGAGACCACAGAGCCAAAAGGAATCAATGGATCATCGATCTCATCCTGTTGGTTTTTGTACTTTAACTCTTCACAAAGTCTGTAGATTTTTTCGTCTTTGCTTCACTTTGATGCTACATTTCTGATTGCGCTTTTAGCATATGGTGTTCACACTGGACTGTTGCGACCTGATACTAGCGCATGTTCCTACAGTAGTTTGAAGAGGCTTGGTGCGAAATATCGAAGTGGAGAAAATCTTGAGATTCTGGCTTCTTTCACAGCTCTACTCCGATATATGAAAGACATCGAGTCATTTTAAAACACGAAAATCGCAATTAATAATTTCTCCCTTATGATCCATTTTCAAACAGTTGGCACTTCTGTGTTTTAAAAAGGACGCTATCCATTCGTCATTACTAAATTCAAGTCCCTGAATGGTCAAAGTGCAACTGCTTTAACTTTCAACGAACCTTCAGTGGCCGCGTGTTTTGTAGGTAGAGCCCCAAAAACGTAAACGTTGTAGAAACTTGCGTAATTATGCTTGAACACGAGAGTTTTGAAAAGCGGAAGCCTGGAGCGTGCATTCCCGTAGACTTTTCATTGGAAGTGTGCATGAATGAGTCTTTCCAAGGCCACTGTGAATGTAGCATAAGAGTAGTCAGGATAGGCTCCAGCGACGATGTGACCCTGAAAGACAACAACTTGTGAAGCGATGTAGGAACGTGATAGTTTTTGAGTCCAAAATGTGCATCTATGTGTGTTTATGTAAACTTTTCATTGAAGTGGCCGCTTGAATGTGCGTTTCCGAGGCCGTTCCAGATAACTGCTTATATATCAATGTCTCTACAGGACCTGAAAACACTGCGCTTCTTGTGGTGAAAGCTAGTTCTCATATGATGAAGCTGGTCTTATCTGGCCTTTTTATTCCTGACTGATTCTTGTCCTGTTTAAACTGCCTTTTATCATCATTAGTGAAAAACGAGCTGCCATGGCAACAGCAGCTGTTGTGCAGTCAAAGAGTTTCCTGCAGACGATTACGCGCACAGGAGGAGAGCTGCTATCAAAAAACAGCCAGCCCACGATCAAAACTTCAGGCAGCAAACACACAAACACAACAGATGGCACGAGCTGTGCGGTTAGGGCCCCGTCTGCGTACTCGTCTGTGGTTTCTGGGCTGTCTGCAGCATCTCCATCAGGTCCGCGTTCAGCACTCTGGGCAGGAACTCCCGCAGCTGCATCACCTCTGTGGTTAACTTCTCCAGATCTTGCTTCCTCACTCGAACAAAACCATTCTGGAAGAAAAGAGGAGATCTGAAGAATTTGAAGTTAAACTGGATTTACACGCAAAAACGCCAGTTGCCGGGCAAAATGATGAATTCCAGTGGAATTAAATCACATGAGAGTCATTAAATGTTGTGTAGGAACCATAATAAACATATTCATGATCTAAAATCTTCATTAAATCAGAATTAAACTCCTGAAAAGTTTAGAAAAAATAAAGCTTACACTAAAAAGGGGGGGGAAAAAACAGAAAAAACAGAGAACTCCACATTACTTGGCCTATTCATTTATAACAGAATTAAGATTATTGATCCAGCAGAGTTTTTAAAAATGCAACAGCACCATCTGGTGGTAAAAATGTGTGAGACATAAATAACCCGCAGTCGGAGAGCGCCGTGAGAACCAAAGAAAGCTTTTGTGGACTTTAGTAAAGCTATGGATCTACATGACATGAAGCAATGTGATGAGGATGGAGGAATCTGGATGAAGATGTTTATCAAACAATGAAAACGTTTTCTCTCTGAAAGTATTTTCCAAGTAACTCTAAGCCTTAAATTGATGTTATATTTTCTGAATAATATCATTTGATGTACAGAAGGTACAATATAACTTGAATTCAAACATTTAGATTAATGGAGAAAGAAATTCATTCCAGTCATTACAAGACCTAAAATGGCTTACTTTTGAATAAATGTGTTGAATTAAACCAGAATGGTTCTACATTGTGGTATCTGCACATTTAGTATTTTCACCGTACTATACATAAATACACATAAAAATCCCATCAGTTTCCCATTATCTCAATATTAACTTTCTTATAGAACTGAAGGCCGTATATTTACAAAAAAATAAATCAAATAGTAAAGTTTGCCTTTTCTGTGGGTACAAATTGGCTAACTCAACGTTAATTGAGATTTGTTGTAAATTAGCAAACAGCTCACCTTCAGCCGCTGGGGTTTCCCGCCAAACAGAGCGGCCATCTTTCAACCAGCAATGGAACTGCGCCCTCTAGCGGCTTGGAGCTGGATTCTTCTTGCTGTTTAGAGGATTACAGTTTCGATCTTTTTAAATAGAATTTGTCTTACAGTTTCTTTACCCAAGCTAGCTAAGCTTTTCTAGCAATTAGCTTAAAATGTCAATGTAAATGGCACACTAAATTATTTTTTTTATCATGAACTCGATTATTAACCTAGCCCCAAACATTTACTGTTTAATATGACTTTACCGCGTGCCCTCTCGGACGGTGCAGTCACGTGCTCTTACCGATGCCTCGTGTGGACCTTCTGTTGATCCGGTCCGCGCTTTGACATTTTCCGGACGTGCACTTAAGCCTACGACTGTGTGCTGCTTTCACTGACCCTCGGAATCGACATGATACGACCCAAAATTACTTTTAATCCATTTCAACCAGCTTTTTGAACGTAGACGTCACCTTTATTAGGCTGTTTTTTTTAGTCATAAATAAACGCGCGTGAGATTGTATGCAGCTGAGCCACAAAAAGTGGAAAATAAGCTTTTTTTTTTAAGAAATAAAATATTTAAAATAAAAAAATCAAAATAAAGAAAACTATTAATTTATTATGGTCTATGCAGTTTCTAAATATGATTTGGGGTTATTTAAGGAACATTCACAATAAATTAACAGAAAACCAATGTATCTTGTGGGTCTTTATTGGGTTTTTCGTAGTATAGATACGGAAAGTCCGACTTTCAAGCTGTGCTCAAATGCATCACAGACCACCTTTCCTTTGTTTGAACGTCTGCGTTGAGGCAGAAGCGCCGCAGGTCGCTCTGCTCCGCGTTCTCCCATGTCTGCGGGATTATCCGCCGAGGTGTGTGGGGAGGAGGTGTTCTTCACGCAGTTCCCCGTCCACCGCGCCTGCCGGGATGGGGATGTGGCCGCTCTGATGCCGCTGCTGCAGCAGCTGTCAAACCGGGCTCCTCTGACCGCTGAGGACTCCTACTACGGATGGACTCCCATTCACTGGGCTGCTCACTATGGACGGGTACGCGGAAAACCAGCAGAAAAACACTCAAAAATGTTTCTGAGTAATCAAGTCCGCTTAAATAAAACTCGCTTTGTTCTATATTTGTTTCTAAAGTAGAACGTGCTCGTAAAGGAGACAGATGACGTATGCAAAGTACTTTTAGCCATGTTTCATCTTCATTCGCTCTCATCTCATATGTTGTGTCTGGGTTACCTGTTTTTAATAAAGGTTTAATCGTTTTTTTTTTAGTAGTTCTCATGCTGAGTTCTCATTGGCTTAACCTGAGCCAATTGCTGTTTAGGCGCCAAATGTAAAACCGGAAGAGTTTGTCTTTCGAGGACAAGGGCACAAAATGTGATTTTTAAAAATAAAAATATTCACTTTTAACCGAATGAAATGTAAAATAAATAAATAATAACAACAACAATGAATTGGATGGATCAAACTTTTAAAACCATGTCAAAAAGAGCTTGATCGTTTGTTTTGTCTGCGTATGGAAATTATGATTTTTCTTTCAATTCTTGCATTTTTAAGTGTCCTCTGCAGCAAAGGCAGATTAGCTAATGTTTTGATAGTGGCATACTTAAAAGAACAAAGCCTGTGGTCACATGACTCATTGGTTTTGTGGTCCGGTCATGTAGTTTCACCACATTTCCCACCTTTTGTGACGCCACTTCCTGTTTTGTCGAATCATATTAAAAGTTAAAAGAACCACAGTTTATCAACGAATACATCCTATAATGCTTAAAAAAAGAATAATAGATTTTTTGTTTGTTTCATTTATGGTTATTTTTTTACTTTTCATTTTTAGTTAGTTATTTGTTTTATTTCATTCTACAAAACAATTACCAAAAAATAAAATAAAATATACAACGTAAAAACTTGTTAAGTAAAGAGAACGGAAATTAGAGATTACTTTATAAAGCGCATTAATTAATGTCAGTAAAGCCAAAAAAAACACTTTTTAAAATCTTTTTTATAACCATTAACAGAAAATAAAATACAACAGTACACCAACAATTGTGGATTCCTTAACTTAAACACGTAATAAAACCTAGCATATAGACAAAATAACCATCAGGTATTATTGTTCATATCCTTTGAATATTACAATTTCATTAAAATATAAAGTTATTAGCAACATTGCTAGCAGTGTTTGTGTTTGTTTTTGTTTTTTTGTTTTTTATTGAAAATTTTTTGCAGAAAAGTTTTAAATCATCACTAGATTAAAAAAATCATATATTTTAAGTTTTGGAGCTTTTATTTAGATTTTGTAGATCAGAAAGGAAGTCAAATGTGTAAAAAACCAACAAAAGGTTCAAACTAAAGTGGTTTAAGGAGGAGCTGGATTAAACACGCTCCTTTGTCCATCATCAGGGATGCTGACCTCTGTTGACCTCTTGTGGAGAGATAACTCCAGTGTTTGTTGCAGAGACCACGCCTCGGTTTTGAACCCTGGAGATGACCTGCTGCGGGTCTGTTCTTCCTCATTGGGGGTTTGCTTCCTACTGTCAGTGCGTGTGTCCCAACAATAGCGCAGACCACTTAGAAGTGTTTACCGCCAGACACTGTTTATTTGTTTTTTACGGTGAAGTTTTTCTCGGTTTTATTAGCTGGTGTTTTCATCCACTCCCACAGCTGGAGTGCGTGGTGCTCCTGGTGCAGATGGGGTGCGAGGTCAACACCACCACCAGCCGCTTCAACCAGACGCCGACACACACGGCTGCGTTCGGAGGCCACCCCCACTGCCTGGTGTGGCTGACGCAGGCCGGCGCTGACATTAACAAGCAGGTGGGTCTTCCTTATCTGGTCGCTCTGAAATCCTTCATTGGCTGTGAATGCGTGCTTCCCTGACTGACGTTTCCACGTTTATTCAGATTTCTGATTGGATAAGGCATGTCTATGTATTAGATTTAGGTTTTAGGTAGCCTTAATGTTGCTTTTGCAGGTCTGCTTTTTATTTCAAAATAAAAGTCTGCAATCCCTTAAAATCAATTACTTTTTATAAGGTGAGCAGACTATTCTGAGAAAATCAGACAGAAATCTGTTTTCTGGATCATTTTAGTCAGTTTTTGTTAAACTGGGTGTCTTCCCAGCATTTGTTCTCCAGACACACCTACATGTTCTTTATCTGCCTGTGCTCATCAGTAGGATCGGATCACTCTACGTACTGATTGATTATCTGTAAGTCAAGAACTGAGCTTCTGAGCTCTGGAGTGTGTCTGTCTGTTTCCAGATGAGGAAATCTTTAAAGACTTTTGCTGTGTCAGCAGAAAACAGCAGGTGAAGTGAGGATTCCCTTCAGCTCCGCTAAACTCTTGATGAGTTAATCTGTATGGTCTGATAATCCTCTGTTAGCATGGCTCTGAGCTAAATCCACAGAGTTCCTGCAGTGCTGCAGTGCTGTTCTCAGCAGGCAAAAAGGCCTCTAGAAGACTCAGTGTCAAGCTATGAAGGCTCCGGGTATTTGACGTGTGTTCATTTAGGCCATGGTGTTCACACTGGACCAACAGGGAGGGGCTTCTTCTCCTTTTTCTCTTGTTTACTAACGCATGAGCACCACCTACAGTTGGAAGACGCTTGGTGATTGGGTTTGTTGCTAGCTTCTTTGGAATGACTGGTGTGGATCATGTCAGAGGAGTGGCCTTGATTTATTTAAATTTGAAAATGTAGTTCACTAGATAAACCAAATCCAAAAGTCACAACCAAATCCATGTCCCGTATTGGTCATAGTTTGACCTGCTTTGGGTGGTAATGTATGCTTAATGGCAACACTTTTTGTACATAGAGTCCAAAAACGGTTGTAGAAACTTGCATAAACACAATAATTTTGAACGCAGCAGTCGGAAACACACGTTTATGTGCATTTATGGAGGCTTTTCATTGGAAGTAGCATCAGAAGGTGTGAAGGCCTCCAGAATCTTCAGAGTTCGTGTCTCCTAAGCGTTTGTTTGCTGTGTCTGCAGGACTGCGTGGGGGAAGCTCCCATCCACAAGGCGGCTCGCTCCGGGAGCCTGGACTGTGTCCAGGTTCTGCTGATAGCAGGCGCGGAACCACAGTGAGTACAAGAATGTCTAAACTAAAAGTGTAGGCAGGGAATGCTGTTGATGTTCCACCTTCCTTTGTTTTGGTTCCAAACACTGAACAAAGAACTGAACCTCCAATGAAAGCCCAACTATGTTCCTGTCCACATGGGGGCGCTGTCGTCTTCTTTTTAGCTACTCCATTTAATGGTTAGCTGGAGGTGAATCATCTTACCCTCATTGACACCAGCCTCCTCCTCTCCATCCATGAACTCATCTTTGGTCTTCCTCTAGACCTCTTAGCTCCAACCTCAGCATCCTTTTCCCATCAACAGAACATCTACCATTCATTCATTGCTGATCAGTTTCCTTTAGTAAAAATCCATCTGAAGCTTCAAAATAAGTTTCAGATTTCTGTTTTTTGATCCTCTGCAGGGTCCAGGTTAGGTTTCACAACTACCTGACTGACATGCAGAGAAACCGACTGGATCAGATCCAGATTGAATATGTTGGTGTGATTACAGCCTAAAATGTAACATATGTGGGCCTTTTGAAGACAAATGTTCTGGTTCAATTCCTCGTCTCAAAGTTTTTAAAAGAACTCTTTAACCTCTTTGTGCCTGATTATTTTCGTAATGATTAAAAAAAAATCGTCAGTATTTTTTCCTTTCAATGTGGTGCTAAGTTAAGTCGATTAATCGGAACGTTGGGAATTAGCAGCATACAACATGAAGGGGTTCTAATGGGCGCATTCATTCTGGTGACTGGTGTCAGTCACGCCTAATTACGTTTTTCCAATGATGCTGTTTTGTGTTTTATTATGAAGAAAGCGTGTTCTGCATGTCTCACGACCTATGACCTTTCAAAATAGCTGAGAACCTCGTGTGTTTCTGCTCAGATTTGGAGCCCTGATCCTCAGACCATACATAAGGAAAACTGTTCAGTTAGTGTTCGGATTTTAGGCCAGAGTAAATTAGCGCGTTGCAATGTGGAGTCAATGTGCGCTTCGTGCTTCCGTGATCAAAACCTTGGGTTTCGTGCCACTACGCACGTTTCTACGACTGTTTTCAGGCTGTAAAATGTGTGGCAACTGAACGTTTATTGAAAGCTAAACCAGGCTGAACTTTGATCAATCAGGGACTCTGACTTGGTAGTGACTTATGGATGATTTACACAGAAGTACCAACCATCTGAAAACTGATCAGGAAGGAGAAATTAATTGTTGTGGCTTATGTCTGTCCAGAATTCTATGACATCAAGTCTCTGGCATCGGTTTGGCATTCAGCTGTTGTTTCAGCATTATGCTAGCTTTTTTGGCTAATTTGGGATCTTCTGGAGTTTTTCAGCTAAATTGATGCTACGCTAATATTTTACTGTACATGGCTTTAACAGTAAATATGCTAACACTTCTAACGTGGCTAACGTCTAGCATGTTACACACAAGATCTGGATTTATTGTGAACACAGATAATTAAGTCTGACCGACTGACTGACTTTTTTTCTGACTCTTCTGTCTCGTTTAATGCGCCTCATAGTCTGTGTGCCTTTATAGATGACACACATTCAAAGCTAGACCAATTAATTAATTAATCAACCAATTAATTGATGGTGCCCCTTATAATGTAGAAACTACAGTACCGTGTTTGCTAGTTCTCTGATTTGTGTAAAACTCCAAACTGCTAGAATACAATTTTGGTTCTTAAAATTTTCTTATTGACAGTAAAACAATGTTTTTTTTTTAAATGTGAGTTAATATAAAATCACAACTAAAGGGGAAATTTGAAAATAAAACAATTTTCTGACGATGGTCAGTACAAGGTTGAAATGGATGAAACAGGAATTGGTGTTAATTGGAAAACAGGACATTTTCAAAGCTGTTGCTCAAGAGTACTTAAGAATCTAACAAAAATGTAAAAAAGCTCAATATTAAGAGAGCAGTGTTCTGAGCATTAGCAATAGCAATAATCAGAACTCTTATTGCTTGTTTGTATGGAGTAAAATAATGTGGTCCTTTGGTTGGGAGCATCTGTGTCACAGGAAACACACCATGAGCTTTTCAGCTTGATGTCAAAGGGTGTGTAATGCTGCCTTGCTTCAAATCCATGCTGCATTTGAACCCAATGCTGTTGTGTTTTTCAATAATCTGCTGTTTTGTGTGACCAAAAGAAGAACTGTAAGCTGCATTTCCAAACCATGCTGACTTGGACAAACGCAAACTCGTTCTGGTGTTTTACAGTGTTTGAGTTTGAGCATGCTTTTCTGGATTAATCCCAGAAAGAGGAATCTGCGGAATCTACCTCCGCGCCTCTGCGAGCACCGCAGCTCTGCCAATGAGCACTCTGTCGCTCCTCCACTTGCTGCATCTGGCAAACTGGCGAGGTATTTCCTGAAGAGACGGCTTGCAAAGAGGACGTATCATGTCATGTGCTTAACTGCATGCCTAACATGTAAATGTTTCCAGAAAAAGTTGTCCAACTGGAAGCTAAACTGTCTGGCTCAGAGTTCAGCTACTTTTGAAATTAAAATAAGATAGTTTAACAATTCAACTCAATTATAGGATAAAATAATTCTGCTACAACACTTAGACACACACCCAATAATCACTTTTTAAATTGACTTATTCCATTTCTGAATTCTAGTGAGCCTCCTTCACAGGAAAATCTTAACAAGTTCTAGCATTTAGTTCTACCGTAGTCTGAATGAACCATGGCAGTATGTTGCTTACAAAGCATGAATAGTTATACATTTTTGTTTTGTCCATTAAATTCATTTGTCGTAGAGTATAATAGAATACAAAAGTTTTTTTTACCACAAACTTGAAGTCAAACTGTCAACACAATAATCAAAAGTGATGCAGATGAATTAAAATACAAGTGAGCATAAATTATTAGCTTAAAACTTATTATTAGCTTAACAGCTTTTCATTTTATGCTTTATTCAATATTATTGTAGCTTTTATGTGGTAAAAGTTAGTCAGAGAACATAAGCAAAATATACAAACTTATTTTTTTCACTTATACTTAGTGGTTACCTTTTTAAAATCTTAATACCAGAAACTTGGCAAATGACCCTGTTCAAAAGTTTACATCCCCCAGTACTTGATACCTTGTATTTGGTCCTTTAGCATCAATAACAGCTTGAAGTCCCTTGTGGATGAGGTTCTTCGTTTTCTTTAATGGTAAAGCAGCCATTCTTCTTAGCAGGAAACCTCAAGTTCTTGGGCTGTCTTCCTTCAACTGCCCTTCAGATCTCCTCAATAATGCTTAGGTCAGGAGACTCCAGAACCTTCTCCTTATTCTGTTGTAGCCAATGACAGGTGGACTTGGCCTTGTGTTATGTGCATTCTCTGAGCTGAAGAGTGCAGGTTTTCCTCCAGTATCTTCTGTTAATGTGCTCCTCTCCAAATGTAGAGTTTATGGTTTGTGGACAAAATATTAATTCTAGGTCGTATCACTTCAAATTACTTTGGTCCAGAAGTTTGGAAGCTTATCTCTGTGCTGTTTGGCTTATTGTGATCTAGCTATTTTGTGGCATTTTTGTATTTTTTAAAAAGTAAATGTAGTTCTTGTGACCATCCAGCCCATTCTTCATCAGGTGTCTCCTTATTGTATGTCTTGAAACATCCCCACTACAGTAATTCTGAGTCCTACATCACAGCTGGAGTTTTCTTTCCATCACTAATGACTTTTCTGGCAGTTGTTGCAGATATCTTTGTGATTGTGGTTTGGGTTCAACAGAACCCTTCACTTTCCACTTCTTGATCAAAGTTTGAACGCTGCTGACTGGCATTCTCAGTTCCTTAGATATCTTCTTCTATCTCTGTCCCGCTTTGTACAGTTCAGTGACCTTTTCCCGTAGATTTTTTGCCAGGTCTTTAGCTTTCCCAATGATTCAGGATCCATACATGTCAGTGGAACACTAGATGAAGGATGCAAGGGTCTGTTGGGAGCCCAGAAACTCCAAGACCTTTTGTGCACACAGTGATTACAACCAGACCTGTCACAGGTGAGGACGGTTACTTTGAGCTGTCATTCAAACCCTTGTGGATCTGCTTGTGTGCATGTTTCGGGACAAAGTCATCAGGGTATGTAAACTTTTGAACAGGGTCATTTGGGAAGTTTCTGTTGTCATTGTGATTTAAAAAGACTAAACAGAATTGGTTTTAACAATAAATGGCTTTACCCAGCTACTAACTAGGAGTGGAAAAAGTTTTTATCATTCATATTCAATGAAAAATGGCTAATAAATCATAGTTTTCCTCCACAGTTTGTAAACTTATGAGCACAACTGTACATTGTTTAGGTTGTATTTTAGTACGTTTATTACATTGCATAAATATGCAGCTAATTAAGAAATTTCATCATACACTAACACATCACCAAATGTATAAATATTTAGGTAAAAGTTCTGATGCCCTAACATGTTAGCTAACTTTGTGTTTGCTAATCCTTAGCATAATATATTCTAGCACAACCCTATACTTTAGCCAAAATAAACTTTTAGAAAAACAAATCAGTTAATTTGTTTGTACATAGTATATGCTAATGCATGAATTTGTTGGAAAATATTTGTATTATATGCAATATATGTGTGTGTGTCTGTGTTTATATGTAGGCTACTGTGCTAAGCTTGCATTAGTCTAAACTTGAGCTAATTTGAATGGGTGACCTTATTTTATGTGTTAACTTGGGTTTTGTTAAAGATAATAGTTAGCTAACAATGCATGATGTATTTAATCGGTCTGTATTTGCCAATCTAAAACTTCTTCAATAAATCTATCTGGTACAACTTTTGACATTTAAGCATGAATATATATATATATATATATATATATATATATATATATATATACACACACACAAACGATACTCACACATGCTCACACAAGCACATATATCTAAATTCCTACACAAAATGTGGAAGGTGTTTCTCATTTTATTTCACTAATGTAGAGAAAGAAGTTTCTTAACATTTTTAAAGTAAATCTTACATGGGAATAACGTCACTATCTTTTTGAATAAGGCTGCATATTTGAGTCAACTTGTCGAGTCTAAACCCTTTTTTTTTTTTTGTGGTAATTTCCTGTCTCTGCTCAGTTTAAGGAATGCCAGCGGACAGACGGCGGCAGACCTGGCGCACGCCAACGGCTTCCATGACTGTTTCTGCTTCATCTCCAAAGCCCAGACCCACCTGGGCCACCTCAGGGAGCTCCACGCTCACCTGAAGCAGGGGAAGGCCATGATCCCAGCAGTCAGGGACCACACAGTAGGAAGAGGCAGCAGAACTCCATGGAAGGTCAACACTTGAAGAAAGCTCGGAGAGCTGATGGTAAGACCCCCTTCAGCTGACCAGGCCAACCATCATCTTCATCGTGTTCTTTCTCTTATTTTTATTTTTATATATATATATATATATATATATATATATATATATATATATATATATAAAATGGCCTGTCATCCACCAAAAAAGGTAAAGGTTAATATTTAAAGGGAATTGAAAATAAAAGTCAGATGTTGGCCTATAGACCGAAGCACCTGAGAATAAACCATTGACAGCAGGAAAGGTCGCTCGAAACACCTTTACCTTCTTCTTGTACCTTCTTCTTGAAGCTGACAAAGGTACCTGGAGTCACCTAACCAGGTGGTTAGCTAGCGACCCAAGCTAGCTAAACTCAAATTCATTTCAATGTAACATTCCAACTTCACAACATATATGTGACTTTTATGCCTTAGTTTGTGGCTTCAAAACCTTTTTCTTATCTTCCCAAATAAATCTAATATTTGTGACCATTTAAAAAGGTGAATATTTTATCTTTGAAAAGCCCAATGTGGGCGGGGCTTTAGAGCTTATTTTGAACTAGATTTTATTGAGTTTTTATTTACAGATTTTTGTGGTTTGTCATCTGCCTGCAGGTGTATTGGAGCAGATGCAGAGCAGTGCAGGTGAGGAAGAGGATGAGGAGGAGGAGGGCATGAACCTGGAACAAAGCTCAGGTGAGTCTCCACCGTTTCTGTGATGAAACAGAGTTTGTTTCTAAATGATTCTAACTCGTTAAAAACATTTATTTTGAAGCAGACCGCATCAAAGCCGGCATCATTGGCTGTCCACCCCCTCCTCCGTCTCCCATGCTGGGAAACACCGAGCAAGCCGCCAGCCTCCCCCACCTCTGGACAATCCCAATGCCCACTGGATGTCTTCCCAGCAACCCTCAGCGGACATGTGCGGCTCGCTGCACCTGAGCGGCGACGCCAGCAGTGCCGTGAACCACCGCTCTGACTGGTGGAGCCTGATGGAGGCGGGCGGTGGGGATCTGCTGCAGTACGGACACTTCCACGGCTTCGGAGACACGGCGGAGGACCTGAGTGACAGCAGCAAACCCTCACCTGCGGGGGGTCCCGTCCTCCCCACTGCTCATCAGTCCTTCAAGCCTGAGGATTTGATTAATTCTGTCCAAAGAGCTGCCATCCTGGTGTTCACTTCACTACAGTCCAGCCCACTGTTGATGTTTCCGCTTGTTCTCCAGGACTGGAGGGTTCTCCAAACCCTGGTTGTGTGTTTGTGAGTTTAGTTCGGGAGTTCTGTCCTTCAGCAGCTGAAAAAATCCTCGTGTACCAAAGGGAACGTTTGTATCTGCCCGTCTGAAGTATTTATGTTGTAGGTCAGGTTTACGCAGAGCTGTACTGTAATTCTCTGTAATGCACTGAAGACCACCTTTTTGTAATCTGTGGGGCAAGCACGCCGCCCCCCAAAACTGCCTTACAGCAACACAATGAAGCTCATTTTCTACCTTTTCCTGCTTTTTCCTGATAATAAATTAGTTTTGCATTTTCAGACAAACTCCAGCCTTCTGTTTTTCTTTGGGTTTTGAAAATTCGCAGCCAAACGTTTGCGAGTTTGGACAAAAAGCTTCAAGATGTATTACAGAAACAATCGTGTTATAAATGCAATCCAAAACTCGAGAGATCCTTTTATTTTGCTAATTCTTTTATGATGGCTTGATGCAAGCAGAAGAAATGAGTGTCACCATAATTAACTGTTAAAAAGTGCTGGGCGGAGGGAGTTTGACATCATCCATTGGTTTACTTCAGATTTCAGACTTTTGCCATATGAATGTCACCATGTTGGAGCCAGAAGACATCAGTAAGAAGGGATCGGTCCGAGTCAACATCTGTGTTGGACACTGGGGCTCAGGCTCCACCGACTTTTATTGAGGCATCTGATTGACCAGTAAATACGTAAGTAACTTTAACTACAGACAAAAAGATGTAACCATGTCATTAGAAAGATCAAATTAGCAATTTGTAGTTTGGTTTGGTTTCCGACGGGGTTTCAGTCCTTTCTTACCTTAAGGCTGCTTTGAGTCATAATCACTAACTTTTAAAAGCACAGAATCCATCATTTGAGGCGGTGGGAGGAGTTTTAAGGAAAACAGAAGGCTGGACGTCAAGTTTCAGTTCAAGATGGCACCCTTTTTATGACGTAGGCGTTCACAACTTTTTTACTCATTTTGCAGATGAGATTCATTAAGTTTAGTGATTGCATTTTACAGCAGCTCCTATGACTTTTTTTAATATGTATATTTTAGAAACAGTTTTCTCCTATTCTGTTGTTTGCGCAAAGTTTTAATTTGTGTTTAAAAGAACTAAATATGGGTTTGTCTAACAAGCTAAAGCTATAAATCTGAAAAAAATTAATGAAAGTAAAAACATATATGTATTTTTTTAGTTGTTTGACCAAATGTTTTCACTTTTATTCTTTAAGCTGCATTTGTTAAGATCATTCTCAGTCCAGTTCATGTTTTTTCCAGTTTTTCTTTAATCTTATCTTGAATTGGAGCTGTTAGCTGTATTGGATTTGCTTTAGTTTGGGGGTTAAACTGGATAAAGATTGTGGTGATGCAACCAGACTTTCTCCTGTGAATATTAGTGTGTAGGTTCAGTGTCATCTGAAGAATGAACAAAGATGTCTACCTGGAAGGAGATGATGCTTCAAAATCTGTGTGAGCCTATCGGTATACATATTCTAGCTTCTCGATCACCCGTGTTTGATGGCTTTGAGAAAGGCCTGTCAGAAAGACGCGCTTGTCCATCTTCAGTTCAGAGATTGAACACTATGAAAAGAAAGCCAGAATAGATTTCTGGTTTTCTGCTATTGTATGTTTTCACTTGGTCCCTTCAGATGAGCTTCAGCCTGGAGAAGACCACCATGGTTTTGGATCATGATCACATTTGGCTTTAGCTGTGTTTGGGGAAGGGACACAGCGCAGTGTGGTTCCTGAAACATCCATGTTCTTCATGTTAAAAGCCACCATAGAAAACACAAGTTACGCTTTGAAATACATACATGTCACCCATCTATTTTCCATTGATTGTAAAGTTTTTAGGTTGTGCCAGTATGTTTAAACCATCCAAACAGTGATTTATGTTTGGTTTGTAAGACTCCCTGTGGAACCAATGGTGTAGAACCCAGTCTTGTGGCGACCTTTATCGCAGTCAGGGTATGTGTTGAGATATCGCTACAGCAGAAAAACTAGTTTATGAAGGACGTAGGGTGTGTGCAATAGTAATAGAACAAGCAAAAAATCTTCTGCTGGGTTTGCTGGGTCAGGTCATTCCATCAGGAACCAGTGGTGTGAGGCCCAATTGAGACCAGGCTTGTGGCCTGAAAACCTAACCTGAACCTAGAAACAGAACTTAGATCAAACAAACCAAACTTAAGGGCAAAAATCCACTCAAGAGTTCAACAGTTGGCAATAAAAAAATGTTTGTTTTTTTTCTATGTTATCCTTGTAGCCTTTGTTTGTTTGCCTCAAAACAACTTTGTTTGTGATTTGTGACACAAAATAATGTAAAATATGTTTGCACAGCCCATTTCAATGGTTAATTTGATGTAAATGTTCTTTTATTGACTGAAACACAAACTGGGTATTTTACTGTCTTCTTACAGTGAGCTAAATTGTCGGCCATGTTTGTCCAAGCCTCGTCCTCGAGAAAAAGCTCAGACAGCATTTACGTCAGCTTTGTTTAGTATGCCAAACAAAAAATGCCTACTGTAAAATAAATGTATAGAATTTGTGGCTTTGGACAGCGGGAAATGTACATTTGCATCAATTTTCTAGACATTTGTAGTCTTTCGCTTTGTTTCGTGTACTGTTTTCGAGCGGGAAAGTACCAAATCTGGCAACCCGGCAATTAGAAAATTCGCATTGCGCAGACTCGCGCCGCGTGCAGATTCAGTTTGAAGCTATCAGCTACACGACAAGCCGCACGTGTGCAAGGCCCGCTAGAAAAAGAAGTGTCTAAATAGTTGGTAAGGTTGTTTTGTTGTAAATATTTCGTGATTCTAATCTGGAAGAAAACTAATCTTGTCTTTTTTTAAAAAACATTTTCACTGACAGTTTTCTTTTCTTTTTTTTACTTTACATTCGAAAAACATTCGGTGAAACTAGCTTAAGACACACAAAAATACACAAAGAGATAAAATGTTAAATGTTTGACTGGTTTTAGTTTTCTTAGTTTTGTCATTTAGTCGGCTGTGCTTAAACTACAAAGTTGGCATCGCCGTTTACTGCCTCGCGCTACCTTTGCAGCGTCGGCGGGAGTTGCGTGGATCACCCATCTGCGCATGTGCAAAACGTTAATTGTACCTTACAGAATTGGTGGAAACGTTTATTTTCATTTTTCATTGTGCGAGATGATCTCAGGACCTGGATTTTAACGCAATTCTTACACCATGGCCAACGCCACTCGTTCCCCGAAGTAAAAACCTAATAAATATGAACACTTAAAATAAATATGCACATTTAAAATAAATATGCACATTTAAAATAAATATGAACATTTTCGAAGATTTTAATAACTGAGATTTTGCGTAAACCCAGCTTCTGCTGATGGTTTAAATAAACCTTTTAGCTGGCAGTAAACTGAAGTTATTCGTTACTATAGCAAAAAATATGAACTTTTCCTCTTGTTTTCACTGAGAACACAATACAAAAAAAAAATATAACAGGTAAATCAGAAGTATAGACTAATCCCCTAAAACAGATTGTGATTATCCAAAATTACTGGGAAAGATGTAAGTACAGTAATGTGTAGAAAAATCTAGAACATCAAAACCTTCAAGAGGTTTTCTTGAACATTGTTTGACTTTTCTTGATATTTTTTTAATAGAAAAGGAGAAAATGTGTTTAATTTATAATAAATTACATAAACCTCATTTTCCATCATTTCTGCTCAGCCTCTTCCTGTGTCTTCAGATCAGACTGAAAAAAATGGACGACTGGGAGGAAGAGGTACGCACGTTTTCAACGGTTTATCCATGTTTTGAGTCACCCTAACTCTGACTGTGGTTCACAGGAAACCGCGCCTTCCTTTAACCCCGCCAGCAGCAGTAATGAAGGTACCCCCTGGATCCACTTTGGTGTGAGGTTCTGTAACTGCAGGTTGTGTATCTGTGTGACGATCACATGTGTTGTTAGCTCCGCAGAGAAGCTTCTGGAACGGAGACGCTGGTGATTCAAGAAATGGTGAGTGCGACTCCAACACGCTCTTGAACCGCCATCGTTTCCTGTTGGACGGGGGTTTGGTACGATTACTAACAGAATGGATGGGTGCCGGATTGAATCAAATCTTCTTTTTGGTTCTTTTTGCCGTAAAATCCATCTTCCTGCAGATAAATTAAAGAGTTTAATGTTTGGAAGAAAAGCTCTAAGCAAATGGTTTGTTCCGCTGGTGGAACCTGACATCTCTGCTTCTGTTTCAGACAGCTGGAACCATTCGAACCGAGAGCGAGGAGGCTTCACCGGGAGAGGAGGCCGAGGAGGTGCTCTGCTTCCCCATCATCACTCCCTTCAAACTGACCTTTCAATCTTTTCTCCGTAACATCATGACTAAACTGTTTGATCTCAACTGTTCATATGAGGTTTAGTTGTTCTTGGTTCTTCGTCCAGAAAAACTCAATTGAGTAAATGAAGCTTTGAAGGTTAAACACGAGCAGAACTTGTGCTTGTTCTATAGTTTGTAAGTGGATGCTTCAGTTCTCCCTAAATCTGCAGAGTTAAACGGTCATCATGCCAACAGACCTCATCCTCTTGGGGCTTATAGAACGTTCCCACGTTCTGGAGAAGATCCAGAGGTTTTGGTGGTCCTCTCTGACCCCCAGCCTGCTCTGATGCTCGTCTGTAACCTGCTGGTTTCAGCAAGCTGGGATTTGAACCAACATGTTACCTTCTGCTTGATGAAGACAATGGAACGTCCCTTTGTTTAGACAATCTGTGTTAATAAAGTTTTTTCTGTTTTGGTGCGGATCAGGGCGCGGCAGAGGCTTCAGGTGGTCAAATCAGGACGAGTTCAACGGTAAGAATCCCATCTTGTTTTCCCGCCATCCAAACATCTGCGGGTCTGACGCCGATTTCTGAACGCAGGAGGCGGTGGAGACTCGGAGAACGGTGAGGGGGTTCTGAAGGTAAGATGCCAGTGGGTTCTTTGTGGTTCCTGAACTCTGTGTTCCATAGGGTTCAGAGGAAGAGGCCGAGGAGGAAGAGGAGGCTTCAGATCAGGTATGGACCATCTCTGTGCTTCACCGTCAAACGCTTCCTCTGCATTAACTGTTTTTCTCTGACAGGTGGAGAGCAGCGAGGAAGAGGTGGAGGAGGTACGTGAAGAGGTTCGGTGATCTTCAGAAGTTCTCCAGAGGAGCCGACTGACATGTTTTTGTTTGACTGCAGGTTATCGAGGACGAGATGAAGACGTCTTTGGCGCAGGTGACTGCTCTGAGCTGTCTGTGACCTTTATGACCTCTGATCTCTGACCTCCTGGTTTGTGTGACAGCTGGAGACGATAGGGGAGCCGAGAACAAGGACGCAGCCGACGGAGAACGTAAGCTGAACCCCGATTGTTTGAGTCCAGTTTCAGTTCTGGAGCTGAAGTGTCTCCTCTGATCCCCAGGACCCAAAGTGACCTACATCCCCCCGAGCCTCCCGGAAGACGAAGACTCCATCTTCTCCCAATACAAGATGGGCATCAACTTCGACAAGTACGACGACATCCTGGTGGACGTTAGTGGGACCAACCTGCCTCCAGCCATCCTGGTGAGGTTCTGAGGGAGTCCAGAGTTCCTCTCAGCTGGAGGAATGTTCTTTCACAGTTCTATTCTGATACATGAAAGACTTGGTATCAGGCTGAGGTCTTCAGAGCGCAGACGTTCTGATGCTTTCTGGGTTCTCATTTCAGACGTTTGAGGAGGCCAAACTGTGCGAGTCGTTGAAAAACAACATCAGCCGGTCCGGATACGTTAAGCCGACGCCAGTCCAGAAGTACGGCCTCCCCATCATCGCTGCTGGCAGAGACCTGATGGCGTGCGCTCAGACCGGCTCCGGTAAAACGGTGAGAGCGGCGGCGGTCCTGTGAAAGTCCTGCTTTGTTTTGGACGCGGGGGTCTAATGGCGGTGCTCCTCCCCACAGGCGGCGTTCCTGCTGCCCATCCTGCAGCAGCTGATGACAGACGGCGCGGCGGCTAGCCACTTCAGCGAGATCCAGGAGCCGGAGGCCGTGATCGTGGCTCCAACCAGGGAGCTCATCAACCAGATTTACCAGGAAGCTCGGAAGTTTTCCTTTGGGTGAGTGGGACCGGCGGGGGGCAGGGTGAACCTGCAGCTGTGCCGGCATTGAGCTGTGCGGCGTCCTCTCAGGACCTGCGTGCGGCCCGTGGTGGTTTACGGAGGCGTGAACACCGGCTACCAGATTAGGGAGATCCAGAAAGGCTGCAACGTTCTGTGCGGGACTCCGGGGCGTCTGCTGGACATGATCGGCAAAGGAAAGGTGAGCGCTGGTTCCTCCTGAAGTTCTGCCGCTGGAGGCTCCGCCCCATAACCCTCTCCTGCAGGTGGGGCTGAGTAAAGTTCGCCACTTGGTCCTGGACGAAGCCGACCGCATGTTGGACATGGGCTTCGAGCCGGACATGCGCCGCCTGGTGGGTTTCCCGGGTATGCCGTCCAAAGAGGAGCGCCAGACTCTGATGTTCAGCGCCACCTTCCCCGAGGACATCCAGAGGTCTGCCACGCCCACCTGAACGCCTCCAGCTGGAAGTTCTCTGTGGTCGTAACGTTATCGTTTGCAGGTTGGCGGCTGACTTCCTGAAGGTGGACTACCTGTTTGTGGCTGTGGGGGTGTTGGGCGGAGCGTGCGCCGACGTGGAGCAGACCTTCATACAGGTCACCAAATTCAACAAGAGGGAGAAGCTCCTGGACCTCCTCAGGACCACAGGTGAGTGCCGGCTTGTGGCAGACGCAGCTCCTGCAGGAGAACCAACCGTCATGGTGGCCTTCTCCTCAGGGTCGGAGCGGACCATGGTGTTCGTGGAGACCAAGAGGCAGGCCGACTTCATCGCCGCGTGCCTGTGCCAGGAGAAGGTTCCCACCACCAGCATCCACGGGTATGTCCACGCCTGTCTGCCGCCGGGGCTTGTTCTGGTGCTGATGATGTCACTGGTCCCACAGCGACAGAGAGCAGCGTGAGCGGGAGAAGGCGCTGACGGATTTCCGCTCAGGCAAGTGTCCCGTCCTGGTGGCCACCTCGGTGGCGTCCCGTGGCCTGGACATCCCAGACGTTCAACATGTAGTGAACTTTGACCTCCCAAACAACATTGACGACTACGTCCACCGCATTGGGAGAACCGGCCGCTGCGGCAACGTCGGCAGGGCCGTGTCCTTCTACGACCCTGACGTTGACAATCAGCTAGCCCGCTCGCTGGTCAGCGTCCTCTCCAAGGTGAGGACGCGATGCGTTCAGGGTCCACCAGCAGCATTAGAACAACCTGCTTTAGGATAAGCTTTCCTGTAGCAGTTGTCTGTTCAGATTGAATCGAGTCTGACTTTTCTTGTTGCCCATGACAACTGAAATAGGGGGCGGGGCTAATCCCCTAACAGGAAATAACGTTTCTAGCCATTTTCCGAACTAAAACTGCTTTTCTGATGACTATTGAACCAGATACACGTGAGAGAAGGTTCCACTAAACTGTTTGTAGTGGAGCTAAACAAAATGGCTATACAAGGAATGTGGGCGTGGTTAACAAAAACTTGTTGCCATGGAAATCCAAACATGTCCTTTTGCAGATTCTTCTAAAGTCCCATTGACTTGCTGTGGAGATAAAACTAACAAACTCAGGAACTTAAGTTTTAGGAAGTTAACATCTGGAGGATGTAGATCCTTCTTCCTGTTTTTCAAACAGACGTTCCTCTTCAGGGTTCTCCTCTCGCCTCATGTCTGCAGGCTCAGCAGGAGGTGCCCTCATGGCTGGAGGAGTCGGCCTTCAGCGCTCACGGTTCCTCCACCTTCAACCCGAAGACGTTTGCTTCCACTGACTCCAGGAAGGTCTGCATCTCTCCGTGTCAGGTAGAACCTCCTCATCTTTGTTCTTCATCCTGTTGTCTCTTTCCAGGGAAGTTCTTTCCAGGACAGCAGTGTGAATTCTCAGCCCCCTGCTGCTGCTGCTGACGAGGAGGAGAACTGGGAGTGAACTCCTCCAAAGCTTCCTCCTCTGCAGAATGCCAAAGAGTTCCAATTTATCACGGCGTTTAAACTTTTGTTGAAGTAGACACCAGGATGATGGACGTCGACCGCCAACGTTCCAAGTCCACAAGAAGAGCCGCACTTTTTCCAAACAAAATGACAGAGAAAACTTGTTTTTGTTCTTTCCTAGATCTGTTTTCTCTTAGTAAATAAAAGTTTTTGACAAACAAATGACTCTTTGCATTCAATTTCACCTTAACCCCAAAAGATTTGAACCATCAACCGCTGAAATGAACAGTTTCAGTGAGGCCAGTTGAGCTTTTTTCATTCCAAACTTCCTTAAATGATCCTGAAAGTTAAGTCTTAACGCTTAACGTGAATTTAGATTAAATGAAAACCTTTTTGTTTTTGCTTCTGAACTGACTGCTTCTTCTGGGCTTTTCTTCCGGTTATTTAATATAAGGGAGAAGTTTTAATAATTAGAAAATGCTTCATTATTTTCCTCTTTATGGGATCGCAAAACATTCCGAATTCAGACACTTGTGTAAACCGTTTATAATCAAAAAAGTACGTTTTGATGTAAATACATTCTATTTGTTTGATTTTATCCTGTGCTGCAACTTATTTCAACCTTTAGTTTGATGAGGTTTCTTTCTTTGTGTTTGTGTTGGGTTTTTAAAGCCTTTTAACACAAGGTGTCACAATTTTAGCCTGTCTTGTGTATTTTTGTTTGGTAAAACCTGGTTTTAAGAATATATCTGCACCCATCATGGAAATGGTTCTGATCCGGTCTCTAGAACTCAATTGGATTTACTATAAATCTCCTTTATTGAAATTTCGTTTCTCTTCAATTCCTGTCAGGATTTGAAGGAAGTTTCAAAACTGCAATATTTATGCCAGAAATATAATGATAAAAATGTTAAAATATATATTAAGTTACAATAAATAAATTAAGTTTGATATTCCTTATTTTTTCTTAAATTATTAAATGACATCTATTTTAAAGAACTTTTCAAATTTAACATAAATGATGGGATGCAGACATTCTGTGAAAAATAAATTGAAACCACACATTTGTTTCTCTTTTTCACCCAAATACAAATGTTTTAGAAAGAATAATGCAACTGATAAATATTGTCCCACCATTACCAACTTTTCATTAAACATCATATTAATTTTGAAGAAATCGTAATAAATGTAATAAATCTAACATTAATATCTGAAAACTCTGAAGTTGAAACCATATCTGGAGAAAAATACACAAAAATAGAAAACTTTCCTTTTTTTTTCAAAAGATGACTGAATATTTAATATTTTTTGTTTTTGTTTTGTTTTACCCAAATATTGTTTTAAGCGGTGGCTGCGTTTCCGGGCTGTCCTCGAACGCACCACGCGCTGATTGGTTGTCCCGCGTTTGAACTAATGCTTCGAAACGGCCGTGCGCCGCGGAGCTCCGGTTCGGTCCAAACGCTCGGTGAACTCCGTCAGGTGACCGCACAGGTGAAGTTACGTCGAGCAGGTTGACGTCACGACAGTTGCCGCTCTTTTTTGTTTTGCCTTTTAACGCCGCGAAAGTCATGAACGCAAAACTTAAACGGCAGGTACGGGAAAGTGACGTCATCACAGTCTCCTAAGCGCGAATCAAATACAATTGTAAAGTAACCATTTGTTAGTGGGAGCAATAAATAAAAGTTTGGTGAGTATTTTTGTGTGCTGTTGTGTTACTGTGACCAACAGGAAGTGACGTCAGGGAGGCTGGCAGGCACCCTCAAAACGAGCAGGTGAGTTTGTTTGGGTTTTTGTCTGTTGATGATCTGTAGATGATCTCAGGTGTGGTCTGCGTGTCTCCTCCTCCAGACAGACTCCAGGAGGTCCGCCGGACGCCGCCTTCTCTCTGTACTCCACAGACTCAGAGGAACAGGTGAGGAACTATCCGGGACGGAACCCGGAGCGTCCTGGTTCTGGTCCACTGCTCACACCTGTCGGCTGCTCTCAGGTCCCCGCGCTCCACAGAGGTCTGGATCGCTGCGCCGTCCTCCTGGACCACATCCTCCAGGCGGACGCTGCAGGTCAGACTCCCTCCTGCAGGTCAACGACCAAAAGGATGCTCAGATCCATCTGTGGTTGATGCACTAACATCTGTCCAACCCTACGCTGGATTTGAACCCACGGTCTCCTCAGAGCGGACACTCTTCCACCAGGCCGTTTTAGGTGGACCAGTGATGGTTTGTATGTTGCAGGGATCTCGTCTCCTCCCAGAACACCAACAACCAGGAGGAGGCCGCCGACTCCTGCGGGGAAGAAGACCGTGAAGAAGCTTCCTGGAAAAGCAGGTGAGAGTCCTGGAACCACACCTGAGCTGACGGCTGTGAAAGCCCACCTGAACCCCACTTCCTGTCTCCACGCTGACCAAAGCATTCTCTTCCTGTTCAAGCCTTCAAAATAAAATCCATGTGATGTCTTCTGCTTTTCCACTTCCTGAAGCTTCTTCTATGTTTTGTTCTTATGTTCTGGATCTAAAATGATCCGCTTTGGTGTTTTTCTCTTCATCTTCTCTGAACAGTGAAAGGCGGAGCTGCTCGACCCAGAGCGAACACCTCCCAGGGAAAGAGCAGCACAAAGAGACCAACCACAAAGACGGGTGAGCTGTAGAACACGTGGACGTACTCGCAGTCTGGTGTGAGCGTGTTGTTGGCGTGGTCCCGCCTCTTGAAGATCGTTGTTGATCACTTCTGCTAAATGTTGAAGCGTGGGTATTGAACCTGCAGGTCTCAGCAGCTCAGGTCTTCATGGACGAGCCAGCTCCACTCCAACAGACTCAGGGCCCAGGCCCCGCCCACTCCCAAGCCGAGCCGGGAGGTGTCCTTTACCCCCAGATCCTCAGGCCGTCATGGCGCCCCTCAGAGCCAAACTGCAGGTCGTTTCTGCAAGCTGTCAGGGGGAGGGCGATGAAGAGATCCCTGTTCGAGACGCTGGGCCCCACAGCTCCGCTGTAGACCCTCCCAGATCTGTTGAGGAGCAGGAGCGGGAGCGGGAGCGGGAGCGGGAGCGGGAGCGGGAGCGGGAGCGGGAGCAGGAGCGGGAGCAGGAGCGGGAGCAGGCCTCGTCCAGCAGGAGCAGCGCAGGAGAAGAAACTGTCCGCAGACTCCTGCAGGAGCTGAAGGCCGCCGTCGCTGGGCGAGGTAGGCTGACCTTCAGGATGGAAGGTTTGCTGCAGGTCAGGCTGCTCAGTGGGTCTCTGCATGTCTGACTCCGCCCCTTTTGGGCCGCTGGTTTGTTTCATCAACCTGGTTTTGCCTCATTTTAACCGTGTGCATGTGTGTGTGTTTATGTGCAGACACTGTAGCACAGCAGCTTGTCAGTCGTCTGGAGCAGAGCTTGTCGTCCCCACAGGTCAGACTCGGACCTTCCAACCCATCAGCCGAGAGAGCAGAAGGTACATCGATGATCGTGAATGTGGGCGGGGTTAGAGGCGGAAACAGTGTTGTCAATCATTCAGTTGTGAAGTAAATCTAACATTTTCAAAACCGGAGCTCAAATGTAGCGTTTCTTTCCATTCTAGTGTCTTCACAGATTGAAATTCTTTTTTCATTCCTAAAAGCTCCTAAATCTGGATCATGCTTTGTCAGTTCTGGGCCTGCAGGGGGAGCTGGAGAGCGCTCAGGCCAGACTGCAGCAGCTGCAGGAGGACCTCGGTGAACTACGGAGAGCCCTGCAGGACACACAGAGCCAGCTGAAGGACGTGAAGGCAGAAAATGCTCTCCTGAGGACAGGTTCTCCAGCCTCAGTCACTTCACATTTGTTTTTAGAGCTTCAGAATCGTGTAGTTCTCCAGAGATCGTTGTTATTTAATAGGAATAAAGTTTTGAAGAAGCCTTGATTAGTTAAATGCCTAGAGGAGGTTCTGCTACAGAACCACAAATCAAAACTTGGATTGTGAACGTTCCCCTTCCCTCTGTTTATGCAGATTTAGAGTTCCACAGACAAAAGCTGCTGGACGGCGAGCGAGTCAACAGTGAGCTGGCCTCGCTCGCCCAGCTTCGTCTGGAGGAGATGGAGAAGCTGCAGAGGTTTGGGTTTCCTTCAGTGGAGAACTTTGGTGGTGAAAGCTGCTGCTTCACCGGGACTTCATGTCTTCTGCTGTTTCAGCGTCCTTCAGAGCGCCGCCGACACTCCCACCGACCGCATCAAAGGGTTCCTCCGCTCTCTGAGCCACATGGAGCCCGGGTCCACTGAGCACGTGCAGACGGAGGGAGATGAGAAGCTGCAGGAGCTGAGGTCACCTCCTTCTGAAGGCGGATGCGCCCAAAGCGGCAGAGAGAACCTGGATCTGCGTGTCGGGCAGGTGCAGGCGAGTGCACGGCGCGTCCGTTCCCCGTCTCTCTGCGACTCTGCGTCCCTGTGGTCCGCCTGGAGCGCCAGGTCCAGCTCCACCTTCGACACTAGAGACGAGGCGGCGTTCAGGGACGGCCTGGCGGCTCTGGACGCCAGCATAGCCAGCCTGCAGAGAACCTTCCAGCTGGATCTGAGGAGATGTTGAGCCGTCAGGTTCACCCTAAACCGTGAAGGTCCAGATCTTCCGGAATGTCAAACTTCTGATTTTAAATAAAGTTTTAACTTACAGCTTCATAAATCTTCAAATTCTTGACATATAATCCAAACTGTGCATGTTTGTGCATGTGTTTGTTGGCAGGATGTGTGTGTGTGTTTGTGTATGCGTGTGTGTGAACCTGAACTAAGGTGTTGCCAGGAGCAACCAGTGACGCCAGTGTGGCTGGTCAGGCGACTTACCTTTGGGTATGAAAATAAGCTGCAAAAATAACTCGTATTTCATTTAAAAAAATGTGTTCTTTTGTCTGCCAAAGGTAATATATTATATTGATAGAGTTTACTCTGAAAAGCTTAGAATAACATGGTACTGGGCCTTTGATCCAACTGCTGCAGAGGTCCCCATGTTCGCCCGGGGCCCCCAAACTGCCAAGTCCGCCACTGCTCTTTCGTACTTTAGGCTTTGGCTTTCGGAGCTGAGCAGTTCTCAGCCAGATCTGCTGCGCGCTCTTTTTGTACAGCTTCGTGTTTTAAAAAATAACTTAAATTCAGTTAAAAACTTAAAAAGGTACAATTTTTAAACCTGAAAACGATCAAACAAAGAGAACGTGAAATAACTGATTTAATGTTGTTACACCGAAGTAAATAATTAGATACATTTCTTTACTTTCTTTTAATTAAAACTAAAAGGAACTCTTCGTTTCCCGTTGGAGTCCCGTTCCCGCTCAGAGCGGATCCAGGCCGGCACGCGCTCAGGCAGCGGCGCAGAGCATTGTGGGATGCTGGCTGACGGCAGAGTCAACATGGCTGCAGCTCTCCGGAGGAGGACCGAACCTTCAGGAAGAAGGCCGTGAATCGAGCTCGGTTCTGGACCCGCTTGGACCGCCTCAGCGCTGCTCCCGAACCTCCGTGCTGTTGAGGGCGCTCACCGACCGCAGAGGACCGAGGGAAGTCACCCGCAGCCGCAGAGCCACAGCCGGGGAGAAAGCCTCGTATGAATCCCGACGAGAAGGAGGACTGTGAGTGTGCGGCACCACAGGCCCAGACCAGCCCGGAGAGCGGAGCTGACAGGTGGGCGCGCCGGCAGGAAAGAGTCGGGGTTTGCCGGGCATGTCGGGAACTTAGCTAGCTTCTCGCTGTGAGCCGCGCGGGAGCTCCGTCAGTATATTCAGACAACACTTTAAGCAGATTTGAATTTATGTGAATGTATTAAAAAAATGTGTAATACGACGTTTTTTTTAGAAAATAAAAGAAGCGCGTGAAATGAAACTAAAAAACGACCGGCGGGCCTGCTAATGTTTGCTACGTTAGCCTGCTCAGTCAAGCCAGGAGCCTGCAGTCTGTGGCGGTTTCCGCTGAAAGTCCCTCCAAGACTGGACGGCCGGGATTGGTTTCAGCCTGAAATCTGGACCCAGTCTCCCTGCAGTGGTTTCTGCACCTGCTGCGCCCTGAATCTGTGGAGCTAACACGCTAACTGCTGCTGTCTGCAGCCCGCAGACGGTGTCCTTTAAAGGGGAACATGTCATCAAACGGCCGAGCTTCTGTTTTCATGTCTGGAAGGACTCCCAGCTCCATCTGGGATGTTTGCTTTGGACCTCCTGTCACTCTGAGGCTTCTACCTACACAAACACAGGAATTCACTAAATCATCATCTAAATCTGGGTTCATCTGCAGAAACATCTGGCTTAAACCATGCTAACCTCTGTCCAAGGAAACAGAAATGTCAGAAGCATCGTCTTCATGGCTCCACCTGAAGGTCCTTCAGTGACTAGCCATTGACGACCGTCAGAAAATGCGTAAACAAAAGGACGGATCATTTTAAATGCTTAGGATTTTTCTTTATTAGCATGAATATAAACACTGCCGTCCAAACCCGTTTCAGATGTGTATGTGTGAGCTCTTTTTTCTTGTTTGTCGTTCCTTCAGAGAACACGAGGAGCCTGACGTAGAAAACCCAGAAGCAAGCCGAATGTAAGTCAACAAGCCCTAAAGCTGTGTCTGAACGTGCGTTCTATGTCAATCCGTGTTTCTCTAAGTCTACATACAATCATCACAGAGCTGTGGTTTCAGGAAAAATCTTTATTTATTACGCTTTGTACTTTGACCAGATATAAATGAGCCATCGTTTTTTTAAGCTGCTGATAGCATCAGGAGGTTGGGCATCATACCTGACCACCTTTGACCCCTGAGCTGGTTTTGTTTGGCTGTTAGGACCGCTGTTCCACTGAAGGAACCCTCTTGGCAAGGCGTGCCAAGCACCGCTCTAATCTTAGACCTGGTGTGATCGGTAAACCGTTATCTCAAGTTCCTAGGCCATTTATGAGGTATTCAGGGTCAGGGGTTGACCGGATGTAGTGCTGAATGGTTGCTCAGAACAGATTTTTCGGCTAGCGTTTGGAGTTTGTGAAGAAGCGGGCTCTTTGCTCCGGCGCTGATTCTGATAAAGAACGTGAGTTCTGGAAGAGAAGCGACAGATGCATTTTGCTTCACTGCTGTAGGGCCTTAAAAGCTTGAATTGAACCAGAAACTGCTCTACTTTCTACACTAGTCAGTGTTTGTAACAAGAAAACGTTCCTTTTGAGACTGAGCCAAGAGTTTCCTTTAATGCTGATTTTTGTATTTTTAAAACAGAAAGCTGTAATTTTGTTTTTTGTTTTACTTCTGCATTTCCTGGCTGTGAATAGTTAAAGTCGGTAGTTTTGTGAAAACGCTTTTCTGTACTAAACAAAGTTAATTCAGTTCTGTCTAGAGAAGATGAATCATAAATCCAGTTTAGAGAAAGTGTTTGAATGAGTTCTTAGTGGTCCACGGGACTTGAAAAAACGTTTCTGAACTGCTAACTTTTTGGGGGAAAGATCCGTTGGTATAAGCTATCCCGAAATGGAACCATCAACTCTTCATCAGCTCGCTTTATCTTAAGAACACAGCAAGACTTTGCAAAACCTCAACATTCACAAAATACTACAGAACTTTTGGTATTTTTTGGTTGTTTCTTCTGCTATATTAGAATCGTACTTTGGTTAAAAATAGTTTTCAACCCAAAAATGTTCTCTTTCAGCTACACACACACCCGCCATGTAAAGCACATTCAAGAACACGCTCACGCAGGTTCTTGAAGGTGAGCTGTTCACACCGGACTGTTAAAGCAGAGCACATTCTGTGAATCCTGCTTCAGGCTTTATCTTTCACAGCTCTATTCCGATACATGTTTTGAAGAGGACAATATCCACTACCAAATCGAGTCCCTGGCTGGTCAAAGTTAAACTGGTTTCGCTTTCAGCTTGTTACGTAGAGCCTGGAATTGAAAACTTGCAAAGCAAAGTTTGAACGTGAGAGTTTTGAACGCAAAAGCTAAAAACACGCGTTTACGTGCGTTTATAAAGACTTTTTATTGAAAGTGATTGTTTTTAACGCGTGTTTATGTGCCTGTTGTGAACGTAGCTTTAAACTCATGTCTCTTTTCACCTTTCGGTGTCTCACTGTTCTACACATTTTTTAAGTGCAATTTTGCGTGCGGTTTAAAGTGAATATATATTTTTCAGTGCATTGTGTTTCGTGCACTGATTGGCTTTTGACCTTGTCAATCAGTCTCTAAACAAGGATTTGTATTTAGATGCTTTTGCTTCACAATGACTACAAACTTGTTGCTGTATCTTCCGTCAAGAGAAACTAACGTTAGAAATTCTGATTTTGGATGTCGGGATTGTCCGACATAACGGCAAACATATTGGCTTGTTCCGTGCGCTCCTGATGACTCCTCACTGTCATGACCATCATCCTGTAGAATGGCAGCTTGTGGTGAACTCTGATTTTCTTCTGAACACAGGAAGCGAGCAGCTGCCAAACATCTAATAGAGCGCTATTACCACCAGTTAACGGAAGGCTGTGGGAATGAGTGCTGCTCCAACTCCTGGTGTGCCTCGTCGGTGGGTTTTACGCGCATGGACAACAATGCCGCCGCCGTCAAGGCGCTGGAGCTCTACAAGGTCAACGCCAAGCTCTGTGACCCACACCCTTCCAAGAAAGGCACCGCCTCCGCCTACCTGGAGAGCAGCACGCACAGCAACTCCGCCACCAGCGACCAACAGGCCAACCACAAGGATGCGCACGCGCTACGGGACAATTTCAAAGGTGCGTTGGAGGTCAAAGTTCAGATTTCTGTTGAGACGGATGATGGAAGAGGCTTAAGCTTTCTCCTTGTTTCCTCCTCTTTGTTCCTGCGTAGATGTAACTTACCTGACGGAAGAGAAGGTGTACGAGATCTTGGACATCTGTGGGGAGAAGGAAGACTACTCCCCGCTCATCCGAGTAATAGGCCGGGTTTTCTCCAGTGCCGAGGGGCTGGTGCAGAGCTTCCGGAGGTCCAAACCGCACACAAAGGAGGAGCTGAAGTCCCTCCAAGGCAAGGACGAGGACAAGGACGAAGACGAGAAGGAGGCAGCGGCGTGCTCCGCCACCGCCATGGAGGAAGACTCTCCGACCTCGTCTTCATCGACGAGGCCGGGCGAGGGTTCCTCGGGAGACAACGACGTCCAGAAGCTGGCGTCGGACGAGGTGTCGGTGGACATTGAAGCCGTGCGGCGCGTCTACGAGCGCCTCCTGTCCAACGAGAAGATAGAGGCCGCCTTCCTGAATGCACTGGTTTACCTTTCCCCTAACGTGGAGTGCGACCTGACATACCACAACGTGTATTCACGGGACCCGAACTATCTGAACCTGTTTGTTATAGTGATGGAGAACAGCAACCTCCACAGTCCGGAGTACCTGGAGATCGCTCTGCCTCAGTTCTGTAAGGCCATGAGCAAACTGCCGCTGGCCGCTCAGGCCAAGCTGGCCCGCCTCTGGTCCCACTACAGCGCCGAGCAGATCCTCCGCATGATGGAGACCTTCCAGCAGCTCATCACCTACAAGGTAATTAGCAACGAGTTTAACAGCCGGAACCTGGTGAACGACGACGACGCTGTCGTGGCGACCACCAAGTGCTTGAAGATAATTTACTATGCAAACGTTCTGGGAGGCGACCTGGACGTGGAGCACAACGAGGAGGAGGACGAGGAGCCCATCCCGGAGTCCAGCGAGCTCACGCTGCAGGAGCTGCTGGGCGAGGAGCGCCGCAACAAGAAGGGCCCCCGGGTGGACCCACTGGAGACGGAGCTGGGGGTCCGCACCAACGACTGCCGGCGGCCGCTCATCCCCTTTGAGGAGTTCATCAACGAGCCGCTGAACGAGGTCCTGGAGATGGACAAGGACTACACCTTCTTCAAGGTCGAGACGGAGAACAAGTTTTCTTTCATGACCTGCCCGTTCATCCTGAATGCCGTCACCAAGAACCTGGGCCTGTACTACGACAACCGCATCCGCATGTACAGCGAGCGGCGGATCACCGTGCTCTACAGCCTGGTGCAGGGCCAGCAGCTTAACCCCTACCTGAGGCTAAAGGTGCGCAGAGACCACATCATCGACGACGCTCTGGTCAGGGTACGTGGCCGCGCTCTCCGGCTCTGCTGCCCCTCCCCGCCGCCCGCACCGCCTGTCTGACCTGTGCTCTGTCCCCGCAGCTGGAAATGATCGCCATGGAGAATCCTGCAGACTTGAAGAAGCAGCTGTACGTAGAGTTCGAAGGAGAGCAAGGTGTTGATGAAGGAGGCGTTTCCAAAGAGTTCTTCCAGCTGGTGGTGGAGGAGATCTTCAATCCTGATATCGGTATGAGGCCTTCTGTCACAGCTCCAGTTTCTGCCACTTCTGTTAGAACAGATGGAGTCAAAGGTGGAGGTTCTGGATATTTGGCTCTTAAGTGTCCTCTCATGATTCTTTCACCTTCAACCATCTTGTGGTGCATTTGGTTCTGTTGTTCTTCAAGTTCTGTGTGAAACCCAAACCAGTTACATCCTTTTGGACATCGACAGGGATTCTGCCCTTTCCTGTTCTTTTCAAAATAAATGTTATAATTTCTAAAGTTCAGACATGGGTCAGAAAACATTTGAGATAAAGATGAATGTCTTTTGTCAAAACATCATCCGCAGCAGTTCATCTACAGTCTGGTGGTTTAACGGTTTGGTTTTAGAAACACTTGTGGTTCCTTTTGGGGCGCTGTTTGGCTGCAGGCATGTTCACGTACGATGAATACACCAAACTGTTCTGGTTCAACCCCTCATCGTTTGAGAATGAGGGCCAGTACACGCTGATCGGCATCGTCCTCGGGCTGGCCATCTACAACAACTGCATCCTGGACGTGCACTTCCCCATGGTGGTCTACAGGAAGCTGATGGGAAAGAAAGGGACCTTCAGGGACCTGGTGGACGCCAACCCAGTAAGAAACGTGGCAGCGGGCGGTTTTGTTTCGCTGGAGCTTCTGGATCTGTATCGGCACTAGTTTATATAAACAACAGTATTTTCCGCACTGCAAGGCGCACCGGATAACAAGGCACATTAAGGGAGACGGAAGAGTCGGAGATAATTCATTTAGTCAGACTTTAACTGTTTCACAGTAACTCTAGAACTTCATTGTAACACGCTAGCCATGTTACAAGCTTATTTACAGTATCTGTAACTTGTATCAATAACAGACTGATATCACTAAAACAGACGTTACAGAGACTATTCCAACTCCAAACCTTATTTAAAATAAATAATTTGGCACCGCTACATGTTAGCCGCCTTAACGTATTACAATAACACCCAGCCTCGTTACCAACACGTAAAAAACAGGCTGATACCACTAAAACAGACGTTACTTTGATTATTCTAACCCCAAACCATATAAGCAACACGTAAAAAAACACACAGTCCAACACCGCAACGCACAATAATATTTACAATAACCCCAAGCCTTGTTTGACAGAGCGCGTATTCTTCTGAGCATCGCTTCAACATCAGTGAACACAACCAGAATGAATCTTCACTATACGGCGCTCCGGATTAAAGGCGCATATCGTTATTGGAAAAAGGACGTAGGATTTTAAGTGCATCTTATAGTATGAAAAATACAGTAAACAGTCATTTCAGTTCCTGAAAGTAATGGTAGTAATTCAAGGTAAAATGTGAAGTAATTGTATTAAGTGTCTGTTCTGGTAGTAACGTCACTGCAGCAGCTTCCTGAAGGGACTCCTGTGCATCAGCGTCTGAACACTGTTGTGTCTGGCAGGTTTTGAATCAGAGCCTGAAGGAGCTGCTGGAGTACGAGGGCAGCGTGGAGGAGGACATGATGATCACCTTTCAGATTTCCCACACCGATTTATTCGGAAACCCGCTCATGTACGACCTGAGGGAAAACGGGGACAAGATCCCCGTCACCAACGAAAACAGAAGGGTGAGGACCCAGAGCCTGTATGCTAAGGTGGAATCTGAACCTTCATCTCCTGAAAAAGCATCAGCATGTGGTTCAAAGATAGATTTACCTCCAAAGCTACTTCCTCCTAAGAAAGACTTTTCTTTTAGTCTGAATGTTAGATTTTGTTTTTCAGTAAAGCAAAATTCCACCTTTGGTTCTTTGTAACCAAGACGAAGTTTCAAAATGGAAATGTGAAAAACGAATCGACATTTAATCCAATCGCATCCTCTGACTGATCATGAATGAATAAATCAGAGCTACACAGATATAACCTCTGGCCACAAGGTGGCACTAGACACGCGTTCTAATGAATGCATGCTGAGTCAGCACTGCAGCTGCTGGAGGTCAGATGATGAAAGTGAGGAAACGCAGAGATAAATGTGGTTTGTGGGTCACAGTGGTTGAAAACTGGATGTCTCTGAGGAGAAAGACCAATAATAAGATCCGTCAGCTGAGAGACTAGCGTTTCGTTGATGCTCGATAAAGCGTCTCAAAGCCTTTTTCTGTGTCAGACTCAAAGTTCTGGTTCTAGATGTTTTATTTAAGCTGTAGGATCATCTGTTCCTTAAATCTGACCTCATAGAAACGGGTTCTGCAGACGTTAGAAGCTGGAGCCGAGTCCCATCCCTCTGGGAGAGACTGAAAATCAGGAAAGAGAACTCAATGGACTGAGGCATCTGGGAAAGCCGCTGTCCTTTTGAGCTGTTAAAGTCTAAAGCTAGAACCTAAACTAGTTTGACAGAACCAAACGTTTCTGGTTCGGTTCTGAGCAGAGGTTTGTGTATGAAGGTTACTCCATTTGTCTGTGCAGGAGTTTGTGGCGCAGTACTCCGACTACATCCTGAACAAGAGCGTGGAGAAACAGTTCAAGGCCTTCAGGAGAGGCTTCCACATGGTCACCAACGAGTCGCCGCTCAAGTACCTGTTCAGGCCCGAGGAGATCGAGCTGCTGATCTGCGGCAGCAGGGTGAGATGAGCTGCAGCCGCTCGATTCCGGCGCGCTGCCGCCGCCGCGCTAACATCTGTTCTCCACTGCAGAACCTGGACTTCCAAGCGCTGGAGGAGACGACCGAGTACGACGGCGGCTATAACAGAGACTCTCGAATCATCAAGTAAGAAATCTATCCTGAAAGGTGGAGGAGTGTCCCATTTTTAAGAGTTTCTAGTGTGGACTCAAACCCACGCCATCCTGGTGTGAGGGCGAACACTCTGCCCCGGTCCCATGCTGTTTCCAACATGCGGTGACGGCGCTGAAACTGTGTCCTGCAGGGAATTCTGGGAGACGCTGCACTCGTTTGGGGAAGAACAGAAGCGCCTCTTCCTGCAGTTCACCACCGGCACCGACAGAGCCCCTGTGGGGGGGCTGGGCAAGCTCAAGATGATCATCGCCAAGAACGGCCCCGACACCGACAGGTGAGCCCCCACCGCCGCCCGTCTGCTCCAATGCACCTGTTCAGGTGCAGAATTCAGTTTACAAGCACCAGGACGTCACATGACCCGGTTCTTCTGTGAAAATCTGTGTCCCACATCAAACCCCCCCAGAAAGGTGATAAATGACCTCTGCAGCCCATATGATGAGACTCCCTCACTTTAACAACAAATGAGTGCAACATCTAACTAATTACTGACACCTACTGGGACTTTATTTTGTAAATTCTCTTGATAAAATGCTCTGTTTTATTTTGAAATTAAGATAGTTTGTTTGGAGGCACTTTTATTTTTTTGTTTTAGGAAGAAAATCTGCAAAAATGGAAATGATCAGAGTGAAAGGGAAGTGATTTCATGAGTGACCCGCCCCCTAGTGGCTCCAAGTTCTGATTCTAAGTAGGAGGTGAAAGAAAAGCGAAACTGGGAAGTTTGTTTTTTGGGTGTAGTTTAGACCTGGTAAACTTCCATCATGTCTTTTCTAGGCCTCAGAGATCTGCTGAAATCTGAAGTCTGCCGTCTGCGCAGCTTCGACGTTGCGCCCCCCGCTGACTCTGTTGTGTCCCTGCAGGTTACCTACGTCCCACACCTGCTTCAACGTGCTGCTGCTGCCCGAGTACAGCAGCAAGGACAAGCTGCGAGAGAGACTGCTGAAAGCCATCACCTACGCCAAAGGGTTTGGCATGCTCTGAGCCCCCCCACCGCTCCAAACGGACACCCCCCTCCTCCTCCTCTCAGCCCAGCCCCCCCAGCCCCCATTTTATCAGACACGACGGAAAATGTGACGAGTCCGGCCGAAGGGACGCTTGGTTGTAATCGTGCGCTCCTGTAGTTCCCCTGCAGCCGCCAGTTCAACCCCCACCCCCCCATGAGAACGCCCCCTCACCTCCACTCTGAGCTGCAGCAACCCCCCTCGTTTTCCATGTACAGAGAGGATAACTTCATTATTATTTATTTTAAGGTAAAAATGGGTTATTTTTCATGCCTGTCTGTTGCACTGGCTTCCCCAGGGTGGGGGCGGGGTGTGTTCTGAGGGGGCGGAGTCTACGAGTTTATGTAAGTCCCGTTTGTGGAACCGTGTTAAGGTGAAAAACCATCCAGCTGTAGGAAAGTCTCGACTATCATGACCCCCCCCCCCCCAACCAAACAGAGAGCTGTCCCTGACCATAACACTCCCTCCGCCCGCTGACAGGGATGCCACCGCTGTTCCTCGCCATGTATTTGGGCCTTTTTCCACTGTGGGGGGTACTGCAGGTTAGATCTGGTCAGAGCTGTAAAGTGCACTTAGACATTTTCAGAATGTTTTTGATTTGGGTGGGGCCGCAGGTTGCCACGATTGTTTGCAGCGTTTTATTTCCTTGTCTTCCTGTGTTGACGATTCCAAATAAAACAGTGTTTGTATACGAGCGCCGTCGGAGCTGCAGTGCTGTGTCCCCGCTGCCGTCAGACCCCCAGGAACGTCCGGACCGTTGGGGACAGGGGGGCTCCCAGGGTCACGGAAACTGTGGACGATCCGCAACCACTCGGTCTGTGCGAGAATGTTGGAGTTCGCTAAACGAAGCGAGACCAACCAGGAAGCTCTGGATTTTCAAAATAATGTCAAGTAAAAGCTCTGAAACCATCAAAGGTGTTTTCTGTTCTTTCCTCAGCGAGCGGGAACAGGATTTGAACCGTCAACACTATGACTGAAAGCATCCCCACCAGCAGAGAGATGCTTTAAGTTTCCAGCTATGTTCAGTTTAAACAACAACGCACTTTTAAACGAACACTTCCAATGAAAAGTCAGTAAACATGCGCGTCTGGTTTCCCTGTTCAAAGCCCTGGCCTTCATTTACGTGTAGCTACGCAACCTTTTGTACGGGCTCTACGTACAACATGAACATACATCAAAACATTTTGGTTATTCTTTGGAGTAAATTAGAATGGAGAAAAAAAAGTATTTTTTTAATTGGTTTATTGTTTCCTGTATCTTTGAAGTGCCGTGAAACATTCTTGGTTGAGAACTTTAACTTTAAAAATAAAATGAACTGAATTGAAAAAACAAAACAACTTTACAACAAATCGTAAAAAGTGCTGCTGGAGTTTTATCCTAAATCAAACAATGTTCTTAAAGAAAATATAAAAATTCTGACATTTATCTGCTGTTTACATATTAAATTTTCTGTAAAAGACTAAGTGACCAAAATCATCACACCTTTTTTCCTAATAACTTTCATCAGCATTTGAATGATCGACAGAAATTCAGTCTTTTTTTTACACTTGATTATGTTCCAGTGTTTTTCCGCGTGACTTGTTTGAATCACACCAACAGAAAACACCAGACTCTGTGCATCCGTCTGTGTCCGTTCCCTTTTTCCCTTAATGGTAGGTTTGAGTTGACATAAGATGCTGCGTTAAGAAGCTTATTTTATGTGAACACTCTTCTGTCTGGCAGCAGGTCGGGATTGTCACTCATCGTCAGTCCTGAGGCTTCTCACCTGGTTGGACAGGTTACTTAGCCGTTGCGTTAGTTTGCGCTTAGAGGACTCGTACTGCGTCGTCAACTTCTTGAACTTGTTGGTCATCACCTCCACACTGGCTTCAATCTGGTTGACTTTGTTCTCCAAGTCCTTGGCGTCGCTTGCTGCGACCAAGGACTCATCTATGAGGTTGTCTTTCATGAGGATAGCCCTTCCCTTCTCCTCCAGAGCGTACTTGGCATCCGGATACTCCGTTAGCGCTTCCATCAAGTCATCTTTGGAAAGGGCGAACAGGTCGGAGTAACCAACACTTCGGATGTTGGCTGTTCTGCGGTTTCCCGCCTTACTTCCTTTGATTCCAAGAATACTTATTTCTCCAAAGTAGGCTCCGTCACTCAGGACCACAAACTGGGTGACTCCATCGTCTGCCACTACGGCCAACTTTCCTTCTTTGATGATGTACATTTCTCGGCCGATGTCTCCCTTTTTGCAAATGTAGTCCCCGGGACTGAATACCTGCGGCTGAAGTTTCAGGACCAACTCAACGAGCAGCCCTGCTTCACAGTCCTGAAAGATGCGCACTTTGCTCAGAGTCTCCAGATGGACATTGATGGCAATCTCCGCCTTCAGCTTGTCCGGGAGGTTTTTCAGCACCTGCTTCTCGTCGCAGGTTTTCTCCTCGGTCCACAAGTAGTCGAACCACTTCACCACTCTGGCCTCCAGGTCCTTGGTTACTTTGCGAAAATGCATATACTGCTTGATGGAGTCGATCTTGGCCTGGAACTCCACGCGGGCGGCGCCCATGTTGGAAATCATGGCACCGACATTGCCGACGATCGTAGCAAAGATGAGGACTCCCGTGAGGAAATCGGCAACCACAAAGAAGTATTCAATGTCTCTGACAGGGGGTGGAGTCTCACCTATAGTGGTCAAGGTGAGGGTGGACCAGTAGAAAGAGTAGATGTACTGTATGGCCAAGCGGGAAAACTTGGGACCCGTTAAGGCCGGGTACACCCACGTGTCTGATCCAAAACCAAGGACCTTGGAGATGGCAAAGTAGAGGCAGCCATTCCAATGGATGATGATGATGATGTAGAGAACAAGGTTAGCGATTCGGAAGATGTTCGGATAGTTGGTTCTAGTTTCCGTGCGGTCGAAGAACTCAAAGAGTCTGGGCAGCCGAAAGAGTCGGTTGAACCTCCACTCCGGGTTATTGATCCCGATGAAGAAGAAAATGATGTCTGTTGGCAGGATGGATATGACATCCAACTTGAACTGCCACGTGGCCATGTACTTTTGCTTCAAGATCTTTGCGTCCTTCACAAGCAGGCCTTGCTCTAGGAAACCTGTTGGTGGTTAGACTGCAGTTACCATCAGCTGCTCCTTCTATGGCAAACAATCAGGCCGATGGAAACCCCCACTTACCCGTTCTGGCTCTCACAAACGTGTCAACGTAGTAGAAGGCATCAGAGCTATAGTCCAGAACGAGCCACACAGTTGTGTAGTTGTCCTGCAGCTCATTGAAACAAGACCTGTGAGGTGGTCAAACCAGGAGAATCAGAATCAGACCACAACCGGAGTTGAAACATATGAACATCAGTATGAGAAACTGATACTTCCACACCTCGCCACAAGCAATATGAGGTTGTAGAAGACTGGGACTGCTAGTGCGGAGAGCCAGTAGTAGTATAGATCTGTAGAGGGATCCATGATCCACACCTCCTTCCTGCATGAAGAGAGACGGTTTTCTAAAGATGGACTCTACAGACTGATGGGACATCGTCCTTCAGCTCCAGTTCAGATACATGTATGCAACCTTTGCTTTACTTACGGCTCCTCTTTTTTATCGTCCTTTTTTGCATCCTTCTTCTCGTCCTTCTTCTCGTCCTTCTTCTCGTCCTTCTTCTCGTCCTTCTTCTCGTCCTTCTTCTCGTCTTTCCTCTCGTCTTTCTTCTCGTCTTTCTTCTCGTCTTTCTTCTCGTCTTTCTTCTCGTCTTTCTTCTCGTCCTTCTTCTCGTCCTTCTTCTCGTCTTTTTTTCTGCAAATGTTTACAAAGAAAGAAGTTTTTGCTGACTCGGCGCTCCTTTTGTTAGAAGAACTTAATCAAACAAAACTTTTTTGGTTTATTCCTCGTGTACGTTTCTACAAGAACCAAAGCAGGTTGAATGGATCCTGGAGCTGCTGCTTTCTGTTGTTTCAGAATCTCAGGTGACATTTTGCTTTTGCCCCAACTTCGTTAGTAAGTACTGGCTTCTTACTGATTGCGCATGAATGTGTCATGCATGGGGCGTCCTTGCATTACCCAAGTGTCTGTTGGATGTCCACACATGCAACACCGATTCATTTCCTTATTTCTAACAGTCAGGCTGGACATAAGGAGCGAGCAAGTATCACGTAAACGGCTGCTCAGTCCACAGGTTTTGGGGGATTGAAAAATATAAGATCTGTAAAGTTCTGGAGCTGAGCTGCTTCGGTTTTATTTTTGTCAAAAAAAAGCTTTTTAAAATGTTTTAGAAAAAAAAGATGAATGTAATATAATTTTCAAAGACAGTAAAAAAATATTAAGAACATAATTACTTTTAATGCTAATGAGATCATGTCATTATTAAGGTTATGTTAAATAGTTTTTAGCTTATTTTTATCAGATCATTCTTATTGTGTTTAGTTGCTCCCAAATATTTAATAAAAGTAGGTCAAACGCTACCGTTACTATGGAAACGCTTTGAAATTCAGAAGAAATTCAGAAGAAAACCTGACATTGAGGTTTTTACTCTGCAGAAGCAACAAAAGCACAACCGAATGAGTGACATTTTTAACATGTTTTGTACGTTTTTTGTTTTTGTTCGTACAGATCCTAAAATGAAGCAGCTAAGCTTTACGATTAGAAGAAGTACATCATCATTAAGGTTCAGTTTGCTCTGGAACTACTTCCACAGACTCAAATGATTTTTATTTGTAGTTCTAAACCCATGAAAGGATTCTTGGAGAACGTTAGCGACTCTGAACAAAAACCTTTCAGCAAAACAATTTTACCCAAAATGTCTGGACGTTGTTTCTTATTTTGATCATCAGATTTTTCTTTATTTAATTTAAAGTTGAAAATAAAAACATGAATCTTCATTTTGCTGAAACGCTAGAACCCTTATTTCCAGAACCGATCCCAGAATCAAACGTTCTCCTGCTGCATCACGGCGTGTTCGGATGAACTTGGCGCTGCCGCTCACCCATCATTGTTGTTGCAGTTGTTGGTGTTTGCAGCTGCAGACTGCAGGTCATCTCTGTCAGAAGAACAGAATTCACCATAAATACACATATCTAATCAACTCATCATTGCTTTTTCACAGAACCTGAAGACAATCCCTGTACGTCTGAAACCAAGCTGAAGACCTTTGATCGATGACCTCACTACATTATTCATGAGTGGACAACTTCTATGTTTGGAAAGAACTTTCCAGAAAGGAAAGAACAACAGACTGTAGCTTTGGAGTCACATGGTTTCACTGGAGGCTGATCTGATCTGATCTGATCTGATCTGCCTGCAGTTCAGATCCCAAACTCATTCCCTGAAGGTTCAGGCACGATCAAACACTTCCTAAAAACAGTGGCTAACACAGCCGGCTACTCTGAGAGCTGTAGCGGCGGTCACATCGGCTCAGTTGGTGAAAAAAACAACTGCAGCTCACCTGCTCCTGCTGTTCGTTTCCGAGCAGGAAGCTCCCGGCTCCGCAGGGCCGACTCTGCTCCTCCCGTGGTTCATGGTGACTGACGGTCTGGATGCAGACAGATCATTTCGATGAGGACAAAACGAAATATTCTGTTCATACCTCATCAACCTTATCACCTAGAGGTCATTTAAAACCATCAAGGAGGATCTAACATGAGAAAGGAATCCAGCATTCCAAGTCCTCTTTCTTCTGGCTTAGTTTCCAGGCTAAACACTGAAGACATTCCCATTCGGCTGCAGCAGCCGGTAAACGGCCCGGACAGCATCAAACTTTACGTCTCATCTTTGTACCGTTGACTGTCTCCAATCCGCTAACAGCCTCAGATTTATTCAGGTTCTTGAATATATGTCACCATCCCTAAAAACGATGAGGTTCTAAAAGATTCCAATCAGACAGATTGATGTCAAAGGAAAATGCAAAAAACTAAAAACGCTTTTCGGAATCAAACGGTCCCAGCAGATCCTTGGTGTTCAGATGAACCCAGAACATTGAATCACTGGATCACTGGATCACTGGATCCCAGATTCTAAACCACTGACTGTATCAGAGAACTGGACCGAGTGAGTGTGATGTCATCCATAGGAAATAGTTTACTTCCAGCTCCAACCAAATGAACTCAATTCATTCTCCATTTTTCATGACTTCGCCGTGTTGGAGCCAGACGTCAGTCAGCAGCGATTGGTCCGAGTCAGTCTAAGTCATTGATTTCTATGGCAACCACTCTCACCAATCAGGAGTGAGCTTACTGGAAGGCCACAACCTGACCACTTGAAAGAGGGCTACGCAGGCGTCTGATTGGTCAGTTTATAAGTTAAACTAAATAAAAGATATCATGAAAATAGAGGAAATACTTCCTGTTTGGAACATCAGGGGGAGGAGTCACTCAGTCCAATCGTCCCATACAGTCGATATGTCTGACAGAAACCACAGCGACACACAATCACAGATATCGGTGGAACATCCAAAATTCTTCAAGCCGCGTTCACATCCAAACAAACATTCAAGCGAACCATTAAAGCTTTCAGACGTCTGCGTTTAAAAGTCCTGTGTTGACGTTTAGCTTTGTACATTTTAAAGATCATTTTCAGGCTCTACATACAAAACGCAATTCCAGTAAACTTCCATCGAAAGTTAAACCAGGTAAACTCTGACCAATCGTATGGACGTATGTTGGACGTATGTTGGACGTATGTTGGACGTATGTTGGATAATTGCGCTCTGTGCCTGCTGGAAGTCTTTCCTTCATCGGAACAGAGCTGTGAAAGAAAAAGCCTGAAGCAAGATTAAGGAAATTTCTGCTTCTTCAACATTTTGCACCAAGACTGTCCAACTATAGGTGGCAGACAGAGCTAGTCCCTCCCTGCCTGTCCGGTGTGAACACTGCGAGCTAAACACGCGTAGCTTCAGAGAACGACAGAACTGGTTCCGTTTTGTTCCCTTCAGTCCTTCAGATGGTTCTTCAGTTTCATCTACCGTGAGCTTGTGAGGAACCTTTCCCTCCGTTTTCTCCTCACCTCCTCTAGACTTCCTTCTCCAAAGTAACGGCTGGATTTAAGAAGACATTTTTGATTCGGATCATTTTGTGGTTTCAGATCAGACGTCTGGAGCGTTCAGAGTCCAAAGCAGCTCTGGGTCGTGTTGATCCCATTAGGACTCTGCTTCATCTGCTCTGCCAGATGACCTAAATCAGAGTTCCAGTTCAACGTGACCGGCTGAGCTCACACCACATTCACACCTTTTTACCTGAACCTGAGCGACGAAGAGCAGCTGAGGAGAAGATGTTACTGAAGGCCGCGTCCTCCTTCCAGCAGGAGGAGGTTCAACTCCTGCTGCTCCTCATCCAACCGGTGGCCCTGCCGTCCAGGAGGAGGAGGAGGAGGAGGAGGAGCCGGACGGAACAATCAGGAAGGTTTTCCGCTTCACGTCAGAAGATCTGCATCAGAAACGGTGGGAAGCGGTCCCAGAACTTGACATCTTCACAGGTTCTCTGGACTTTTACAGGATCGTTTGTGGTTCCTGCTGTTGGAGGAAATCCTCTTAAGACGCTGAACCATCAGGCTCCACCCGCTGCTCCACCGGGACGGAGACAATCCTCTTCAGCTGCTGCTAATCTTCCTGATCTCTGAGTGGCGCCTCAAGAACCAGGGTTCTCCTGTCAGGACACCGGCAGGGCTGGGTCCTCCAGAACCAAAACCTCAGGAAGTTCTGCAGAACTTTACGGTCATGATTGATCCCAGCAGAGCAAAAAAAAAACCACATGTCTGGAGTGAAAAGGCTAAGATGAAGGGGGCTAGACCCATTTTTAAATAAGGGGTGGGGCCTCTAATAAAGGGGGAGGGGCAACAGAAACTGTCCAGTAAATCTGTGAGGCTTTTATGAAGACTATGACCCAACAGGGATATAGCAGGAAAAGAAGATGGATGGACGGATTTGGGTTGCTGGTTAGACTCCTGGATGCAAAACCAACACATTTTTTAGTTCTTCAAAACAAGAAACAAAGTGATGTCTTTCTCATTTATTTAAGAAAATAAAAGCCTCGTTGTTGATCAATATTGAACTGTTTTAACAAATTGAATCAGAAGTTCTGCTAAAGCGGGAATTTTCCCGCCTTTGCTGCCGTTTTCAGACCTGAATGAACTCCATCTGGACGTGTCGGTTTTATGTTTATAACGTGTGCTGCTGTCGTCTCTCACAGGGAAGAGGTGCTGGTTGGAAATCCAGGCTCAGCAGATCGTGAGGGTGAATTCCCCGAGCTGTGATTGTTAAGGGTTTGCTGACAGAGTGTGGAGCGCCAATTAAAGCTGCTGGAGCCTCCATGTCAGCTTCGCCCGGCCGGTCGCCTCCTGAGGGAACAAGAACACACAAAATACAAACAAACGGCTGATTTCACATCTTTCTATTTGATCAACTGACCCGTCTCTGTAGCAGCAGAGGGGTGTGGCTGAAGCTCTCCTTGAGTTCTCAGATTTCATGGAGGGGGGGTCCACATTTCTTTATTTATTTTTCTGAGAAAAAGCAGAAATCAGTCATCAACACTGCAGTTTTTCGAGGGAGCTATACAACACTCCAGCAGCCAGGAACAAAAGCACTGCAGCGCCCCCTGCAGGCGAGCGTCTGCCCCCGATCACTGTCACTGCAAACCTATGCAGGGAGGAGGCGAGGAACCTGACCTTACAGGTAAAGGAGGACAGACGACAGGCAAACATCAAGAACTGGAAAAGCTGTTCTGAGAAACGGAGGAGACAAACAACCGAGACGTCAGCAGAAAGCAGAAGAAAAAAGAACAGCCAGAGAAACCAAAACAAAACGCCGGGCTCAGAAACCCACGTTCAAGTGACCACTTAGAATGAAACGTCTATGTAAACGCGTGGAAATATGCGGTCTGGCTTCTGTGTTCACTCAAAGCTATGCGTTTTCATGTTTTTGGGCTCTCTGTTCAAAACGTGCTAAAGCGATAATTCACAGAAGAAAAACAAGAAGACCCTCCCTGCTGGTGCAGTGTGAACACTGAGGCCTATAGACGCACGCTCAAAAACGCGTGTTTAGTTTGTCCTTCCGCGCCCGTCACATCCCCGGTTGAACGTAGCGTTAGACACACCAGACTTCAACTAAACTCGTGGAATTTAAGGAACATCTTCCAGTTGTTAATATTTAAGGATTGTAGTTTTCAACAGGAAGGAGAAGAACTGAGGATGTAAAATGTAAAATGTGGTCTAGCCGGAATCAGGGTCCAGGTCGTTGTGTTTTCCACCATGGATTTGTGTGGCTGGGGGGCTCGTATCTGAACCCCTGGGGGACCTGTTAGGCTGGTGTGCTGCCTGAGGTCTTGATTTTTGTTGATGATTCCCATTGCAGGAGCCATATTGAGTTATTGATCCGGGGGGGTGCGGCTATGCCCTCTTTGATGTCAGAACAGGCTGATGAGTTGAGCTCCGTCAGGTGTGTTAACAACTTAGTGGCCTTATGGTAGAGTGTCTGCCCTGAGACTGGGAGGTTGTGAGTTCAAATCCAGGCTCAGTCATACCAAAGTGTCTTCCTGCTTGACACTTAGCATACAGGGGTTGGATTGGGGGGGGTTATTCCACCAAATGGTTCCCTGCAGCTCACCGCTCCCCCAGGGGATGGGTCAACTGATGGGTCAACTGATGGGACTTTAACTGTAACTCTGCCGGAAGGCCACAAGCTTTCCAACCACTGATGTGATAAAAAAACGGCCAAATTAAAGCAGATTCTGTTTTTAAAAATCTGCAACATAGATCGGAGTGTAGAGACCTCATAGTGTGGAAAAACAAGAGTTTAGTGGTTAGCGCATCGGTCACACACACCTCAGCAGCGTCAGGTTCTAGACTTAGCTCTCATACCCATGAAGACCCTGGGAATTGAACCCTGGTTCTGGTTTGCTTCCAGTACCTTACCAGCCAAGCCATCCATTAAAAATGTTGACAAAAATCAAAATAAGAGTAAAAGTTGCTAAAACTAAAGACACAAGTGTTATGAAGGAAATTAAGGAGAAAGACGAGACTGGAGTTAAACTTTTAACTTTCTCTTGGAACCACATCCGCAAAAGAATCTTCTGGAGGTTACCAAAGCCGAAGAATTGTAAGACCTTCATGAATTCAGTTCTCGGTCTCCGTCAGATCAGTGTGTTTCTGCTGACATCTGCTGAACGTCCCACCAAACTGCAGCTCAAAGGAGACCTGGCTGGTCCTCTGATTCCAGCTTCTGAACAGGTGACGATGAGTCAAAGGAGGTAACCAAGCTGCACCTGCAGAAGTGATGATGTTCAGCTCTGCCTGAACAGGATCCGAACAGACGGACACCAGAGGACACAATCTGACCCTTCGGGGCAACCTTGATGCTCCAACAAAGCCGACATTTGTTGAACGTCTGTGAGTCACTGCGAGACAACACAGCCCTCATTGAGAATGATTACGAAGAACCAGAAATAAGTGCCACCGCACTTCCTGGAGAACAAGATGAACTCGCTTTCATTTGCCTCTGTGTGTTTGAGCCGAACAAAAGCCGACACAGCGGCTGACACAATGCAGCTCTGTTCCAGGTTTCCCCAGCTCCACTCAGAGTCCTTCCTCAAACATCTCCAGCTGAAGATTCTCTTCAGTGCCTCCTGATTGAGGAACAGCTCGTTTTATAGACGTTCTTCTCAAACAGAAGCAGCGGAACCCCAAAAACAAAACTGCACAGGCTGCACGGTGGTGCAGTGGTTAGCACTCTTGCCTCACAGCAAGAAGGTTCCCGGTTCAAGTCCTGGCTGAAACACTACCACCAATGGGGGACCTGTCTGTGTGGAGTGTGCATGTTCTCCCCGTGCATGTGTGGGTTTTCTCCACCGTCCAAAAACAGCCAGTCCGGGGCGTCCCCTGCCTTCACCCATGAGCAGCCAGGTTAGGCTCCGGCAACCCCGTGACCCTGAAGGGGAAAAAGCGGTTCAGAAAATGAATGAATGAATAAAACAGTAGAAACTGATGTTAAGCACAAATAAATAAACTAAAAAAGCGCTACTTTCCACTGATTAACATTTTTCCATTATTGATGGAGGAACAAATGAAACTTTTTACAACTCCAGAAAAGTTTTTTTGTGCTTAGTTGGTGTAACCCCCTAAGCTAGTAGTAGACAAACTTCTATTAGGACAACCTTGAGTATGACTCCCGTCGACTGATGTACTTGAAGATCGCTTATCAGTAAAAGTAAAAGTAGCAGAGGTACTTTCAGATATTTCAATGCGGTGGAGTTGGTTCCTCAAGGAAGGAACCCTGAAGGCTGAAGGCTCCGCCTCTTTTACAAGTTTAGGAAAATCAGTAAGGAATGTGGACAGAGAAATCCATGTGGAAAGTGTGGAGCTGTGAGATCTTTGAGATGAGTCTGGCAACCTGTCCTGGGTGTAGCCTGCCTTAATAGACAGGACAGGCTCCAGCAACCCTGTGAGTCTGAACAGGATATGGCAAGTCAAGAAAATGGAAGAAAGTCCAAAACTCAAGAAGTCTCCACTTTTTAACTTTGGCTTTGCTTTAAGTACATTCAACTTATCATGTGTGTCGTTTGATAACTCCTTTCATGTAGTTTTGTTTTGATTATTCCCTTCAGTTAAGGCAAACCTTTGAGCCTTAAGCTCTAGTGAACTCATCACACACTTTAGTGATTCAGAATAGGAAACAGGAACAAAGTTCTTGGAGGATAACCAGTGTGAGGCAGGACCAATGATGAGCTGGTCTCGGTTATTTTGGGAGAAAAGTGTGAGTTCAAAAGCAAAAATAAGACGATGGTTTGAGCTGGTGTGGCACGCTGTCGAAGTGTATATATCGTCTTTTGACCTCCGCTGATAAGACCGTCAATCAAATTTGAAATGCTTGATCAAATTTATCGGAGGCATTTGCACTTTACCTTCTTTTAGCTTTTCTTTTGATAAATAAAAATGACCAAAATCCCGTATAAGTGCTTAAAACTTCCCTTTGTAAATGAAAACGGAGAAACCAGACTAAGACAAAAGATTAAGGTTCACTTTAACTTTATTCGTTTCCATCTTCGATGAAATGACAAAGGTGTGAACAGATGAAAGGTCTTAAGATTATAAAGTTGAGCATCTTACATCGTCAGGATCTCCTGCGTGGTTTTTTCATTGATCGTCTACAAGTCGGGAGCTCTGCGAGAACTCGACCTCCTGTCGGAGTTCACCTACAGGTCACTAGTTCACTCTACTAACTACATCAGGCATGGATCCAAAGGTAACCGTTGACAAGGCAAGACGCTTGAGCACTTTCGGAGTACTGCATTGCTTTTTAATAGACGCTCTTCGACTCACTTTGGTTATTGCATTTATACATTACAATATTCTGCAAAGAAACAAAATGTACATCTGCATAAATATAAAATTCTTCCACCGTCTTCAGATGGTTAAAACATTCAGTTACACCACGACGCTGAGATAAATCCAGCAAAACAAAATAAAAGAAGTCAAAAACATAAGACAGCACCGTCGCCTCTTAAAACGGGACCGAGCGTCCCGACAGGCTGAACACACCGGTCTACATTCAAGGCAAAGATTAAAACGGCACGAAACTGAGAGAAAACCCTTCACACGTTTCAGTGATTAAAGAAAGAAAAAGGAGCAACGCTTCCTGGAGTGTAGCCGATTCCTCACAGCGTGAACAGGAGTGCGCATCATTCCGGAGGCAAGCACACAAAGCGCCAAAGCTGAGATGGGAGGAGGCAAAGCACGAGGTGGCAGGAAACGCCGATGGGACATCCCATCGTACGGCATCCTGCGGCTTGTGGGAAAGTAATTTGCAGCGAAATAAATATGTCGTTGGGCCTATATTGCTAATTTTGCTCTAAATTTCCGTCTAAGGCTAGGAGATGTTGAAGCTAGTGATGAATGCGGGTTACAACAGTCCCCCGGATGGGGTTTCATTCAAGACTAGTTGCGATGGACAAGACCGTGACGACCCCTCACTGATGTCTTCTGCCGAGTTGTAGGGTGGGGGCGTCAGGGAGGCGCCGCTATCATACATTGTTGATGGTGATCTTCAAGTCAAAGCGTCCCTGGTAGCGGTCCTTCTCGTTGTAGTCGATGTTCTCCCCGAACACTTTGCACTCGATGCGCAGTTCCTCATTCTGGGTCAGGTTGGTGAACTGCACTGCCACCAGGGGCTGCAGGTACTGGGGGTGCAGCCGCTTTCCGTAGTACGGGTAGTACTGCAGCGGGAAGCCGCCGCCTATGCCGTAGTACTTGATCTCGCCGATCTTGCCAGCATCCTCCTCTCTCTGTGAAGACAAATGTGAGTATTGAGATAATACCCGACTCTGAGGGGAGACGGGGTGGCGCCGGGGCAGTGAGGCGGGGTACCTTGTTGGTGCAGAAGAGGGGAATGATATTGGGCTGCACCTTCGGCTGAGCGTCTTCGGGGATGCTTTCGTTGGAGCTAGGAGGCTGGACACAGGAGGCGCATTAGAGACACTCGTTTACAGACTACCAAGAGTTTGTGAAAAACTACAACGATGATGTTCTGTTGTGAATAAACAGAACTCTTTAGCGAGACTTCCTGGAATACAAACCGAACTCACCCTTGGACGGAAGTTCACAATCCTGTTCAGCTTAACAATGATACAGGGTTTGCCCTCTTTGAAACCAAATGACTCATCCTCCACACCGGAACAGGGGCCGAGCCACTTCCTTAAGAAGCGACACGCTTTCCTAGTACCAGCGCCATCATCCAGTTCGCCTCGGTTCTTGTACTCCGCAGGTTCCACTGGAGGGAGCAGATTGGGTTAGCGCGGTTCAGGTCTTCCAGATACCAGTAAAAGCCTTTCAGCTATACTTACTGCCACAGTTTTCAAATTTGTTTGCGTCCTCCTGTTTGCTGTCGTCATACTGGGACACAAACTCCCTCAGAGCTTTGACGAGAGGAAGGTAGGTTTCGTAACCGTTGATGTTGTAGGACACCTCGGCTTTGTCTACCCTTGGGGTGTGCGAAAGGCCTACAAGGACAACAGTTCAATTAAGCGAATCAGTTTGGGGTTTGAGCCTCGAGTCGCTGGGTATGTGGCGTCCATTGGATAAATAAAAGCCATCAGCAAACAGATTAGACACTCGCGGCCAAAGGCTGTGATGCTTTCCAGATCACCAGAACACAACGGTAAAGGAAAGGACAGCACGTCTCTAACAGCAAAGCATTCTGGGGGATTGTTCATGACCACAATCACAACCAAACGATGGATTTGAGTTTGGAGAACTCTAACAAGCGCCCAACATGGATGATTATAGCCAGAAATGCGGTAGCTCTATACTGATGTTTTTGTGAGCTGCAATACTTGAAAATGTCCCTGATGGAACACGATTGCAGATGAACCAAGATAAAGCTGATCCGCGTTACAGAACTGTGATCGTGGGCATCGAGCGTTAGTTCAATTAGTCCAACGTGTTAGAATGTTATTTCTTCAAGACAGCTGAGCAGCTATTAGACTGTCGATGGGGGGGGCTTGCTCCACCATCCACCATAGAACCGGGCGGTTCTCACAGGAGGACAAACGGAGAGCCGACAACACGTGGTCAGTGAACCTTGAGCGTATGGCTTATTCACTGCCGGAACTCTTAGAGGTCATTTGGATGACCTTTGTAACAACCTTCAAAACAGTTCAGCGGCCGGGACGCCGAAAATCTCCAGCTTCTGTGAAGCAGCATAAAGGTCTTTATTGGTGTCCGATTTCGGTGATTGCACAGAAGCCCAAGAGGATCCACGTTTCCATTCTCCGTCAGACGGCTGAAAAACGATCCACAGCGTCAGCAGAGAGGAAACGCCTGATCCTCTAGCCTGTGGATATGGTTACTGAAACCCGTCCTCTTCGTCACGGTTTGCCTCCGGTTTCAGACAGAAACCTTTATTCAATCCTCTCAGAGGTTTTTAGAGCTCGGCTTGGTTTGCCCGGCTGCATGTTTAATAAACAAACCCAGCCCACAGGGGGCAGGGTCCTTCTTACCCGGGGGCGCCACTCGGTCCTGCCAGGTGGGCTTGAAGTCATTCAGGGTGAGCAGCATGGCCTGGATGGTGCCGATGAAGACCCCGGCCAGGCAGCCGTAGAAGACCACATAGAAGAGTGTGATTTTGACTGGAGGGGAGCAGAAACACAACAGGTCAATAGTGCTGTGCAAACGCCGTCAAGGAGCAACACAAACACGCCATATCTGCAAGGTCATCGTCACAATCTGTCCGGAAAATGGACAGAAAGCGGTTGTGTTTGTGATAAACAGGTCCTAAGGAGGGAGGCGGGGTCTATTGAGCAACCTCTGATAAACATTACGCAACGGCGGAGAGGCAGCTTCCATAAAAGCTTTACGAAACATTAAACCGCGCCGGGCGCCGGGTTTTCACTGAAACCTACGGACGCCATCAGGACCAGGTGGCTCCACACCTGCAGAGCTGCACCATGACCCTTCCTGAGGGGGGATGAGGAGAAGCTGCTGCAGAAAACACACGATCTGCCTGAAACCCAACCTGGCGCCGCAGCGCCGCCGTAAATCACATCTGCTGGTGTGGGAGGGGCGCCCAGATGTTCTTCCTCTGCTGCATGGATCAATGTCACACTGACAGCCTGCACGCGGACATCTCTCCGCTCAGGTGTGCGACCGTGCGCGTGCTACCCCGCCCCCCCACCTTCAGGTGACCTTCCCAAAGGACACCTGGAGGCGGCCCGGAACGCCGCGTGCCCGCCACCGCGTCACCCAGGTGTTCCACTCCCAAGCAGCGGCCGGTGAAGTGCAGCGCCGCGCATGCGCAGTGCCGCTGCGGGGGAACGGCAGAAGAAAGGTCGCGCGAGTTAATGAGTTGTATTGTTCCTTTTATGACGGTCGCACGTGACCAGGCGCGGACACGGGTCGACGGGCGTTCACGAGCGGCCCGTCACCTTCGCTCACCTTGGACCGTGATGCAGTTTTAACCCCTTCACGGCGCGGCCGCTGGCGCGAGACCGTCCGCCTGCGGCGCGTGCGCCCGTCCCCCGCGTGGAGACACACGGGACCCGCTGAACGAGACGCGCGCGCCTCAACTAGCTGAGCGTGCGCAGGCGCGCGGCGGAGCCTGACTGCAGCAAAGTCAAATCAAACAGGTGGCACGAAACACGAGCCGCGCGCGCTTTCCGGAGGGGGTGCGCGCGCGTCACGGGGGTGTCGCAGACTCACACCAGCTGCCGCCGGTCCGGCCCATCAGCTCCCCCTTCTCAGAGTTCCACAGGAACTTCTTCCAGCCGCCATCGTCCTTGTTCGCGGGCATGCTGACCGTGTCCTCCGTAGATCCGCGCGCGCTAGTCCGGGCTCGTGGCAGGGACACCGGGATCACGCTGCTGCGCGCCTCCGCTTTATGAGCGCTCCGAGGCTGACTCCGCCCACCCGGGCTGACTGGACGGGCGCCGCCAATCAGGGCGCGGGGAGGGCGTGCGTGTCTCTGACGTCAGGAGAAGGAGCGAAGAGCATATAGAAACATAAGGATGAGGGGGCGGGGGGGCAGACAGCCGTGCAGGGGGAGGGGGAGGGGGAGGGGGGTCCTCACCTACAACTATGCACTAATGAGCCTGAGGAGGGGAGGGGCATCATTACCCCCTCCTTTAGGAAGTCACCCCCCCCTTCCCAAGTGTCTCTGAGGTTCATGATGCAGAACCCCCCCCCCCTGATTCAGCAGTTTCACAAAACCCTTTCTTTCAGGTGAGTGGAGCGTTCTGCTGAACACACCTGAGCGGATCCAGTTCTCATAGGAATCCAGTCTCTCTGTGAACTCTGCACCTGACAACCCCCCCATCCCCACCCCACCCCCACCCTGACATGGGACAGTCATGTAAACTGAAAGAGAAGTGGAGCTAAATGTGGCTAATTGATGTTAGCATAAGTAAAGGACAACTTTTGGCATCACTTTCATTACCCAATCGGTACCAGAAACCCAATCGGTACCAGCTATCCGATCGGTACCAGCTACCCAATCGGTACCAGCTATCCGATCGGTACCAGCTATCCGATCGGTACCAGCTATCCGATCGGTACCAGCTACCCGATCGGTACCAGCTACCCTGTCAATAACAGCTTGGATGTTTATATTCATTCATTCATTTTCCAAACCGCTTTATCTCTTTCGGGGTCACGGGGTTGCTGGAGCCTAACCCGGCTACTCATTGGCGAAGGCAGGAGACACCCCTGGACAGGTCGCCAGTCTGTCGCAGGGGCCACAATCACACACCCATTCACGCTCACATCCACACATAGGGACAATTTAGAATAACCAATGATCCTATGCAAAACCTAACCTTTTTATACATTTATTTAGTAATGAATTGCAATGTTACAAACATAGAAAACAATGATAAATTATGGGAGCCAATCTAAACAAAACTGCGTAACTGTCGCAATGTTGGCGACAAAAGAGTCACATAATATTAACGCATGGAGAGACTGAGCGGGAGCTGTTACAGTTTTTACATTTCAAGTAGAAGTTACAGATTAGGTAGCCCTTGTAGATTGGGAAGCTACTTTTGATTGTGTAGTCAGGTAGCTAACACTGATTGAGTAGTCGTTACAGATCAGGTAACTGTCATTGATTGAGTAGTTGTTACAGATCAGGTAGCTGTCATTTATTTAGTAGTCGTTACAGATCAGGTAGCTGTTATTGATTGAGTAGTCGTTACAGATCAGGTAGCTAACACTGATTGAGTAGTCGTTACAGATCAGGTAGCTGTCATTGATTGAGTAGTTGTTACAGATCAGGTAGCTGTTATTGATTTAGTAGTCGTTACAGATCAGGTAGCTGTCATTGATTGAGTAGTTGTTACAGATCAGGTAACTGTCATTGATTGAGTAGTCGTTACAGATCAGGTAACTGTCATTGATTGAGTAGTCGTTACAGATCAGGTAGCTGTTATTGATTGAGTAGTCGTTACAGATCAGGTAGCTAACACTGATTGAGTAGTCGTTACAGATCAGGTAGCTGTCATTGATTGAGTAGTTGTTACAGATCAGGTAGCTGTTATTGATTTAGTAGTCGTTACAGATCAGGTAGCTGTCATTGATTGAGTAGTTGTTACAGATCAGGTAGCTGTCATTGATTGAGTAGTTGTTACAGATCAGGTAGCTGTCATTGATCTTCTTTTAAGGTTTTAATTCGTCATTGTTCCCCTTGTGGAGCAGCTGTGTCTGGGCTGTTTGATCCGCTTCACTCTCTGGTTTGGAGGAGAGTCATTAATAAGACCCAAATGACAAGTTTAGTTCCATTTCATTTAAATCTTTCACTCCTGGTAGAATAAAAGTATTTTAAAAAATTGTCTCAAAAACTGTTTGATGAGACGCTTCTTGATTTGAAATCTGAACATTTGTGACCTACAGAGAGGCAGCGACGGCGGGAAAGTGTTTTCACAAGCAGCGCTTTGTTTGCAGTGAAAACAGCTCTGTGTGTGCTGGACGATGACTTGCTGGTGTAGAGCGTGGATTTCCTCCGTCAGGACTGTCTTTTTGAGCGGACACCCCTGAAGGGCCTGTTGAAGGGCCTGTTGAAGGGCCTGTTGAAGGGCCCGCTCTGGCAGAAGACGCTCATTGGCCCTTTTCCACTGCGGATCCAGACTTCTCCTCACCTCACAGAGTCCGTACTGCTGCTATTACAGCGCTCAAACCTGCAATTCCCAGCACCGCCGGCGCCCTAAAACAGTCATTACTGCACAAACAATGCAGTCATTTCACCTCTGTCACACACACACACACACACACACACACACACGCACACACACACACACACACGCACACACACACACGCACACACACACACACACACACACACGCACACACACACACACACACACACACACACACACACACACACACACACACACACACACACACACACACACACGCACACACACACACGCACACACACACAGCTTTGTTCAGCTCACTTTCAGATCTGTTTGCAGCTTAACTCCGTGGGTGTCCTGGACTGATGGGGGGGCAGGATTAATAGGCTGTAGTTAAGCATCACCTCAGATCCTCTTCTGACTCGCAGATTCCCATTTTTCTGGAAGTTTAAACCATATTATTTTTTTATTTCAACTTCTGCTGTCAAACCGTTGAGCTCCATCAATGCCGCTTGAGTGTTTTTCTGAATGTTTCTCTCTGAAACCATCCTTTGAAAATGAAGCTTTAGAACCTTCAAAAACATCACTGAAGCCTTCATGCAGTTTGATGCTGATTCACTACTTACCAGAACTCTGATCCATTTAGCCTCACCTTGAATGGGAAACAAACACTGAAGAATATATTTTATGATTAAAAATAAGGTCATGCATGAAGGGGTCCATTTTTGTGAGGATTTTAATCTTTTTCATGGATTTTCCAGTTTTGTATCATTGTCATTTAGTCTAAATTAAAAACTCAGTATTCTGCCTAGCAACTGCACGGTCTTTTAAGCAACTTAAAGCTTTTTTCCTTTTCGGCACGCTATGAAGATGCTTTATGTCACCTTTTATTGTACATTTTTGTAATTTTTTTCTCTTCTAACGTCTTTTTTTCAGTGATTCATCTCGATTCACACCTGCACTATCAGGTAACGTGAGGTTTCTCAGATCTGCCCGGCGGTTCTGGCTGAGTGCTTCCAAACCATCACCCTTCAGCTCTGAGCTTCTGCATGTGTGGAGCGTGTTTGGACATAAACGTGTGGGTGAGCGGTCCGGACTTCGGTCATGCTGGCTGCGGTTTTTGAACAACACCTGAGGAGGTGAGTTGCTCCTCTGTCCTGACATCCATCACCGCAGCAGCTGAACTTTAACCCCGATCCGCACTGATGGCGGAAGAACCATCCTGATTGGTAAATTCAGATGAATTCTGACAGAAACGCGGGTTCACCTGAAGCCGAAACCGACCACACGACTCAGCTGCAGAAAGCAGGTGGAACCAGAAGATGACATGAGGGGAAATTTGACGGAAAAACACAGAAGTTAACGATTAACTAAAGTTTCAAAACAGAAAACAAATGTGTTTTATTGATCAATAAGTTCTTAAAAGACTGAAACAAAGAAGTGAAGAGAGAGAAATCTGACCACAAAAGGCTGAAACCTCAATACAAGTTTCTGTCAGCCATGAAAAAAACAATAAAGGTTCAACAGGAAGTTGGCAATTTCATATCAAAATAAAGTGCCCCGAATGCCCATGTTTTTAGAAAACAAATGATGGTTTTTCAGACTTATTTGAATAAAACAATAAAAGTCTTTCAACTGGCATCATTTTCATAAAGATTTAAACTGAAAGTGCGACACTTTTGCACTGATATAGTTCATTTGAAAGGTATTCTAGCTGGTTTTGTTGAAGTTCGTTTGAGTTTAAAGCAAGAGCCCTATAAGAATATTGCATTTAATCTCATTTTATTTTGATTTCTAGTCAAGCATTCCTTTACAGTCAGAAACAGTTTTTTTATGGTTGTGAAAGTGGGATCTTTAATGGATTCTCCCAGTCCAATCATTCCTCGCTCCGGTGGGGCCTCCGCCTTGTGTTTGCTCAGCATTTTCTCACTTTTCCTTTTTCCCGCCGGCCGCTTTGTGCTCGCTTGTTTTTGGAAAGCAACAAAAGAAGCCGTAAACCTGTAATTGCCTCCAGACGTGATCAGACACATCCTGAGAACTTTTGTCTCGCCCTTTTCATGGCTGGATCTCAGCGTTAGACTTCATTTCAGTGCTTAAAGCAGCAGCTCACAGTGCAGAGAGTCTGAAGAAACGGTGAAAAAGCGCCGAGTAAATGTCAAATCTTCATCCAAACTCAGTCCAGATCTTCTCCAAAGGCCAGACTGTGACTGTGTCGCAAGGTTTGAGGGCGACCACACCTCATCACGACCGCTTTCCTCTGTGTACACCATCAACACCAGCGTGATGGGGGGGGCTCAAGGTGAACAGGTCTCATCACGTCTGCTGTTTGCCAAAAACAGGAATTTCTGTGAGACGAAGGAAACTCAACCACCAGCTCTGCTGTTGCTGCAAAGCCTCACGGTCTGCAGTCGCTGGACGAAGTCGAACCCTGCAGGCAGAGCGCTTTTTCTGTGCTTCTTTACTGACTGATTCAGGAAAACAGAAACTGAAATGATCCCATTTAATGCTGAGAATTGTGTTTTGACCAAACTATCAACAGTGATTGATGTGACTGATGAAACCACTACCAACAACGTCCATCTTTACTTACATGAATTTACCGCAAAAGAAGAACCTGAGCTACTGTTGAGGCTCGTTTGGAAACATGGATACGAACAGTAATTACAGGCGCACCTGTTTGGCCCACAGGTGCGCCCCCTTCCCCCTCGCCGCTCCTGTCGAGCCGCAACACGCCGCTCACTCTCTCCTTCCGTCTCTGCCACTCTGGTCAGAGCGATGACAGAAAAAACACTTTCCTGTTGGTTTTATCTCCATGGCAACTGTTTTATACTGGGGGCCTGGGGGGGGGGACGGTCACGTCTGTGCATTTTCTAGAAGAATCTGCAAAAGTACATTTTTGAAATTCTTTGTCAACAGAGTTTTTGGTTAGCCACGCCCACATTTCTAATATGTTCATATTTCTATTCAGTTTGAAACTACGATTACATTTTCAAAATATTCCAGTAGAAAAAGTGCCCGCAGCGGGAAAACGCCACTTTTACGAGCTCACCACGCTAACGCGGTTCCAAATCTACAACTTCTAATTTCAACACGTTTCCCTGGTAGCTTTCTAATGAAGGAGTTAGGAGGCGACAGATTGGAGTTTGTTGAAGTACTAGAAGTGTAATTTTGAAACAAAAAATGAAGACGGCGGCCTCTTCCTGAGGTCAAAGGTCAGTTGTGGCATGTGTGTTCAAACTAAAGTTTATCCCCACATTGTGCGAATGTAATTATCGTACAATTTCACTCTGACACAAGATGGCCGCCCAGCTGTAGGTCCAATGGTCATTCCATAGGAACTTCAAACTTCCCTTGGATACCAGTGTTTGGGTTTCGTTGGTGGAATCTGAAATATTTTTTGAGCCTCATAAGAGATTTTGGCCACTTTCATTTTATTTGACTGACGTGATGTCATTGTTTTTTGGGGGGGCGGGGGTGGGTACTAGCTGCATGTACGTCTTTGTGAGTTTTTGAATTTATGGCAGGGGTCAAATGTTTGCTCAGTAATTTGTGAGAACAATGTGGTCCTTCAGTCCAGGACAGAATAATAAAGGAGAACAGATGACTGTAGAAGTCCTTTAGTATTTGGATAAACACTTTTCAAACATTTCATTTTTATATAAATAATTTATTTAAAACTTTTTTTTATCAAAATATTAAATTATTTATCTGAAATAGTTGCTGTTGCAAGTTTTCCTTATTTTTAAAAGTAAAAGCCTCTGACCTGGTAGAGGTCATTTTACAGAGTGAAGCATTCTGGGAAAGCAGCCAGTGACAGTAGGAAGCAATGACCCTTTGAATGACAGGTCTGAAGAATAATGGAGGTTTGATACAGTATATTTTTTAATTATGACAAGAGTACCTTTGAATGTTTAAAAAGGGAACCAGAACTGTGAGAACGTCACAGCTAAACTGGTGTCAGCAGTGTGTTCCTCAGAATGTTTGTGTCAACCAAACAATTCTCTGGAGAAACACTGAGCGGGGAAAACGTTTCCATACAACTCTGAACGACTGTTTATGACGGATTAAAGGATAAGTAAGGAGATCCGCCGACAGCTCAGTGACAGGAATCCTGTGGAAACAAATGTTCAGCTCAGGTTCGAGACGATCAGAGTCGTAAAGAAAATAGAAATCAAATCTCTGATCTGTTTTTGTGCAACTTATATGAGCAGTGAGTCCCAAATGCCCCCACCAGAAACATTCCTGTCTCTCTGATTTCTTTTGGTGGAAGTTTGAACGGAGATGATGACTGTCATTGTTGGAACGACACTCCGGACCAGTGATCCAAACTTCTGGTCCTTTAAAGCCAGCGGTCTACTTGTTTTGAGGCTGTCTGCTGGGTGTGGCTGTAGAGGACCAGACCAGTGGCCGGCACCTTAAGTTCATTGCACGGAGGTGGAAGTGCAATGGTAGTTGAGAGTACCTAGAGTAGAGAAAAAAACCCACAATCCATGTCTGGAAATAAAAGCAGAAATGTCCTTGCGTGCTGCCGAGCATCGTAGATCTACATCTACACACATTCTGGAGCCAGTGTGGGACTGAAAGTGAGTGGAACCAACACTGTTCACCGAGTTACCACTAGGTGTCTCCTCCACAATGTTTCTGCATGAGATCAGAGGGAAACATTTTTTAACATTGATTCTACTTTGTTTGAGCCATCGACCACATCACGTATGTGGAAAATCCACTGAACTGTTGGTCTGTTTAATGAGCCACCCAGTGGTCATGTGGTGAACTGATCTGGTTCCAGATTTGAATTTCTTTCTGAAAGCTTTCATGCTAATAACGTCTAGCATGAATGAATACCTTTCAGAGCGTGATGTCAGCTCAACTCTGTTTGTTTATTGCTCCTGTTCTTAGAACCTAAAAACCAGGGCAGGACGTCGTCTCCATGGCGACTGGCTCTCTAACCGTGTTTTCCCAGAACACCAAAAGACAATCTGAAATCCTGATTCCTCTCCTGCAGAATGTCCCATCGGATTTTAAAGTCGGTTTTCAGAAAAAGACATTTTCATGAGGAATTGAACTCCAGCTGTAGCAATAATGAGTAACCAGGCTGTCCGGAAACGCACGCCCTAACAGTTACAAGAACTGGTGTCGGTTCAGATCAGCTTTGGGAGCGTCAGACCTCCGTTCACACACGAGTCATCTAACCTTGACTGTGATTCTGGAAGCCCTGAATGTACTGGACGTACAGTACAGCTGTTTACAGTCCAAACACTCGGAGGAACGTCATCGTGGGCTTCAGTTTTATGGACAAACTGAAGGAAGAATCATCTTTTTACAGAGAAAATGTCCAAAACACATTTATTTGATAGGAAAACCCGCTGAAGAGTTTATACTAACTCTTTGAATGTACCACAATATGAAGAATTTAACACAGAAAACGGTTAATTGCTGAATAAATCAAGAATCTGATTTAGCAGCAGTCAAAAGCAGGACTTCACTGGACTTCTTGCATCTTTGTCTGGTTCCTTGGCGTCGTAGCTTTGGAGCTAGCTAGCATAAAGCCTGTTTACTCTCTGAAAAATGGTCTTTCTATCTAAATTCAGATTATTGAAAGTTGATCCGGATTAAATTACCATCAATTTAATTTTACATTTTACTTCAGATTATTTTTTTAGGCGTGGCGTCAATGGAAAAAAAGGGTTAATCCTGTAGTTATAATCCCAGATTGAGGAGGTCTGATCCAGTTTCAAGATGAGATTACAAACTGTAGCTTTGGTCCATTTTTATGAGGTGAGACATGAAAGCTTAGAAACAGCATTGACCGCTGGATTCCTGTAAATGTTTCTGTGACCAAACAACAGGAGGCTCTGCAGAACCAGAACTTTTGTGTAGTTGGAGCAACAAACCCAGATGTGACTGCGTTCAGAGTTAATCTGGTTTTTGACCCTTTGAGCTCTCCGCGTGTCATTGGTTCAAAAGTCAAGAACCCATCAGGCTGGAAATGTACGGAGCTGTAAAACGGCCCGGCTCTGTGGTTTGATGGAAGACCACGACTGAAAAGTCTCAGATTCAGTTCGATTCCGTTGGTTTCTATGGAGCCAGTTCAACAGCAAACAGGTCGACATGGGTCAATCCAACCAACCCCTCCCAGCTCAGAACAATCAGATGTGACTGGATCCGGGATCGAGAAGACCGCATGAGGCAACAGTTCTGCATCAGGACTTTCTGACAGGCCGCTTGGTTAGAAATGAGCACGTTTGCATTCGTTTGTGTCAAACAAGTGTTCAGGTGGGCGGTGAAGTAAATGTGTGTCAGTCGGAGCGTCTGAAGTCCTCTGGTCACTCGCTCTTTACAGCGCAACCCTCCAGACGTTAATGTTTGACAGTGGATCACAAAGGAACGTTAAGGCGTCCTCTGTCAAAGGCAGGGGTTAACGTGTCCGCAGATTCACCCGGACACGCCGGGACGATGAGGATGACGATGGTGAGGGCAGCACTGGCAGGTCAGTTCAGGTGTGATGAAGCCGCCGTGAGGGAAGAGAGCCGAGGCGTTTGGAATTCAACGGACCCCTTTCCAGGAAAAGAAGAGCTGAACGGTAAAAGGATTAGAGGAACAAAAGAGCCCATTCATCCAGAATTCTCATGCTCCAGTTCATAGAACCCGCTCAGCAACGTCACGTGACCCAACATTTCAGACATGCCTCAGAACCGCTTCGGTTCCGTCTCTAATCAGACGTCTCTAATCTAAGAATCAGGCAGAAACCCAACATGCATGCGTCCCGAAACATCTCAACATTTAGAAACTACGTCTGGATTTCCAGGAAAACGGTCTGTGATGTCATCAAATCAAGAGCGTCTCTCCTCCTCCTTAATGAGTAACTGTCCTTCCGGTGCAGAGGAGCCCGGTTGTTTGGAAAAAGGTCCAAACCCGTCAGTGAGCCTCGTTGTTGCACAACAACACAGGAAGCCGTGTTCCGTCACATTTCCTCCATTAAAACGCCAGTTTGACCCTTTAGGACTCAACTGGTTAACCAAGTTAACCGTTGAGGACAGTTTGACATATTTAACCGTCTTCTGTTAGGTCTCAAACTAGGTCACATGGCAACGAACACAACCTGTGATGCGGTCAACAAACAAACGTTTTTCACGTCCAGGTCAGAGCGGGTTCGTTTGAAGAATCTTTTTATGGTTCATCCAGAATCAGACGTTTTTCCAGAACGTTTCTTAACGTCTCGTTCGGCGTCTACATTTATGTGACGTTTGCTGGACCGCAGTCACCATTTGGTCGTTTTATCTCCCGATCCCGATCGGCTTAGAGCCGAGCATGTGGATGACATCACAGGACCATGACCTCAGACCAACCAGGAGGTGGTGGACGCTGGCCGTGTGCATTTACAGCAGAAATGAGGAGAGCGTTACTACAGACGCACTTCCCTCACACTTCTGTATGAAGTTCCTGAGTTGAATGAGCGAGAACTCAAAGGCAGTGGCAACAGATGAAAAAACATCAATGAAAAACAAAAAAAAAGTGCTACACAAGAGGAAAAACTGCAAAAAACCCACAAAGAATGAGTCGGCAAAAACACCAAATAGAAAAAAGAAGAACTTCGTTGGAGGGAATGAGGAGTACGATGAAAGGAATGACAAGGATCATGTAACAGAACTGAAACCATCGAACAAACAGTTCAAATGAGTAAGAACTGAAACCATGTGACTACAAAGCCTGAAACAAAGAGCTGAGCTCGGCAAAAAAGACGCTAAAGCTAAAAAAAGAAATCAAGTCATCCTGAAGGGGATCACAACAGTCTGGAGCTCTTTCACCTGAAACATAAAGTGGTATTTTCCTTTCACTCCAAACACATATATCCATAGATTTATATAGTTATATTTGTTTGTTGTAGCTGGAGCTAACGTGGCATTCAGAACTAAAATCTGACTTCAGGTTCTCTGCCTGTGTACCAGCTTAATGAAACCGTAATAATAGCACCAGTGGCTTTCAGGAGGACCAGCCGCAGTGTTTGTTGTGATGGTTTGGCTCATACGTGCCTATTTTTAAAGAGCCGGCGTCAAAGCATTACGCTGAACTGTAGAGGAGATGAAGAAGGAAGTCGTAAAAACAGCCGAGGACCTTTGGTTTGCTTTGTTTCACGGTGCGTCCTGCATCATTCTCCTTTTAAAAACCATGTCCACGTTTGACATCAACTTGAACGATGTGGACTGACGTTACTTATATAATTCTTGATTTGTCCTGTGATGTCATCGTCCCGCATCAGTTTAAACCGTCATTTCCCTGAATACCTTCTTGCATTGTCCTGCGTGACCTTTAACGTTTTTCTCTGCTGGCTTGAGTCACACCGAATCCTCTTGAATCATTGTTGCTATCAGAGGAGTGAGAAACCGCAAAAACATCATTTAGGCCGTCAGATGGAAACACACGGACAGATCTGGTGCGTTTAGGTTGGGATATTCCATCTCTGTCGGTCCATTCAAGCTGCTGTCAGACCTGCGACCCGTCAGAGCTCGTGTTTGGCTGGATGGTTAATGTCATTTGTTTGATGAGAAAAAAGACGCAGCGCTTCTGTTTGAAGAACTAATTGCAGCTCTGGTTGTGCCCAACATGAAAGCAAACAGTGGTTAGATGTGCTGGAAGAGCTGGATAACAGCCGGTGGTTTAGTGGTTCTGAGGATCTATGCAGTTTTTAGACAGAGGAAGAGCTGGACCTGATGGAGTCAGGCGCGTTGTCCTGCTGGCCTGTTACTCACACAGCCAGTCACATGACTTTTCTTTGTAAGACCTTGAAATCGAACTCCTGGAGGTGAAGACACGATCCTCAAATGATAAACAGGAACAAGTAACTTTTATTTATACAGCAGGTTTCAATAATAAAACAATAATCCAAAAGGATCAGACATAAACTAAACCAAATCAAATCAAACTTTGGACATCAGGAGGGGATTTGAAGATCGGAAGAATACATTCATATGTCAGTTAAAATCTGCAAGCTTGTCTTTGTTCCTGCTTAAAACCCGGTGGTTTTAGTGTCTAAACATGAAACAAATACCTGTTTTTAACATAAACTAAACACACAATCCAATTGTGAGGCTGGTACTCAATGAAGAAGTGCATTAAGTTGTGTAAAACATTGTGATTAAAAAACTGAATGTCATCTGCAAAGAAATGATACAACTTTTAATAAGATGCTAATACATAAATCCTTCTGAGCGCATATGTGAGGAGTCCAAACGTGCAGAAGCTTTCAGGAAGTTGCCGTCTCCAATCTGCCAGAGTTCAGCTGACGGGGGCCTGTAGGCCGCCGGTGTCCTTTGCGCAACAAACCCGACCCTATTAAAGTTTCATTGTTGTTCCCTACAGTACAGGCCGCCAACAGTCTGCAGACCAGCGGATCTCAAAGCCTGCCAGGACCGACGCTATCAGGCAGGCGGTTGCAAAACGGGACTGGTTACAAATTAATCCACACCTCGGTCATATTTAGCTGCTGCTTAGCAGAGGACAAAGTTTAGGACTCATTCCTTCCACTAATTCATGCGAGGGTTAATATTTCAACTCTTCAGATAACCTGCTCTGCAGAATTCACACCCCAGGCTGTGGAACTGGGGGCCATTCTTAACCACCAAGAGGTGAGGAAAGCCGAAGCGTCTTTGGTGACGTTGAAAGAGGGAAGCTTCTGCTGGTAGATGCTGAAGTTTGCAGTCTGGGAAGAGTCAAATGATTGTGGTTATGAGGAACCAAAAACAAACAAAGGCTTCAGTTTTGCTTCAGTTTGAGGCTGTGACCACATTAAACCCAATCCTGCTGTGAAATCAATGCATTCCTTATCATTAGGTATCATTTTTTTCCGTTTATAAAGACTGAAATCCATCGTTCGAAGGACTTCATTCATCTGGTTTTGGTCGCACCGTTTCACATCAGATTCAGTCGTGGTGTACCGCAGGGCTTTGAGCTCGGTCCACTTATATTTAGAAGAGACATGTTGGTTATGAAGTGGAGTTAAACTGCTCACACATCTCCATAAACCTCTTCAGAGCGGCCTGGAGCTCTGACCTTGCAGAGCTGCAGCTCCTGTCGGTGCAGCTGATTGCTAGCTTATCTCCACAGCTTCTGTCTTGTCACGGTTTCAATCCCCTTCAGGTCTCAGCAGAAACACATCCTCCTTTTCCCACCAGATGTGTTTCTAAAGTCAGTGAAATGTGCTGCAGCTGCAGGGAGATGAAACACCCTCTTAGACTTATTAAAAGGCTTTGGGGGTCATGTACAGCTGATCAGGACCTCTGCTAGTCTGACCTCCTGACCTGGACCATCTCCTGCCCTCACTGAGGCCTGGTGAAAGCTGAAGCTGGCAGACAAAGGAAATGCTGAGAGTTTGTCCAGAACGTCCTTGAGAGCGAGCTGAGAGAACATTATGTAAGACACGAGAGAGCAGCCGAACTCCCTCCTGCTTTGTCATCTATAGGATTACGGCCCCCGAACACTAGAACGAACACTAGTGGGACACGGACAGACGCTGTAGAACGTCTGCATGTCACAGTCCACGTCATAGAACAGTCAAATATGGGACAAAATGTCAGATATTGTCTTGTTTTGTCAGCAAACAAGTCTTCAGGTCAGTGGTCAGCTGTAAACACGTCTGCAGGTCAGGCTGTCACCTGGACATTTTCCAGAACTTTATTGTGTCACTTTTACTGTGGGGGTGGGGGGTCTTCACAGACACGGGGGTCTTTTTAGTTCCTCTTTAGTCACCCCCAATCCTCTCTTATAGCTACATTTGAGCGGGTCACCTGGACCCGCCTGATGGGGTCACTACACTCCCTGCTTAATTGGATGTTCGTCACTGTAGCTTCAAAGGTTTTTGTTCTCAGAAAATCTATGCTTGAAAATCATAAAGCTTTATTGAAAAAACCTTTTTAGTGTAACCTTTATTTTGAAAGAGTCCTTCGACCTTTGATGGCCTTTAAATCCTTTTGTTTTGGTGGTTTTTCCGCTCCAGCGGCTCCAGCGGCTCCACCTGCACCGTGGACCTTCTTCAGGTCTGGTTTTGGTTGCAGTTGTTCCGTCACACATTAATGACAGTGATTACTCTCACTGATGCTGACAGTTCAAACACACAGAGAGGACAAAGATCACATCTCTGGGCTCTAAAGCTGTCAGCGTTTATGGTTTTACTGCTTGGGTGAACTTCACGTTCGTCCTCTGAAGATCATTCCAGAGGAACGACGGCGGGATTCTCTGCTTTTTCTCCCCTAAAGGAGTGAGTGCAGCAGATGACCGACGGATCTGTGACGTTCCCAACTTGAAGCTTTCTGCTCTTCAGACCGGAGCTGAAGGAGTCACCTTGCCTTTGCTCCTCCACTTCCTCTTTCCTGAGGACGGAGAGGCTCCTCCCCCTGCAGTTCCACCTGCGCAGAGGACACTCTGACCTCTGTAGACTCATTCGTTCCCACATCATGCTCCAGCCTTTCCTCAGAGTAGCTCCGCCCCCTGATGATCACCTGAGCAGCCAACCAGGAAGTGGAGTGTCCTTTTGGCGTTCACCTTCAACCTCACAGAGCTGTGAGGCGCCCGACTGCGAAGCGGCTCGAGAGTCCTAGAGAGGAGCGGAGATCCTGGCAGGAAGGAGCACGGATCTGACCCTGAACCTCGGGGTCAGATCTGCAGCCAGGATCTCCGTCTCATCAAGGTCCTGGAGCCAGCACCGGCGCTGTTGTCACTGACAACAAGACCTTTCCACGCTCACGCCGCTCATCCGAAAGGACGGGCCGGGTGGGAAACGTGACGGAAAGGTACCGTCCCGCCCCGTGGAGGCAGAGCAGAGACCCTCAGCTGCTGCCTGGAAACCTGCTGACGACGGCGGCGGCGAGCTGAAACCACTTCACCCTCAGTCTAGCTGATGGGATTCAAACCGGCAACCGCTCATTGTGCCGCACCGACATGTTCCTCCACAAAATCCACAGAAAAAAAGCACATTAGTTAGTTCTGCAGGTGAAACAACTCACCTTGATTTGACATGGACACGCCCCCTTTTCACCTGGACTCACCTGTCCAACAAAGTCCCAAAACGTTTCGTTTTTTTAAATAGAAAAGTTAAAGCGCATTAAACACTTAAGGATCCAGAAGGATAGTCTGTGTCAGTCAGTTCTTAGAGTTATTAGCTACTGGTAGCTTAGCCGGTTGCTAGCTTAGCTGTGACCTCATCCAGAAACAACTCATTAACCAAAATAATAGTAATGAAAGTCACGACAAGCAGCATGAGAAACGATCTGTAAACCACAACTATTGTGTGATATTGTAATTATTCCGCAGTAATTAGCATATTACAGCCACGTTAACACAAAAACATGACAAACTCCGCCTGTTACATATTGTAATCGTTAGAACATTTGACCGTTCCCACAGCAAAGACCTAAACTGAAACTTTTCCAGGCTAAACGATGAAAGAACAAACTGTTTTGACTGGAGACTCACATGAATGGACCCCTCTGGTGTTCACAGCTGAGGTCATTCTGCCACCTAGTGGCTTTTCAGAAGAACACTCCTTCACCAACACATCTATGCTCAGAGGTTTTCAATCCTCTCGGAAACATCGATTCTGTTTTTGAGCAAAAGTTGAGACTAAATCAAAAGATCAGAACAGGAACATCTGCAGCTCGGTCAGATCGTGGTGCGTTTAGGACCCCCGTTTCCTCCCTGAATCCGTCAAGAAGCTTTAACCAAAACCAAAGTCGCTATGAGTACATAGATACTGCAGAGCGGCAGGAGTTCATTACAAAGTCACCTGAGTTGTGGGCGGGACGGTTGGCAGGCAGTAGGCCCACCCCCTTCCCATCATCCATCTGTTCACACTCTCCCCCTAGCTTACAGCCCCTAACAACAAAAATGATGAGCATGTCTTGTAGTTTTTTTATCGGACGAAAGTCGTGCACGGATCTAGACGTCTATAGGTTGATGTATCAGAATGGAGCAGAGCAGGAAGCTTGTGGCTCCGCCCAGCGCGTTTTCAACATCACAAATATGATTTTTTTTCAAGCAGCAGTTTTTCATCTGTTCCTGATTCATGGTTTAAATAAAGCCATGTTTTCGTTTTAATTTTCTTGATACGTGTCCTCCACCTTTGGAAAAATGCTAAACAGTGTTTTCTTAGTGAATAGAGACAAAAAGAAACCAGCCGCTGCCCCTGTTGACATTTATTGTTACATTGATATAACAGCTTATGAACCATGAAATCAAAAAAGAAGCTCCACACCACAGTGTGTCAGAAAAGAGGACGGAAAACACCAGCAAGTATCAACAAATCAGCATCATTGGTCACTGTCACCATGACAACGATTACAGTACAAAGACCCACGCGAAAGAAAGATCACTGCGCGGCCGACGTTACCGCAGGGTGGGGATGGGTGTTACACTCCGATAAAATTACGCTACCAATTCAGGACTAAGTTACAAATGTAATCAGATTACAGGATGCAGACAGGAACTTCATTACAAAACGGAGATGACGGCTGCTCGCCGCCATGACCTCAACCACCACCGAATCACGTCAAACTTCACTCAGAGGTTTTTAAGAAATAATTTTGGCTTCATTCTTTTTTTTTTTTTTTTGACATCACAAAAGTTTGAATTTAACTTTATTGACACAAATCTGGTTACATACTGAGATGGAGCACAAGGACAGCTTCCTGTTGTCATCCCAGCTGATGCTGGAAGGTCAAAGGTGAATCTTCAAGATTTTCTTTTATCAAAACAAATTTAGAATATTTTCAGTCTTTTCTGTTTGAACAGTTTCTGCTGCGTCACAGATTAAAATCCTGTTGGAATGACTCATTAAAACAATTACCAGTTATATTTATTTGAATAATCACAAACATTGTCTTGTTTTTGTGTTTTTTTTCACACAAACATGAACACAAACACAGCTTTGCTGTGACTCACAGGTTTTCTTTTTGCTTGTTCTTTTTTGTCGTGTTTTACATCTTTTGGACTCTGAGGGATTTCAGACCCAGGAAGCTCCGCCCACTTGGGGGCGTGACAGTGATGTCATAGACTCCTGGAGCTCCGGTTTGATGGAAAAACATCTGGAATGACATTACAGCTAGGGGCTTTCGTTCCCATGGCGATCCCCAAACTCAAACCAACAGTGTGCAGAAGCTTCAGGGAACGTCTCGACTTTTGATTGGATTCAAACCCGAAAAACGTTGCCGTGTCACGTTTTGCTCCGGCAGGAGCGTCTCTGCGCTGACTTGGCTTCAGGACTCCAGGAATGAAGCTTTAGAAGCAGAGAAACTGTAGTGTAGACCGACAGAAGAGCAGCTTCAGACGGCCGATTCCTGCAGGAAACGGGGCCAAACAAACAAGAAGTGCTTCACACTTAGGTAAATGCTCAAGTCCGACAACCGGCTGTTTCAAGTGAGGCGGCGACAACTTGGACAAACTCAAACATGGCGAGAAGACGTCAGAGAAGCGACGTAAGGCCGACAGAGGAGCCAACGTCAAGAACATCAAACTGCGCCGTTTCAGACACAGCCAAACCACAGCGAGGAGCAGCAACTTCACCAAACCCAGAGGCTGCCGCTGCACCACAGCCATAGACAACACAAATCTGGAATGAAGAGGATTTTAAAAAAAGAGGAAGATCTGCGCTAAGAAAACCCGCCTCGTTTCAAGCCCAGATTGTCTGCAGCGAACGTTCACACCTGAGTTCTTCACTGAGACACAGACTCGGGGCTCCGCCCTCTTCGGTTTGGCACGCTTTGGGGGCGAGGATGAGGAGGAAAGAGGGGGGTCCAGGCAAAGAGGAGCAGTAAGGTCTAATACCTTAAATCAGCGATCCTGAACTTCCTGCTGACCTCCGTTTGGCCCTTCACAATAAAAGCACGGAATGACTGAACCGATTGTGATCTCACTTTTGGTGAGTTTGTGTCTCAGAATTTGAAATAAAAAACAAACAAAATAAGGCCACAGAGAAACAAATACAACATATCAAAGAAAGTAATTAAATACTACAAAATAAGATCGCAAAGGGGAATTTTGGGAACAACTTTGGCAGAAGGGAAGGATCTGGGAGGAACCGGTTGGTGGGATGGAGACGGTGGTTTGTACCGGCAGGTCATAGGGGACGGGATTCATGCAGTAAGTCCCGCCTCCTGCAGCGAAGATCCTGGACAGATGGACACCGGAACAACCATCTGACTCAAAACCAGGACAGGAAGAAAGATCCAAACAGAACGATGGCGAGGTCCGTTTCAGAGGTTTTTTTTTGGAGTGTGGACCCCCGGGCCGGGCCCCCTCCCCGTTACTGAAAGACCAGGTGCTGCTGGTCCAGCAGCACCTTGGTGAAGTTGTTGATGGGGCCGATGGCGCTGAGCGTCATGGCGTTGTCACGCCCCCACAGCAGGTTGGGTCCGAACACCACCGCCAGGTTGCTGGTGGTCATCTTGTTCACCTCGCTGTTGCTCGATACCTAAAACACAGAGCAGGAGGCCGGCGGTGAGCGTCGGGACGGCGGGGGGCCAGACCACGGAGGGAGGGAGGGAGGGCGAACCCACCTGAGCGAGGAAGGTGATGAGGTACCGCAGGGAGGCGTAGTTCTCCTCCGGCAGAGCCTCCAGCATCGTCTTCATCACCTCCACCTGACAGTCGCTGGACACGGCTGAGCAGCAAACAGGAGGATATCGGTGAACGCGACAGAAACAAATACTCAAAACAACAACTTTATCCTCCATTCTCCTACAGGAGGAAAGAACTTCACGACCAACTCCATGGAAAACTACCCGTTCATCGCAGGGGTTAAGTTCTAAGCCATGGGTAAAATCCACCAAGGATTCACCTTTATGTTTTCCATGAATTCCTGATGTTTTAAGGCTGTAAAAGTCCTCACTGCAGACTTACAACGTCCTCAAACTTCAAGCTTTGATCGAACAAAAAGTCAAGGATCATAGCATGAAAACAAAGATCTCTCACAATCGAAGATTCATGGAAAATTCTCCAACTGAACGCGTTCTGTATAGGAGACGTGACATTAGGATTGACTGACGCGGAACGCAATGCACTGTAAAAAAAAAAAAGAAAAAGTAAAATTAGGTTAAAAAATCCACAGAACATCTGATAAAGCAAAGGAACACTGTAGTCAAGTATGTTAGACTGAAGCATCTTCATTAAAATAAATATATTTGATGATTAAAAATCGACACTGATTGGTTTCATCTAAAAAAACACAAGAAAATAACGAATCAAATCTTCTAGATGTGACTTTGATTTCATTTTTTTCATATTTAAAGCAGTAAAAGACTGAAGTTTAATTTCACTCACGAGGTCGACTCCATCGATGTGAAATGATTCGCTGTTTATGAACAAATAAACAATAAAAATAAACACGGTGTTTACTGATCTCTGAAGGCTTTTTTTTTTTGTTACAGAGCATTGTGTTCTGCATCCTGATTGGCTGCAGACCTCATCAATCAATCTTGTCTGTGCAGAATACGCTCAGTTTTCCAAAATTACACAACTCTTTGGTTGTGAGAGATCTTTGTTTTCATTCTATAATCCTGGACTTCTTTTTAACAAACTTTGAGAGTTTGAAGAAGCGATCAAAGTGAGTGAGTGTGTCTGAGAAAAGTGGATAAAGTGTGTCGTGAGGAGTTCAACGGCCTTAGAACATCTACAATCTAACTTTGCAGATTTCAGTTATCGCCGCTGAGTTTTAGAACGGAACTCTGGGAACCCTGAACCCGTTTGGCAGCAATCATGGGACCACAGATTACCAGGACCTTTAAAGGTTCTAGATATTATGTAAACTTTCGTTCTTTTATTTTTTGATCAGCTCACGACTGTGAGGACAGGAAGCTGAAGGCGTCTGAACTGACAGGCGAAGTTGACGATGTCGTTGTAGAGCTGGAAGGTGAGCAGCGGCTCGGGGAGTTCCCTCAGGAAGGTCTTCAGGATGACCGCCGCCAGGTGGACGTCCTCCATGTCTCGGAAACTCACCGGCTCACCTGGGAGACGGCAGAGAGAGCAGACTCCAGCAACCGCCGGGCGAGCGTGAATGATGGCGGGAGGCGGGCGCACCTGAGTTGTACTTGGACTGGACTTCCTTCACGAGAGTTACGTTAGCGGAGCGCCTGAAGATGCCCTCGATCTCCAAACCTGGAACACAGAAGACTGTGAGCTCAGGAAGTGAACGCTTTGGTAGCAGCAAAGCATTCTGGGAGTCAACGGAAACAACAAGAGAAATATTCAATATCTGATCATCAGAACGGAGGAGCGGACAGAAAAGACAAAATTCTTCTTTTTTGTTTTTGTAGTTCAGTTTATCCAGGTTTCAAACGGACCAATCAGAGGCCTCAGTATAAGTAGGTGGAGCCTGCAAGCTCGAAATGTTTGACAGATTTTAAAAGATGGGGGTGCGGACTTTCAACAAGCTCACTCCTGATTGGAGAAAGTGGTTGCCATAGCAACATCAACTCAAACGGACTGACGTCTCTGGCTCCAACGTGGCGGCGTCCGTATGGCGTAAAAAACTCAGTGAATGGGTTTGGTTGGAGCTGTGAGTGAACCAGCTTCTACAGACGTCACACTCGGTCCAGTTCTCACGTACAGTCGATGGTTGTTACCTTGCTCCGACAGGAAGCTGATGGTGTCCTTCATCACAGCGGGAACGGGGTCTCCGTCCAGGCTCCTCTGCCTCAGCCTGGAACGCACACAGCAGGGGCTCAAACACACGGCTGAGGGTGCGGCCCGCTCCCACAGTCCAGACGCGGTTCAGGGACTTACTGGGACAGCGGCACGCCGAACACCTGGTTGGGCAGGGGGGGGCTCCGAGGAGGAGACATGGGGGGCGGGGAGCTCGGCTTGGCGGAGGCTCTCAGCTTCTCGTCGTACCTGAACAAGTCAAACGGCGTCAAAGCGGGGTTTGGGAGGGGGTTGCCATGACAACAGCGAGGAGCAGCTCTTACTCTCGGACTCGCTGGGGGATCAGCAGCTGCTCGCACTTCACCACGTCCTCCAGCTCGCTCAGGTAACTCACGTAGTTTATCTTCCTGCCGAACTTCAGGCTGAAACACAGGAAGACAACAGCAACCTTTTCAAAATAAAGCTCCGTAAGCCGCCTTTATTTCCTGGTTTTTACTGACAAATGTATACTTTTCACAGAGGAAATCAGTAGCTTTGGAAATTCTTTTCAAAAGCAACAAGTACATGTGAAGAACAACTAAACTATGGTGGGCAACATGAGTTCATAACAATAATTCATTATGGTATTATAGTGTAATGTGTCAAAACCTCCAGTACTTTTGGTGTTTTCGGTCAATCACTTTTAAGAAGAAAATTATTGTTTTTTATAAATATTGCTGAACTAGAGTCTTTGGAAAAAAATCTGTTTTATGCAAAAAGGAAGAAATTCCTCAAAGGAGCGACTGTGATCTGACCAGCAGGGGGCGCTGCAAACAGACTCATCCCTCCAAAGCTCCTGAAACCTCACTTCTGCCAGGATCGCTACGTTGAAGTTCCTCACAGCTAAATGTTTGCTCAAACGTCTGCTGCAGCTTTTTTTACGCCACAGAACCAGAACTGACGGCTTCCTAAGTTTGAAAGTCTTCGGGTTGATCAGACGGTTCTCTCAGAGTTTACCAGAACATTTACGGAAGTTTTTCAAGCATCCAGAACCTCTTTCACGGCTCCAGATATGAAAGACAGCTCTGTTTGTGTTTGAGGAACAAGGAGAGGAAGGAACCTGATGATGGGCTTGAAGAGGACCAGCAGCGTCTTGATGAACAGGGTCGGATGGACGATGTACAGAGCCTTGATGTTCTTCTTGTACCTGCAGACACGAGAACGTCCTGAAAACATAGGAATCTGTGGAGCAACACGCCTGCAGAAAGCGCAGAAGCTTTATTGTTTTTGGATTAGACCAGCGGGTTGGTCAACAGAACCAAACGGATCCTCAAAGAGCGACAGAGCTGCGATTTGTTCACAGTCTCTTCATTTGAATCTGAATCTCCGTTCTGGCTGGTTGGCAGGGTTCTCGTCTCTACAGAACCTCACTGGGGTTCCAGCACTTATCTGCAACCACAAGAACCAAACGGTTCCTGAAAAATCATCAGCAGTTAGCATCGTCCCGACTGTTCAAAAGTCTTTCATGGATGAAATTCCATCAAACTTTTGACCCTGTTGGCTTGCCGTACCGCTCGGTACATCTGTGTGTCTCTGGTTGTTTGCTGTGCATCAGTGGGAGCCATCCTTTGTTTGAGGTGTCGTCACGCCTCTTCAGAAGACAAACGCAGATGACGCAGTGAGGGAACCCGCCCAGATACCTGCATGAACTCCAGCACGGTTGGATATTTGTTATTCACGCCTTTTGAGGGCGATATGAGCGCAGTTTAAACTGTAGCACAAATGCTTTTGGCTTAGAGAAGCTACAATGAGCAGGAAGACGTCTTGTGATGTACAGTAAAAAACTAGGGACGGTTTGATACCTTTTTGGCATATTTTCTTCTTTAGTTTCTCCCAAAATCTAAACCATCATTTTCATTTTTAAACAGGTTTAATTTAAGAGCAAAACCTGCAAAATGATTTGTGCAAAACTGCAGCTTTAAAAACCCAGAAAACACAGTTGAAAGCTTTTGACGTTAAAATGTATCAACAGCTTTGCTTTTTTCATCGATAATAATGGAGGTTAAGTTGAAGCGTTCTTCAGCCTGAACTCTGGTTAAAGGAGTTTCACATCCTGTCCTTTTCCCGGTTTTGGTCCAGGTCTGGAGTAGAACTCCACTTCCTGTCCGCCATGCCGCACGGTAAACGACACATCAACACGCCGTACGCAGAGATCATTCTTTTACATTTGAGCCCCAATAATGGGCAGCCGTGGTGCAGCGGTAGGGTGCTCTGATCGGAAGATTGCAGGTTCGATTCCCATCAGCCTATTTTGCCTGGTGGCTGGACGACCACTGATGACGTCATTGCAACCCGTCACCAGTAGTGACTGAGCAGAAACCCATGTGAAAACAAACCAGAACATGGTCGTATGGTGAACATTGCTAGCTTATGTCCCACTGTGGAACGATGACGCCAACGGTACAGACGTGAAAAGCAGAAGCTGGTGTGTATTTGACAGACCATGAAAACCGGAATTCAGCCTCGTTTTACAAGGAAGCAGATTAAGGTTACAGAACACAGGTATTGCAGGTGGATAGACTTAAAGTGATGCGTGAACTCTGACCCCCAGTTACTGTTTACACTTAAAGACCCACTCCAATAAGAGTTTGAGTGTTTTTAACATGTTCCTGTGATTTTTTTAAAGAAAAAGACTTTATAAAGTAAATAAAGCTGAGTATTTCTGAGTATTTCTTTATTCAAAACGTTATGAATCTGAAGCAGATGGAAAAACGCAGCTTGAAAAAGATCGTATTTGTGATGAAAAGGGGCCGGGGTGGCCCCGCGCCAACGGTCTTGCCAGCAAGTCAGAGGTGAGTTTCTAATGAAGTCCTGCCGCTCTGCAGAAACTATGTCATAAAACAACAAGTTTGGGGATTTTGGCTAAAAACGACATCGCCGTAATTAAAAAAAACACTGGGAACGCTTTGAAAACGGATCAGAGGATGATCGGAGTGGGACTTTAACTAGTTATTCACACTTTATCCAACATTACAAGACGTGAAGGGTTGAAGTTTGCGTTGTTTGTTGTTCAGACGCCATTGTCTTCGTTTTTACTGCTAGTGTGTATTAGGTTATTGGCGACTAAACAATCCCCATCGACCCCGACTGAAGCACGTCGGTTTGTGAGCGCCTCCTGCCGCCACTGAACTTACTTCCTGTCAAACTCCTTGTAGGCGTCTCGGAGCCAGCCTAAGGACGGCTTGTTGTGGCTGGTCAGGCCGTGGTGGAAGTAGATGAGAGTGTAGTCGCTCTCCACGTACTGGTCCAGCGTAGCTTTCAGGTACCTGCAGCACAGAGCACGTCACTAAAAGCTCCCACAATCAATGTCTGCACTTCCTCGTTCTTTATCACCCTTTTAAAGCTGCTTCTCTTGTGGCTGACCTTCAAAATAAAAGCACTTTGAAGTGCAATGAGCAACAAAACCACATGGAGGGAAAGACGAAAGTAAAACACCTTAAAACCACAGATGAATGTTCTTCTTTTGGTTTGTTCTTTCTATTGTTTGTTTGTAGGGCGGGGCGGTACCCTCAAATTGATTAAATTGATTTATTTTTCTAAATTCATTCAAAATCCAGATTCACTTCTCTTTAACTAAAAAAGAAATCCCATAGCTTTGGGTTTGAACTAAACACAAGATGAATGTATGCTAACAGTTTTCAGCTTTTAATTTGAAAAACAGTCTTATAGCATTATCAATCGATGCTTTTAAAGAGACAGTTTTGCTCTTTGCACATGATGATAAACTTAAACTTAAATGGATAAAACAGATTTTTAAAGCTGTTTGTTTCTGTCTTCTGGCCGAGTTTAAAAAACTAATCACATTTACACCGAAAACAACACTAGATTGATTCAACTTTTGGTTAGTCTTTGTTCTAAACTTCATGATTTAATGGCAGAAAGTTTAGCCTTTTTTCAGTTTATCACCATAAATGTTCATGTTTGTCTTCAAAAATCCTCAAGTTTCCTCCAATCAGAGAAAATTTTAAAAACCTAATTGTATCCTCAATCTTTTAAATGGAAATCAAATCCCTTTTTCTGCTTTTTGTTTCCTGTTTTCAGTTAAGGTTGATTTACTGTCATTCCAAAGATATTTCCACATGTGAAGAAGACACGTCAAGATGTTTCACGATCTTCATGATCGCTCTGCAGAAACTGGCTGAAGTGACCAAGCGTTTCCAGTGACTGTAAACAGCCAAAAGTCTTCAGATTTGCTGCTGTTGTTAGCAGGACGGGTCTGATTCCTGTCCCGGTGAAGACTCACATCAGCAGCTTGTGGTGGTCCAGCTGGTGTTGAGGCGGCATCCTGCAGGCGCTGAAAACGATCACCTTCCTGCCGAAGTTATCGTCACCTGTGAGCACAAACCCGCCGTCACTCACCGGGAACTCGCTTTTCAAGGCAACAAGATCACCTTCGAGGTCATTTCAACCGACCGGCCACTTCGATGATGTGATGCCGCGCGATGTCGAAGAAAGGGTGGTCATCCGGCAGGTGAGGCGAGCTGGCGTCGAAGCCCTGTGACAGGTTGGTATCTGCGGGAACATCAATTTCCTGTTACATTACTGTCAAAAATACATCTCGGGGTCGAAATATCAAGTCATAAAACATCGATTCAACACAAAACGCATGCATATTGAGGCTCATTTCTTAAGCTAAAATAGATTAGGAAAGAACTTTCATAAACTTACAAAGGGGAAATTAACTAAATGACCATAGCAATACATAAAAATAAAACAAAAACGACAATAACAGTGTAAAAAAGTCCCTATTCATCCAAAAAGGATAATAAGACGAGAATAATGAAACCAAAAGACAAAACCACACAACCTCTCTGAGCTTAAGTAACCAGCAGCCTGCAGAGGTAATTATAACTAATAATTATATTTATGATCAAAATACTCAACTTTCTTTTTAGAATTTTGTTGCTAAAATACGTCGAGTTGTTAGTTGTGTTTCAGCTTTAAGTGTGGTGTCATTGTCTTATTGTTGATGAAACTTCTGTCACTTGTTTAGAACAAAACTGCTGTGACCTGGAGGTTAGTGATGATTTGTTGTGACCAATCATGTACTTTAACAAAACATTATTGAGGTAAAGCTAAAAAATGATTTAAAGTCATTTATAAAGCGTGTAAAGTGGTCTGTTCACATGCGCATGTAGTCGACTCAACATACTGTATGGAGCCGTGACGGTTTGACAATAATACAAAGGTTAATTTTGTATTCAACCAAAGAAAAGTTCTATTTAAGCCAAAGAACAGTCATAATCAGAACAGAGAAAAGCCGTGTTTAAAACAGAAGGTTGAAACACTACATGCTGTCGTCATGTGTGAACAACTTTGAGCCCAAGCTTCATTTTGACAGTTATCTAACCACAATAAAGAGCTGAAGCTGTATTTCTAAATCTTTCTTTCTGTGGTTTTGTACCGAGCTGTTTTGACCCGATAACTGGCCTCAGAGCTTTGCAGAACTGAGCTCCGGCAGGATTAGCATCACCGCAGATCCGTGGTGCTGCAGTTCTACTCACTTCATTCTTCTACCTCACCTCACCACCATGAACTGAAGGTTGTGACGGTGCAGTTAGGCTACAGGAACTTCCTTTTCAGGGCGACTGTGGCGTTCCATAGAGGTAAGGACTAAAGTTCAGCAGTTTAGGGAGTCAGAACGGAGCCGGAACTTCTTTCATTTTGAGCAGAGCAGGTGGACGTGGTCTGAATATCTGAGGGAAACCTGGACAAACATGCCCAACCAGGAGGACTGCTGGATTCATCGACCTCTGCAATGACTCATATGAACCTTCAAAATAAAAGCATTGAGCTGTGACTTCTTTTGATGCAAGCTGCCATAAAAATCTGCCTCTTTAAATGGCAACAACCGCAGGAGGTCCAGAAAATCCAGAACACGTGTGGACAAACGGGCTCCTCTCACCTGACTTGCTGAGTGTGAGCTCATCCGGGAGCCACTGCTGGTCCTCCATGGTGGCCAGCTTCAGGCGTTCCAGCTGATTAGTTGCCGTGTCTTCGCTCCCGTCCACCAGCTGCTCAGAAGACATAGCGCTCGCTTTGGAGAGGCCCTACACACGGAAAGGGAGCCTGCAGAGACACACAACAGACTCACAATCGCTACACAGGTCAGAGACTGAAACTCCTCCAACAGGAGACAGAACCTTCAGATGTTTGGAGCCAGACATCATCTCCACTTCAAAGATGAAGCTACATTAATCAAGTTCCTAAACTGATTTACTTTTAAAACAAATTCTTGTATTTTTTTCAACAGAAACAAAATGTCTGATGGTTTTATTTTCAAGTTGTTCCACCTACAGGATTCAGAAGGAAGAACATATAAAAACCTGACATCCTTCACTGCGGCTGCTTTTGAAGAAAGAGGAACCAACGATGCAAAGTCAGAAGAACAATGTAACTTTGAAACCCAACTTCTCCGTAAACGCCATCTGCAAAGGCCGCCGTTTGAGGAACCTTAAAGTTCCTGCACCTCCTTTTTATTTCTCTGTGCGGAGGATCAAAAAAACCACAAAGAAACAGCAACCGTAGGCCGTTTGGAACAACTTTATAGTTCTGGAGCTGCAGTCGAGCGTGAAATTATTCAGACCTCAAACAAATTTGACTTAGCTGCTGAGTCGGCGAGTTTCTTTCATTGGAAACGATGAAGACATCTCCCAGCAGGTTGGCGAAGGAGGAATCGTTCTAAAAGTCCTCGGCTTCAATTTACATTTGAATCAAAAGTGACACGTTCAACATTTGAATCATTTCAGGCATGACTGCACAACTGTGACAGTGAAGGAGAGGAAATTGAGGATTGAAATCCTCCAAAATGAAGGCCATTCTGTGTCATTTGCATTGATTCAGGGGGTTTGTAGCTTTCTGACCTCCAGGGGGCGCTACAATTAGAGCGCAACACCAAAGGATATGTAGAAACTGCTACGAGAGTGTGACATCACAAAGATTATGGGGTTCAGGGAGCTGACGATCCATCTCTAGCAAAAGGTGATCAATTGTCTGAAGAGCTTTTATTCTTTTGAAAATCAAGAGATATGTGCCATCTTTGATCGTCGTTTTACCCTACAGGTCTGTGCACCACACAACGAAAGATTACAAAAACATGTTTTCCCCAAAGTTCTTCTGTTTATAAATGACAATTTAAAACTCTTAGAAATAGACAAACAAATGTGTGAACAACAGGTGGATTGTACCATATAAAGAAAACTCGTGACGTGTTACGTTAGTGATCAATATTGCTATGACAACATGACTTCCATGAACAAAACACAAATAACCTGAACTAAATACATTCTTTTTATTAAAATCAAAGTCTGCATAACTTATTTATACTCTAAATGGCACTGGTCTACAAAGGAGGCGGGTATCTAACATGACCCCCTCTGATTGGTCAAATGCATTAAGGGCTTTTTCGAATTCATTAAACAGTTTAAGCTGCCGTCAGATTGTTTAGCATGTGTGTAAATGTTCAAGGCAACCTTTTATTGCAATTTTCGATACACGTATCACACTGGCTGGTATTGCGTTCACGATAAAATTGCAACTTGTTGTCGTAGGTCTAATTCTATCTACTGACTGTACGAGAGACATAGACCAAGTAAGTGTGACGTCACCCATAGAAAATGAATCAATTCAGCTCCAGCCAAATGTCTAATCAGTAACCATTTTCCACCAATCAGGCAACGTCAGTAAGCAGTGATCGGTCCGAGTCTGTCTAAGTCAACGACTCCATGGGAACCACTCTCACTAATCAGGAATGCCAGGGGGAGGAGTCACTCAGTCAATAACTGTACCAAGTGAGGCCGTCCCCGGTTTCACCATAACAACTACTGTCATTACTTTACACCCACAAAGGGCTTTTGTGGCTAATATTTAACAGTGACATGTTGCGTCTTATAACTGAAATATTCTGGATAAATACACGAAACTTTAAAAAATGCATAGTGCTTTCATCAAAAGATGATTAAAGGTTCAGAAGCTTCATGAAGCAGTACATTGTAGCACTCGGTGAAGTGGTTTGTTGCTTCACTTCGCCTCTAGCGAGTGCAGTTGAACATCAGGATGTCTTGAACGTGAACTCTGGAGAAAGGTCGTGGAATCTGCCCTGCAGCTGACACAGAACAGGTTGATGTTCCAGAGCAGGAGCCTGTACGGCTTTAGCCAATCAGAAACCGTCTTGTGATCTCCTTTCAAGAAGGGAGCGTGTGGGGGGAGGAGGTGCTGGTGGAACATGTGAAAGCAGAGCCGCTCCTCCTCCTCCTCCTCCTCCTCCTCTGTGACAGTTCACGCTGTGCCTCCAGCATCCACCAAGGAGACGTTCGGCTCAGTGAGCAGAAGCAGCTGCATGCGACCACTGCAGTGGATTAACAAGCGCGTCGCCCTCCTACTCACAAACTCGCTCCGTCTCCATTTTTCTAAATATACCCCATTAGCTCCCAACCCCCACAGAGGCAGGGCTCGTGCTCCCACCCCCCCAACACGCTATAATGTGATGTTATGCTAGCTGACAGCATGTTGCTTTAAATAAATATTGCCACAAACCAACCGATAAAGTCAGCCGAGTCCTGCAGAACAAACACACACACAGAGACGAGCCGCTGCCGCACAGCTCCGCTGTCAGCGCTGACCGATGCAGGTTTCCCAGCAGGTCCGTCACCGCAGAGCGCCACCTACAAATTCTCTTCTGATAACAACACGTTTCACTCAAAAATCTGCTGAGTATAAAGACAGTGTCATCAGCAAAAAAAAAAAAAAACTCGACTGTTTGTATTTGCAAAGAGGAAATGATTTCAACTTCACACGTTTGAGGCATCTCCAAAAGAATAAAAGCCTCTAATAAAAGGTCAGCTAACTAGAGCAAAATGAGACGAAGTCACAAGAGAAGCGTCCAAAAACTGCTTAGAAGTGAAATGCAGCAGAAGTGATGAGTCCAATCCAGTTACCGTGACAACGAACGTTATCTAACAATGACAACATGATCAGAATATGCAGAGCATTTCAGTAGAACGTACATTCAGGCTGAAAATATGAGAAAAATGTATTCAGTCCATGTCTGAAGGGCCAAACAAACTAATAGATGGATGTGGCGTCCAAGACCCACCGACTCGTTCAGGTGATCCAATGAACTCCACTCAATTAGAAGGATGGGCAGCTATCACTACGGTAACGACCCCTACGCTCAAGGTAAAACTATCGACGAAACGTAAAATCTGTAGATATTTGTACATTAAAGAACCCAACAGGTCTATGTTATCACTTCGAATAACAAAGAAGTAAAGGTAAAAACCAAAAGACACAATCAAAAAGAACGTTGTTCTTGATTGGTGTTCAAATGGAAGAAAGCAATTAAAGCATTCAAGCTCATTTTTGGTAAACTGTTGCCGTAAATCAATGCTAATTTCATGGTGGATGAGGGAGGAGCCACCTTCTACTCATGATGGAACCATCTCTGAGTCTCAAACGATAGACAGTCACTATGGACCGTTGACAAAAACCAGTCCCTTCCTTTTTGAGGGACTTACACTACACAAAAACCATCAAACACGCAAATTACTGGAAAATGTCAGGATGTTGGCTCAGTTTACTGCAAACATTTCATGAAATGGCGCCAATTCTTCTTCTTCTATCTTTTATTTTACAGTAAAACCCTCAAACCCTGACTGGAGCTTGTTGAAGCGTATCCTCCACCTGTGTTCTGAACGAACAGTCAAAAAGGGCACGCGCACGTGACGTCATTCTTCAACTCTTTGAAGTAGTCTTGAAAAGGCAACCCGACCGCGCATGCGCGCCTGCCAAGATAACTGATCGCAGCTTTGATATCAGAATTCTAGACAAAAATGAAAACTTGTTCCTTTAAAAACCAGCACATCGTTAGAATAAAGATAGATTTGTGACTGGAGGTGTAAAATATCACGTTTGCTGGACGGTAAAGGCTCGTAAACGTGAAGAACATTTACTTGATAATGCGGATCTAATAAAAGCCACAGGTGAGCAGGTCAGAGGTGTTCTTTATCGTCAAAGTCGGCGCTTTCAGCTTCGACTGCGGTGAAGCTAAACCGGCGGACCGAGCAGGAACACCCGCGGAACCACGCAGAACAACCCGTCCGGACAGCAGGCTCGGCTGGGAGTCGAACCAGCCCCAACAACACTCAGGAAGAACAGCTCGATGCCCACAGAACGACCGCGGTTAGCCTAGCCTCGCGCCCCGCAGCCCCTGACAGGTCAAGGGAGACCCCAGAGCGGCCGCGTGCCCCCCGGCGCCAAAGAACATTCGTTTGGAGGTTTTTTTTTTTCTTCGAGGTTTACCTTGCGCGCGCAGCTGCTCCGATCATCAGGCGCGACTGGAAGCGCCTGAAGTCTGACGTTTGTTGCTTTGCGTAAAAACCTGTTCCTGCTTGGTACTTTCAAAGTAAAACACGCCAGTTTTCTTTTGTCATCCTATCAAATTAAAAGCATACATATTTACTTTGAGACTTGTCATCACCATCAGCCACTAATATCTGCATAAAAACAAACATACCTGTAACCGTTCTCAGACACAGAGCTTTGGTCAGCAATCTTACTTTATCTTTGGTTCTTAGAGCTCAGCTGAGCAGCCTGTTGTAGACTAGAGGGTGAATAAGCCAATAAATGAGATTTCCTTAAAATGAATCTGTAAATTCAAGCAAATTCATCTTTTATGGGGCTGATTAAAATCTGCACCCATAGTCTTAACCTTGTAAAGTCCACTATATCAAAAAATTAAAAGGACATTTTTTGCCATTAAGGAGTTTTCTGACCCGTTTGATGAAATCCAGTTTTTTTATTTATCATTTTTTATTAAATATAGATATTATCAGTTAAATTAAATGAAAGTTGAGCTGAGGAGTTTTTAGGGTTTAAACCATTGATGTAGAACATGTCAGTATACTGTCTTTGGTTTAAATCCATTCTCAGTGGAGGCTTTGTCCCTTATGAGGTTAGGGAAGCCAAAATTGTTCAAATAACTGTAAAAAAAAAGGAATAAAATGATTAATTAATCTCCAGATGCTAAGAATAAAAAATCAGCTGAATGTATCAGAAGTGAGTGAAAGCAAAAACAAAAAAAAAGGATCTAAAAAAAGGGCAGGAAATGAGATCATCATAAAAGTATGACGTTAAAATGAACTTGAAATATTTTTTTTAATTCAAACAAAATAGAATTTTGTCATTGCACCTAAATATAAACTAATCTGTCAGTAAACTCATTAACTATTTTTTATTTTTTCATTATCAGATGTTTGTTTTTCTCTTGAATAAAGCTCAACGGTGACGTTGATTTTTCTGATTAAAAAATGGAATAAATAAAAATAAAATAACCAGGATGAGACAGAGGAGGAGGGGCCTCCTAGAAGGCGGTGAAAGTCTTCCTCCTGATTCGTCAGTCGTTGTTTACGGAAGTGTCCGGTCCGGAACCTTTGAGCTCATTCGACCCGAGTTCCCCCCCGGACAACGTTTCTCCCTCGAGGACTTGTAAGGTTCCGACGCGCGCGCGCGGCATGGAGAGCGCGGGCTCCTCCGGGGAGCAGCGGGCGGGGAGCGGGCCCAGGCCGTGGGTCGCGGCGGCGCTGTCGGTCGTGGGTTCGGCTGTGGCCGTGGCCGCCGCGGGCTGCCTGTGCGCGCTCGTGTACCCCATCCTCCGAGGTGAAAACGGCACGCACGTACGCATGCGCGGGGCCCCCTTCCCCCAAACTCTTCTGTAGTTTCTAGACAGGAAACAGATGCGCGCGCGACTTCTAGCTGTGTCATTTAACAACATTAACGTTTTTTTTTCCTGGTAAATCTGGTGTTTTAGAAGCGTTTCCATTCCCTTTGACTTATATTGGAATTAACGAATAGAATTTAAAAAAAATAATATTTACCATAAACATTTTAAACACAGAAATGTTTCTCATTAATGCAACAATTCTTTATAATTTGCTGAACATTTAGGTTGTAAATAACAACCAAATTTCAAAACAATGATTACAAAAAGCCACATTTTGAGTGTGTAGATGTTATTAGGCGTTTTGTCAACACCTGAAAATAATTACATCTTGTAGTTCCAGCGATTGACTGTAAATGAAAACTGGACCGAGTGACTCCTCCTCCCTGGCGTTCCAAACAGGAAGTACCTGCTGGCTTCTCCTGAGCAATAGTTCGATTAACCGTTCTGGTTCTGATACCTTTTTAACATGTTTCTTGAAAACCCTCATTTTTTAAAAGCTGTTTTTCTTTACTGCAAGTTACTCAAAACCGATTCCCTCAATAAAACGGAGTAGAGCCTCCTGGCCTCCACGTCCAACATTCAGAAACTTTGATTGACAGGTTTTCTGTAGCTCGCTTTTAAGTGGTGGGGGTGTGGCCTTCCAACAAGCTCACTCCTGATTGGTGAGAGCGGTTGTCACAAACACGTTGACTCGGACCAATCACTGCTGACTGATGACGTCTGGTTCCATCATGAATTGACTTCATTTGGTTGGAGTTGGAACCAAAGCCTTCATTCTTTATTTGTACTTCAGTACGCCAGCGGGAGCTGACCTGCTGGGTGTAGATCTAACCTGTCCGGATGTTCGTTGATGTTTCAGAGCTGCGAGCCGAGACGGTGAGAGGAGAGAACGGGAAGGAGGAGAAGATCCTGGGTGAGGAACCTTTAGAGATTTACGGTTAACCACAAATTCCAACATGAATGCTTCCTCACACAAAGAATGAAATAAAATGATAAATATGAAGCTTTAAAGTCCATAGTCTGTTGCTGCTCTCGAGGTAATTTCACTACATTAAGGGCGTAGCCAAAATGTAAAGAATCGTTTAATGCTTTCGTTCATTTTTAACGCACTGCAAAGCAAAAACGACACAATCCACAGTATTACACAGAACAGCCTTCCTTTGGTTTAGTGTTTTCCCGGTTTTCTCGCGGTAACGACGTCTTCCATCACCTTATCGCCACAGAACAGTCTCTTTCTGGTGATTTTGACATTTTTTGGTTTTTTTTCTCACTTGTAAATAAATGTGTTTCGTCAAATTGAATAAAAAAAAGATTATTTTGGTGGTGATCAAATGTAAAACATTCTTATTCTGAAGTGCACAACATCTCAGTGATAACGTGTGTGTTTACTGTAGATAATTTAATAAAAAAGGATCAATGACAGCCTGCAGCGTAGAGTCACATATTAAAACCCTGATAAAGCGTGTCGTGTCTCCAGGTTTCTGGAGCATCCTGGTGCTTTCTGTGTTTGGAGGATGCGTCTGCTGGCTGGTCTCCTGGACTCTGACCTACTTCCACACGCAGCAGCCCGGCACGGCGTTCCCAACACCAGCAGCACTGACAGGCCTCAGGTACAGCGGCTGCACCGGAGCGCCAGGCGTTTCTACAGGAGCTAACCGTCAGTTTGTTTCTCTTCTCACCCAGAGGTGTGTCGGGACATCTCGTCTGCATGGATTATGGGGTGGCTTTTCTCAACGGGGTCATGGCCATGCTCACCGTCATCTGGAGCCTCTCCTGACTCAGAGGAAAAGTTCAGAGCTGCCGCGCTCATCGCTTCGTCACAAAAGCTGCCCTCGCTGACCCGGTTCTCTGCTGCTCATTCTGCCTCAGTTTCTCGGGTCCTGTTGTAGAAAATTGATTTTATTTCATAAGATGCTCATGTTTTCAAGTTAAAAAATTAAACAACACAAACAGAATGTCGTGAGTGTCACTATGGTGTGTTAGGGCATCGTGCTCGTATTGATCTTTTAAAGGAAAACGTGGTTTTTATTCAAAATTACTCTTCATACCTTTTGGGAAAGTTCCTTGCAGCTAAAATGTTGCTGAAGATTTGAGTGTTTCTATGGAAACGGACTCCCTACACACCTTACAAACGTAAGCTCATGTTTGCACTAAAGGCATAAATCTTGGGCTATGCCAAATATCTCCATGTGCTTCCCTGCATTTATCTCCAGAACATCTACCGTGATCTTCATTCCTGATCCATCCCGGTCACTCCCAAAGACAACCTCAACATCTTCAGTTCTGTCGCCTGAGCTGAAGTCACTGAGGAGGTCCTCTGTGGAAGGTCCATGGATGAAATCTACACCAAGCACCTCAAGATGCTGAGGGACGGTCATGGCTGTTGGGGATCGTACCATTAGACTACTGCACCAGATGGTACCTTCCAACTCCTCAGCCTCCCAGGAAAAGTCTAATCCAGACAACTGGAGAAGAGAGATCAGATGATAGTCAAACGTCAGGTTCAGAAACATCACTGAAATGTCAGTTCCATCATGGAGCGATGGACCAGTTCTGGGGTCTGCATAGGGTTCTGGAGTTCTATCATCCGGTCCATAAGTGTTTGTTCAGGAGCGACTACGCCGTCATGTTTCACTTTCAATTTGTAAAATGAGAAACCAGCTCAACTTTCTCACAAACAGAGTTCAGTGTTTATTTGAAAAAATAATATAAAAAGCAGCTGCAGTTCATCAGAACAAGATCAAAAATAATATTTTTTTATAAAGACAAACAAGAAGTTTTTATTTCAGTCTCAGAGTACAAGAGCTCCCCCTGCTGGTGGAATCATGGCAGAAGGCACAAAAAAAGAGTCTTTGTGGTGTTTCTCTGTGTGAACATTTCCAACCGTTTACTGGACACATGCAAACGCTGGAGGGCGCTTTCACACTGCACCGGTTGGTCTGGTTGTTTTTTTTCCCAGATAATGTGTAACATCAGTCAGATGAAAGCTCATCCTAATCCTGTTGTGTTTCACCCCAAATCCGTTCCATTTCAGGGTCGTTTTACAGCACAACTTCACAGCATTTATCACACACATTCATGATCGTTCGTTACATATTTGACCCAACTACAGTTTAAAAACGTGTCATTACTGGATTGTTAGTTTGTTCGTACGTTCAGAGAAATAACATGAATAATAATCTGTACTTGAGTGAATTTTTAAGGCTTTTACGTGTTCAACATTTACAAACTCACACTTTTCCCGGACACATCTATTAGATATGTAAATCGTGGCCATTTCACAGCTTACAGCTGTAGATATGAATTATGCATCTGACAGACATCAATTCATAGAGTTCTACTGCATCTCCATCAGACAACTTTAGACAGCTCATTGTGTCACAATCCCATCATGCCTTGCAAGTAGTTCCTTCTGACTGGACACATGATGTCTCTACATCGATTGTGAATGTCTATCAGAAAACTAATAGACATCTACAGCAGCTGTATTTTTGGTATTTAATAGTCATCCTGTGCTTGGCGGGTCAGGCCCGTTTTTGTCTCTGTGTTCTCATCGAGCAACCTGCTTTTTTAACCGTCTTTTCACTTCATGACTTTGAGTTGTTGTACCCAGTTTCAAGACAAAACAGGCCAATAGGACTCAAGATTCAAAAGCTCATCTCTGAAGAGAGTGACAGACAACAAATACATTTGTGTCTGCAGGCTAAAGCCTGATTGACACTGGTCCGCCTGTGGCGTTTCCCTGTTGCGTCGGTTATCCTTCTCACAACCGTCCGTTGGTTTACATTTTCATTTTCAAAGTACTACAGAAGCTTTTATTTTGAAGTCCGGACCCGTTTCCTATTTCTCCGGCTTTTTGCCACAACATTGACGCGTCAACGGACTGGAGACAGAACTCCTGCATAAAGCTTGCGTTAAGGGACGAATGTCAGACAGAAACCAGTGGAAATCAGGCGTAAAAACTGGTTTATACTTCATAGCGATTTGAACGGTCGCATTTGCCACCAGGCTATAGAGAGATAGAGAGAGAGAGAGAGAGCAGAGAACTGCACAATTGCTGCGAAATGTGACACAGGTTGACGAAATCCTTCGTGACAAGAATCCTGTGCACGTCCAATCACATGCACATCGCAGCTGCTGTTCCTGCATTCTACACACAAACAGGGATAGACGGTCTATTATTCTGACTCAGGTTAAAGGTCAAAAACATCTTCACTTCCTATTTACTTTCAAATGCAGCTATAACTTTAGATATTTCCCATTAGGATATGGAGCAGGTGATAAATCATTGAAATATTCTCTGGGCAGCAGTTTGAAAACCTTTTGTGTATTTAGGATAGAAATGGACTTTGTTGTGATTGTAGTGCAATAAAGTCTCACCTTGTTATAATTACTTTAGAATTTAAACCTGTTATAAACTATGCCAGAGTTAAATCTAGACTTTGTTCTATAATATTTCTATTTTTCATAATTGGAGATTACTGCCAACGTCGTCTTCCGACACCCCCTTGAGCAAGGCATTTTCATGCTTGTCGCCAGCTATAGGCAGCTTTGGCTAAGCTAGCTAAAAATCTTGTGTTTCTTTTGGTCTTACCAATCTGCATGTGAATCACTGCCATAATGAAACAATAAAACTTGTCTCTTAATTTTTTTGATTTTGGATTCCAAATTAAAAGCACAAAATGACCCAGATCACCACACTCTCACCTACGTGCTTAACCCGGCAGAAGCTCCATCTAAGTTAAAACTTTGATTTTAGAGGAAGAATAAAACTGTAGGAGCCAAATGAGTGAGTTCATACATTTTTAGAGGAGTTTTGTTGTGAATGGACGCATTGAGACATGGGTGGTGGATGTGTCACCTGACTGCGGTGATGCTACAAGACCTTCTGTTGATCGCACAAGTTAATCAAGGTTAGTATCAGAACTCCTAACTGGATTTCACCATTTATATGACTGAATAGAGCACGTTTGCGTCGCCAAGATCACTTCAGGCCAGCTGAAGGACGCTGATCGTCTACATACCGCGTGTCGTCTGTTCGTACTTGTGTCCTGGCGTCTGGTGTCTCTCAGTTTGGTGGATTTGGATTTGACGTAAACAACTCTCTGTTGTAGCTACCGCAATCAAAGTGCCGTTTCATTTTAGTTTAGGCCAGGGGTGTCAAACTCCAGGCCTTCAGGGCCGGTGTCCTACATGTTTTTCAACCAACTGGCCATTGAAGCTCCTGATTGGCCCTTGAGGACTGGATTCTGACACCCCTGGTTTAGGCGATTGACTTCAGACGACTTGGGGTCGTCAAAATAAAAGCACAGAACTTGGTAACATTTTGCACCATCTTCAGCCAGAAGACGATTCAGGAATCAAAGAAAGGAGGAAAGACTTTGGTTCCATCACCTCCTTCACCTCAAGTGCTTTCACTACAGACAACTGCACCACCTAGTGGTGAAATAAATGAATGAAGCCTTTGCGTTGCGTTGCTTTGCAGAGCTCAGTTCTTGCTTTTGTCGGGGTTTGAGCAGATCGGGGTAGCCGTACACTACATGCAGGGGGTCACATCAGGAGAACAACTCAACTCCTGCACTTCCAAAGTTGGCTCTTCCGTCTTGGAGATCCGCTTGGACAGCAGGCGGGAGAGCCCGGCGATGAGAAAGACCACAGCGATGACGGTAAAGTAGGCGGCGTAGATGAGGAACTGAGGAGGACAACAGCACACATCTGTCACACATGTCCTCAGAGGAGACCTGGACCACACCTGGCCTACAGCTCCTCACCTGGGTGTTTATGTTCAGGCCCAGACCAGCAGAGTCCACCACCACCAGCGTGAGCAGCGTCTGCAGCAGCAGAGCGCCGAACGTGTTGACGCCGAACACCAGAGCGTAACGCTGCAGGCTGAGACTCTCTGCGATCTGGAAACTGAAGTGAGGTTCCACTCAGAAGACGCTCCACGCTCGTGTGGGGTCAGCAAAGTAATCTGAGTACACTCACGTGGCCACGGTGATGAGCAGCATGTAGACGGCTCTGAAGAGAATGTAGAAGCCGTAGCACACCCAGATGTTCTGCAGCATGTCCATCAGCAACACACACACCGCCATCAGAAAGGACAGCGCCGCCAGCGCCAGCTCGCCCCACCTGGACCAGGAGACGGGGACGCACCCCACCAACAGCGCCGCCAGCGCCCCTGCAAGGCAGCAGCACACCTGGTTAGCCCCTCCTTTGGCGGCCTGACGGAGAACATCTGGGCAGATCTTACCGAGCAGCGTAGCCAGAGTCTCCACATAACCGTTGTAGATCATCAGCTCGCCGGATGGTTGGAGGTCCTCCCACAGAGCCTGAATGTAGTTGATGACCTGAAAGTAACCACAGGTGGAGAGCGCCCACCACACGGACCAGGCCAGGAGCGGGCGACACCGGTAGCACCGCACAAAGTCCACAAACAGCATCTTCAGAACCTCCAGAAGCCCGCCGCCTCCGTCCCTCGCCTCAGGAGACCTCGGTATCTGCAGAGAGGAACCGGTGAGTGACTCCTCCTCCTTTTTTTTCCTGAGTCGTCCCTCTGCCGCAGCGTCCTCACCATGGCCTCTGTGCTCTCTTTCATCTGCTCTGGTGGAGAAGTGCTGCTGAGAGCTGCCGCTGAAGCACTCGTGTGGAAGAACAAGCTCCTCCTGGGCATCGGCAGGAAGCAGGCGGTGACGAAGGCCACCGCAGCCGACGCCAGGGTGATGAAGGCCAGGTGGAGCAGCGGCACTCTGGCCACAGAGAACAGCAGCTGGCCCATCAGAGAGCCGGCGGCCGAGCCCAGCAGAGTGGCGCCGCGGCAGAAGCCAGTCACCCTCTTGTAGTGTTCCGGCTCCACGACGCTGTAGATGTAGGAATAGTAGGCCACCTCGGACGCCGTGGCCAGTCCGTAGGTGAACTCCAGCAGCTGCATGGCCAGCAGGCCCCGAGCCCTCCACAGCAAGACGTAGGTGACCACCAGGCTGCCGGCCTGCAGCAGCAGCAGCGGCTTGTACCGCAGGAAGTCTGTGGCCAGGAAGACGGGAAACAGCAGCGCCAGGTAGGAGTACGTCCAGACGGGGAAGATTTCATTTACAACCTAACCGGAGAAGAACGCACAGGTTTACACTTTAACCACACCGCCTCACAAGTCCGCCTTTATCTGAAAAGCATCCCAGCTACTGCAAAATCGTTCCTGAGGTCTTTTCCTTAGGATTCTGCTGCTTTCAGCCAGAACCGGACCGGGATACTGGCAGATGACGTTTTCACAAACCGTTCTGTCCAAGGCAGAAGTTGGCGTCTGTTTTCTGCCCAGCCTCCAGTTCCTCTTAACGTTTGAGGCTAAAGTTTATCTTCATCCTCTGTCAATTATCCGTTTAAACTTTATTTATAACTAGTTTTACTGTACGAACCAGTAAAACGTGATCTAGATTTTTCATTAACTCTTAACTGTCAAAGTGGAAAAAAACTCCCAAAAAAATCAGAAGTTTGAGGTGCGACGGACAAAACTCAACTGGTATCTGGTGAATATAATAAGAATAATAAACGCGGATCGACTGTTTGAACAACTTTATTAGCAACATCCTCGTAACATCGAACAGCAGGTTGCTGAATATTCGACATTATTATGATGGTCTGTGACTGTCACGATAAGTGACGTAACTGTCATAATAAGACTTCTGTTTTCTGCCTCTTAATGCCGATTTCTTTTATTTTGAAGTCTGTTTCCTTTTTTTCTGCCAAAAAAAATAAAGACTTTCCCAAAAACTTTTTTCTTTTAAATATATGTTATCTTGGCTAGCTTTGCAGCTTCAATTTAGCGAAGCCACTTCAAGAAAGTAGCGGATGAATTTTTGGCACGTGACCTAACGACTTGACACGGGTCAAGAATGAGTCGGACGTGGTGGAGAATCCGCTGGTTTTTCAAAATAAAACTTCCCTCAGAATCAGACCATCAGAACTTCTGAGTTGTGAGAGGGACTGTTGGAGCGGAGTAAGCCCCACTTCCCGTCACCTGTTAGCACTCTCTGCCACTAGCTTACAGCCCCTCACACCCCCAAGCTAACATTAGCGGTGCACCAGAAACGGCGAGCGATATCAGAGCTATCCAGCCGTACATTTCTGATCCAGATTCCAGCTCAGATGAGGAAAACAAAGACGCATTTGGAGGACTTGGCTGGAGGGCGCTTGTGCCCCCCCACCCAGAATATTTAAGTTTAAATGTAAAAATACGATCTTTTTCAAAACAGCCTGTTTTCAACTGCTCCTGATTCACAACAATTTTAAATAAAAATTGTTCAGAAATTCCGTTTTAATCCTAAATTCTTGTATAAATGTCCTCTATTATCAGAAAAAGGCTTCAAGAACGATTTTTGTTGGAGTGGGTCTTTGAGGCACCAGACTATCAAAACTACAGACGTCCTGAGAGGATTCAAGTCAAGTTCATTGTAGATGAAGTTAAAAGTTTCTTTGAGAAATGAGGACAGACGTCAACAGTTTGGAGTCTTAGAATTGTTTTTTGATATCAGTGAGAGTAAATAGAAACGAGGTGACGATGGGCTTAGGCTTCAGTGGGACTCCTTTGTCCTTCAGATCTTCAAATCCTACCTTTGACCCTAAAGGACACACTTCACACAAGATAACCGCTCTGCCACAGTCACAACATCTGAATCAAGCCCTTCAAGGACTGAAGGACAGATTGAGGGTTTCTGTAATCAGATGTGCAGCGTTTAAATCTGGAATCTGTCTTTCAAGTGTTGGAGCTTAAATGGTAGAAATCCTACAGTAACTACAGAGACACCAGTATTTAAGGTTCACTCATTTCCTTTAACGTTCAGCTTTCTTTGACAGAGGTCTACTGTGACCTCTGGACGCCGTCTGCAGGCCGCGCTGGAGCCTCACCTGATGGTTCGGCTGCAGAGCGGGTCATCAGAGGCTGATGATGACCTTCAGACCCTCATCAGAGCTGCCCCAACCCTTACACTGAAACCCCTGCTCTATTTGCTGCCACCGATCTGGATTGGGTAACCAGAACCTGGAATCACCTGATGCAGCTAATCAGCAGGAAGTAGGACAGGAATGAGCAGGCTGGATGTCCAGGACCAGCAGCAGGGCTCGTTTCTGTCCAAATCCGATACTCAGGTACCCTGATCCTAAAGTTCAGCGCCCGTGATGATTGGATCTGGTCTGTTATTGAATAATGTTATCATCTGCAGTTATTCCTGTTCTATCATATGAACACACCAGTACACCAATGCACTGACATGTATTTGAGTCATGTGTCGTTTCACACTGTAAATTGTGTATTTTTGGGGTTTTTCACAATAAAATTCACTGAAAAAGGTTGGTTCTTGTGCTTGCCGTCATTTATTCCTACAGAAGGAAAATTTGGATTAGCAAAAATGGGCTTCTTGTGAATCAGAAAAGTGAAGAATAAGCTGAAACCGCGTCTAACAAAATACTTATTTAGCTCTAAAAGCATGTTTTCTCCACAAACCCAAAAGCTGTGGACTTGGACCTGTGACGAGTCCCTCACGCAGAGACTTGAGAATTGACTCGATTCAACTTCAGCCTTGACGTTTAGGATTGATGGTTAATGTTTATTTGCTGACATTTAATGCTAGCAACCATGGGCTAATAGTGACAATCTTCCAACAAGCTAATGCAGTCGTAAATATAAATGCTGAGTCATGATTCAGGCTCAGATCCTCTGTATTCTGAGGATTCTACAACTTTTTCATCCTTAAAGCTGTTTTATGAATTCAGGTTGAATGGTCTGATCGTGGTTTTCTATGCACTTCTCTTTTTGTAATAAATGAAACACATTTAGCTTTCAGCATTTTTCCTCATTAAAACAAAACTAATGGTCAATAAACTCGTCCTCGTTTGTCTTTTCTGCTGCGATCTGTCTTAGCCTGAAAGTTCATCTGAGGATACGACCTGGAAGTGAACTGTATGATTCATGAGTGTCAGCTCCTTCCAAAAAGATGGTTTGAGGAGAGAAAGTTCAGCCAAACGTCCTGATGGCGGTTAATAATCTGCACGTTTGCATCGCAAAAGGAGCCCGGCCACTATTAGGGACCGCCGTCTATCACGACTAACAGCTGTTAGACCCGGCTGCTATTGGAGACCGCCGTCTATCACGACTAACAGCTGTTAGACCCGGCTGCTATTGGAGACCGCCGTCTATCACGACTAACAGCTGTTAGACCCGGCTGCTATTGGAGACCGCCGTCTATCACGACTAACAGCTGTTAGACCCGGCTGCTATTGGAGACCGCCGTCTATCACGACTAACAGCTGTTAGACCCGGCTGCTATTGGAGACCGCCGTCTATCACGACTAACAGCTGTTAGACCCGGCTTCTATTGGAGACCGCCGTCTATCACGACTAACAGCTGTTAGACCCGGCTGCTATTGGAGATCGCCGTCTATCACGACTAACAGCTGTTAGACCCGGCCACTATTAGGGACCGCCGTCTGTCACGACTAACAGCTGTTAGACCCGGCTGCTATTGGAGATCGCCGTCTATCACGACTAACAGCTGTTAGACCCGGCTGCTATTGGAGATCGCCGTCTATCACGACTAACAGCTGTTAGACCCGGCTGCTATTGGAGATCGCCGTTTATCACGACTAACAGCTGTTAGACCCGGCTGCTATTGGAGATCGCCGTCTATCACGACTAACAGCTGTTAGACCCGGCTGCTATTGGAGACCGCCGTCTATCACGACTAACAGCTGTTAGACCCGGCTGCTATTGGAGATCGCCGTCTATCACGACTAACAGCTGTTAGACCCGGCCACTATTAGGGACCGCCGTCTGTCACGACTAACAGCTGTTAGACCCGGCTGCTATTGGAGACCGGCGTCTGTTAGAAACCGGCCATTATTGGAAGATATACGGTATTCATTATAGAAATCAATAAAAAAGTTGCTTTAAAAAGTTTCTACAAAAAACAGTTTTTTATTTGATGTTATAAATGAGACTTCATCTCTGTTTGCATTTAACATCATATATTTTTATCAAATCAAACCCCTCAGGTTTTTCTTTGTAAAATAGTGTCTTTGGCTGGTAAGTCAGACAGTTATTGACGTGATAAACGCAGAGATCTTTATAAGAATCTCTGCAGCTTTAAGTGTTTTCATTAATGAAGTTGTTTGACTTTAGTCAAGCGTATGGTGTCCAAAAAAAGATAAGTTGTCACAGGAAAACAGGTTGGAGGAAATGATAGTTGTCAACAGTAATGGGGGACAGGTTCAGCACTAAATCCTCCTGCTGCTGCTGTTTTCACATCATCTGAATCAAAGCCTCAAATACCTGGAAAATGCACAGAAAGGGTCCTAATTTCAGCTCTAAATGTGTTTTACTCTGTGGTAAGAGTTGGGCAACAAAAGATCTGTAGCCAAGTTCACCAGTAATGTCTCCATCCCCTGAAAGTTTCCTCTTGTTTTATGGACATGTTTGTTTCCAAAATAAATGCATTTTCCTGGTTTTTAACTCAGACTGCTGTTTTGACTCAGAGTTTGGTGAGCAAAGATTCAGAATCTTCATCTTTATTTTCCGTTTCCTGAAAACAAGAGCTTCTCTGAATCTGTACTGTTTCATTTCTATTCCGTTTAGATTTGTTTAGACCTAAATGACACGCACTAGAGCTGAATTAATAAAAACCTAAATTGAGAAATTCTGTAATGATTACTGAATCCTTACTGATTACTGAATCCTAATTGCAATGTTTTGTACTATTTATGGGTAAAAACATTTCTTTTAATTTAAAAAACTTGATCTTTAATTGAGTTCAGTTTGAATCTGTTTTGTGATAACTGGTTTTCAAAATAAAATACAATTCCTTTTTGAACATGTTAATAAAAAAATTGTTTGTAAATTTTTAACTCTTGAACTCAAATTAAATTGATTAGGATTTTCATCTGTTGTAGTCTTAACGTTTAAAAGTGATATCAGTGTAAAAGTCTGCTTGTTTTGATTTGTAGAAATCAAATGTAAAGAATTTTGATTAAACACATCTTTGGGATTTAAGAGTATTCCAGGCTTTTACTACTACATTTAGAGAGTCTTTCGTTTGGAATTTGACCCCTATCTGGGATCTTTTTGGTGGGGTGGCCCCTCTCCTGCACAGGCCCCCCAAACAGCAGCAAACGGCCCTGCTGCTGACAGCAGAAGTTTCATCAGGATCTCACGTGTTACATCCACGAACAGAGACAGAAAACCTTCAGGTTAGATCGCGACTTCGTTTAAATGAAAGTTTTACACCTTTAAAGAGAGTCATATCTGTTGTAGCTGCTCCTCTACACGTTCGCATCTGTCATGATGAAATCCGCGCTGACGTTTGCGACACGAGGCTGCGGCGCGCGCGGGCAGTTTGTAAGAAGTGACATAAAACAATCAAAGTCAACAGCTGTTGACGCGGAGACAAAATGCACTAAATACGAAGTTGTGACGTTTCCCAAGCTGTCAAAACCGCAGGAGAACCGAGCTCCGAGCGCGCGCTCACCTGGGTCTCAGTCAGGTTCTTGTCCGGTCCGAGCAGGAAGGCGGTGATGAAAGGTTCGAACGGCCTCAGGCTGGAGGAGAAGCCAAAGGCGCACAGCAGCAGGGCCGGGTTGAGGACGGTCATGATGCCGCCGTTACGACCTCCATGAGGATCTGCTTCTGCCTTTTTTATTCTGAGCTGCGTCCACGCGCGCGGCGTCGCGAGCTCCGCCTGCTGGTCAGAGCGGGAACTGCAGTAACACGCGGGAAATCTGGGAAATGGAGTTATGGACATTCCAAAAAAAAAAAAAAAAAAAAAAAGACATGATAACTTGCTTTCTCAATTTCATGATCGGTAAGCAAAACATACTATTCTGTATCTCCTATTCCTACTACTAATGTGTGGCCACAAAATATTAGTTTTGGAACAAAAGGCTAATTTATGCACAAACTGCTCACCTGTGAGCATGAATTTCTGCTCACAAAATGCAAATTGGGACACACAAAAATGCTATTTTGAGTTCACTACATGCCAGTGTGTGCACATTAAATCCAATGTTTGCACACAAATTGCTAATGTGTGCACACTAAATGCTAATGTACACACACTAAATGCTAATGTATACACACAAAATGCTAATGTATAAACGCTAAATGCTAATGTATACACACAAAATGCTAATGTATAAACGCTAAATGCTAATGTATACACACAAAATGCTAATGTATAAACGCTAAATGCTAATGTATACACACAAAATGCTAATGTATACATACTAAATGCTAATGTATACACTCTAAATCTTAATGTATATACGCTAAATGCTAATGTATACACGCTAAATACTAATGTATATACGCTAAATGCTAATGTATACACACTAAATACTAATGTATACACGCTAAATTATAATGTATACACACTAAATGATAATGTATACACACTAAATGCCAATGTATACACGCTAAATGCTTTTGTATACACGCTAAATGCTAACGTATACACACGAAATGCTAACATATACACGCTATATGCTAATGTATATACGCTAAATACTAATGTATACACGCTAAATGCTAATGTATACACACAAAATGCTAATGTATACACGCTAAATGCTAATGTATACACACTAAATACTAATGTATACATGCTAAATGCTAATGTATACACGCTAAATGCTAATGTATACACACTAAATGCTAATGTATACACGCTAAATGCTTTTGTATACACGCTAAATGCTAATGTATACACAAGAAATACTAATGTATACATGCTAAATGCTTTTGTATACACTCTAAATACTAATGTATACACACTAAATACTAATGTATACACGCTAAATGCTAATGTATACACACAAAATGCTAATGTATAAACGCTAAATGCTAATGTGTACACACTAAATGCTAATGTATACACGCTAAATGCTAATGTATACACGCTAAATGCTAATGTATACACACTAAATCCTAATGTATACACACTAAATGCTAACGTATACACGCTAAATGCTAATGTGTGCACACTAAATGCTAATGTATACACGCTAAATGCTTTTGTATACACGCTAAATGCTAATGTATACACACGAAATACTAATGTATACACGCTAAATGCTAATGTGTGCACACTAAATGCTAATGTATACACGCTAAATGCTAACATATACACGCTAAATGCTAATGTATACACACTAAATCCTAATGTATACACGCTAAATGCTAATGTATACACGCTAAATGCTAATGTATACACGCTAAATACTAATGTATATACGCTAAATGCTAATGTATACACACTAAATGCTAATGTATACACACTAAATGCTTTTGTATACACGCTAAATGCTAATGTATACACGCTAAATGCTAATGTGTGCACATTAAATGCTAGATTGTGGACAGTAAATACTAATTTGTACAAGTGCTAATTTGTAAAAAGCAAAATGTTAATGTATGCATAAAATGCTAATTTGTGAGCACAAAATTATAATTAATAAAGATACGATAATTTAGTTTAAACGCCAGCATAGTGTCTGTCGGCAGTGCACTTCTGATGAATTCCACAAAACAGTTTTTGGTGTCTCAGGAAACTTTATTCTTGAATGTACGTCACTGAAACAGATGAGTGTTAAGTAGGACAGGAAAAACCGCAACAAATTAGTGGAATATCGTCACTAAACCATGATTTCTTATATTTCGCAACTAGTATTCAGCACAAAAAACCCTCACGGGGCTCTCTGCCGCCCCCTGCAGGAACACCAGACACATTCACAAGACGCTTCATAAGACAAAGTGGCACGAAGAGCAGAAAGACGACCAGAGTCCACGTCAGAACTCCTGGATCATCCCCTTTAGCTTGTGGGTTTGGATTCATTGTGAGGTGCTGCAGCAGACAAAGGGGTTCCACTGAGAGGAAGGAGGGTTCTCCTCCGCAGGTTCCTCAGAAATGGACCCGGAGCTTACATTCAGAAAGCACGGATGTTCATCGGGCAGCAGCAGCCGAGCCTCGCAGGTGAGCTTCAGATCCCGTTGGTTTGACCTTAAAGCCGTACATGAGCAGCAGTGGAGCAGGGCGGATGGTTCCTGCGCCAGTGATCGACATCAAAGACTTTTCCAGACTCCACTGGAAAAACAAAAAGGTCCAGAAAAAAGACCGAAACAGAAATGTGACGAAGGGATGAAACGGATGCTGATTTCATCCGGGTTTCACAGAAACAAGCACACAGACAGGAGAAGGAGAGAACAAAAAAAGACTGTTCCTTTGACGGAGACCCGGCGTCCTCAGCAGCTGCATGGCTACATGGTGAAGTGTCTCGTGTAGTCGTACTCTATCGTAGGAATGACGGCCTGAACAAACTTCAAGAAGATCAGCAGATACCTGAAAAGCTGCCTAAGGAAAACCAACAAGACCCGAACCTGGAGAACCTGTGATCCAAACCGCTTATAGAGATGAACGCCCTGTCGGTGCATGTGTGCAGAGCTGGGTGTAGCGGAACAACTTAAATCTGAAGTTAGCTTTCTTTACAGATGAAGGCTCGTCTTTGGTTTCCTTACTGGCTCTTTTGTGCCTTAAGAAATGTTCTTAAGACGTTTGTTTACATTTAGCGGTTGGAGCAGCCGCTTTACAAAAGTAGTGGATGCATTTAGGACACGTAATCAAGGACCACATCTCCACGGTGAGTCACAGACGCAGAATCCAGTAGTTTTACAAACTAAAACTTTCTTCAGAATTAGAAAAACCCAAAACAAAATAACATAAGTAACGTTTTTTAATTTCTGATTGTGCCCCGGTGTGATGTGACCCACAGATCCTGAGGGTTGGGGACCACTGAGACAGAAAATGTGAGCAAGACTACGATATATCAACCTGCCATCCACAGGATGTCGTCAGCGGTGGTGGGACGGCTAGCAGGAGGGGACAAGACTGTCTACCGGGATGAGGTTCTGCTTCTGGAAAACTCAGCCAACAACCGGACACTAAACACTGCAAAGACAAAGAAACTCCTCCTGGATTTAGCCAAACCTCCACGCCAGCTGTCTGCCTAAACTCAGGAAGAAATGAGCCTTTTTTTTTTTTTGGTATTCTTGTTCTTGGAGTCTTGGACAAGGAAGTTGGTGCTAAATGTCGTAGTAGCCGTACACTGAAAATAAAGCTATTCTGATTCTGAAAAGGAAGTCCACTTTGGGATTGGACCGGTCTGAGAGATGAAGAGTAAAGGATACATGTGAACGCCCAGCTCTCCGCCTCCTTCCGCCACAGTCTCGATGATCTTCTTCATCACCTCTGCGTGTCTGAGGGAAATAAGAAAAAATCTTCAGTTACAAGATGTAAACGAATTCCCGTTTGTCTTAAGTGCAAAGAAAAACATTTTTTAATAAAGTATCACCTTTGTTTTTCTCTAAATTTTATTGTTATACAAGAATTTTTCTGAATTTGGAAGCAAAACCTAAATCGTGAATCTGATCTTGTTGTGACCTTGATGTTCTGTTTCGTTAAGTTAGCGTTAGCAACTTCTTGCAAGATACACTTTTATTTTTTTCTCAAAAAAGTCTGTAAATATTATAGCTAAAAACAGATGAAAATAATAACAATAAACAAAGATTTATTTACCATCCAGACTGATTAGCCAATGTAACTGGTATATTTCTCTTTATTTACCATACAACTACTATTTCAAAATAAAAAGTGTAACATAATAACTTTTTATCTAATTGTCTTAAAGGTAGTAACAGTTACAGAGCTACATTGAAGATTTTTTTTCAGAGTCATGTCATTGGCTCAGCTGTTGCTAGGCAGAAAATATCAGTTTATGACGTCAGCTACTGAGAGAAAAAAATGAGCTAACTCCGGGAATAAAAAGGTCAGTTTGAACTTTCTTATGTTTTCTATATTCTGTTATGAATAAAATATTGAAATACAGAGTCTGAAAGTATTTTATTTTTTACTTTAAAAGACTTAAATCTCTACGGTAACCCAATCCGTCTTAAATGTTAAATATCTGTCCACCAGTGAGTTGTACATCTGGGCTGGATCTTGGTTTTAGACGCACCTGCATGGATGCACGGAGCACATGGCGGGCGGGGGAGGTGCGGGTGGTTCTCGATGGTGACGGTCTTCTTCACGTGGTCCTGGCTGATGTCCTCGTACATCTGCTCCACCGTGAGCGGCTGCCTGTCCTGGAGAGAGCAGCCGACAGCGTCAGACACGCCCAACCCATCGGTCCCTGCGGGAGCGGCGTCTGTCACCACGCACCTCGTCGTATCCGAACAGCCAAAGTCGGGGAGTCTGGTAGTATTTGTCGTAGGTGATGTACAGGTCGTACGTTCTGGTCTGAAGGATGGCGTCCTCACTACCAGGTTCTGCTTTTGCTTTACTCTCCACGACTCTGCGGGTGTCCAGGGTCGCCTGGAGACGGGGCAGAGTCAGGCGGGAGGTGACGGAACATTCCGGAGGACATCGTTGACGGCTGTTCATACCTCGTCTGTCTCCAGCAGGCCGCTCTCCTCATACTCTGGAACCACCAGCAGAAGAACAGGTGAGGAACGTGGAAGGACAAAAACGAGACTCTTTCACTATGAAGACGAGGATACCTTCCATGTCTGCCGCCTCCCCCTCATCATCATCGTCATCGTCGTCGCAGCATGGCGCGGATGTGGCGTTCATGTTCTTGTCCTGTAACCAGTTGGCAGTTTTATTATCACGCATTCTCTATGTCTCTGCCCTCCTTGCTGCTGATTGGCCAACTGAATCAGGTGATTCCAGGTTGTGACGACTGAACACACCTGATCCAGACACTGAAACCTTGACATGAAAGGACGAAGAGGCTCACCTTATTGTTGTCCAAAGAAATCTCCTGAACGGCATCAGTGACTCCTAACAGACCTGCTGAGACGAGGTCAGAAAACGACCTTTTATGAAGCACCAGAGCCTGAACGTCAACACAATCTGGAGAAAAATGTTTCTCTACGATCATCACTGGATGAACCCTGAGGTCACATGACTCGTGTTCACACTCCTGTGCGTCCTGAACAATGACCTCCACTTTGGGGTCAAAATGCGAGTCTGAGACACCTCTGGAAAGCTCTGCCAAACTATATAGCACAGTGGCAAACTATGCTACCTTGTACATGCAGATGCTACAGTCAACTTTGTGCCAAACTGTCCTACACTGTACCACAATGTACCTAATGCGAGCGTTTCCATTGTGTTAGATCGTCGAGACGCGTGCGGGGTGTAGACCGATAACGTAGCTGCGCGACTACAGCGAAAGGTAATGAGAACAACAACGGAGGTCGTGCGTCAGCTCCTTTTTTTCATATTTAGGTTCTGGTATTTCGCATATGCAAAGAATTTAATATTATTTGCAGGAAGACTGTGGGAGGCGACGGAGAACACAGCCGAAAACTACTGGATGTTTGGAAACATCGGCGCTGGTCTGTTGTTGTAATACCTTTCCACTGATCAATGGATTTCATCGTGTGATGACAGTAGCTACGTCCTGACTGGTCCATTCCGTTTTGCTATGGACCTGCGACCGATGGGGGACCAAAAATGGTACAAGTCGGTCCTGCTTAATGGGTCCCTTTCATAATTGGAAACGCTCAAATTACCGACTGCTCAGTGGAAACAGAACATGATTGTACTACACTGTAAAAAACAACCACGCCAACCATCCACATCTGTCTTGATTCATTATCAGGTCTTCTGTTCTGCTTTGTTTTGCCGTCAGTTTTGTTTCTCCATAGTTTTGGTCAAGTTCCAGTTATTAAATGTTTAGGTTTCTGCCACCATGCCTGTTCTACTGCCCATTGGGTCCAACACCACCAGTTGCTGACACAAACACACAGTTTGTGTCACACTGTGCCAAACCTAACAAACTGAGCTAGCCTGTAGCAAACTGTGCCTCACTGTGCCAAACCGCACTAAACTGTGCCACAATGTACCAAATTGTACTAAACTGTGCTTAACTGTACTAATCTGTGCTAAATCTTACTAAACTGTTAAAAAGAACAACAAATTGACATGTTTTTGAACACAGAACAGTCTAAATTCATAGTGATGTCATGAACATTTAGTCGTTGTTTTATCTTGACGTAAACATTAGCGATGTTGATGAGGATTCCCTCACAGATTCAGACAAACCCCGTAAACCAGGTTCAATCCGCCCTCATGGGGGTTAAACTTTGACAGATTTTGTTTGGTTTTTTGGTTTTAATCACAGACATTTGAAGGGATTGTTGTTGCGTTCCATCTGAACGCCACGCGGGTCCGACCTGAGTTATGGTAAGTGTCCACCCAGCCCCCGTCACCATCGTCCTCCTCTATGATGGCCTCCAGCTCGTCAGAGTACTCCATCTGTTTACAGCGCTTGTAGCACGGAACTGCGGGGCCACAAACACAATACCACCTTAAATACAGCTACAGTCACAGTCCCCTGACTTTCTGTGAGTCTACTGAAAACATTTAACTTCCTGTATAATTCAAGATCAGGATGGGATTACAATGAAAATAATCCAGATGATCAACCAACAATGCATGGAGATTTGAATACAAACAGTTGAGAAACCAAACTGAACCAGCAGATGCTAAGTTCGCCTCTTTACCATTGCGAGTCAACAGGAACTGTTTGTCCGGCGGCAGAAACGGCTTCACCTTAGCTTCCTCGCCGGCGGCCCTGAAAAGAAACCCGAAGCTGAAGCCTCCACAGACAAATCTTTCACAGGTAAACACACACAGACATCTTTTTAATGGCATCAATGCAGCTTTAGAGATAAATCGTGCTGAAGAGTCTGGTGGAGCAGGAAGTCAGCAGGTTCCTCTGAAGGAGACGTGACATCACGCTGTGAACTCAGAAAACATCAACACAGATAAGAGCGACTGATGGGGGCAAAGGGACCACCCACGGCTGAACGTTAGCGCAACAAAACCAGCACAAACATGCCGCGGAATGCTAAAGCAAAGTCATGGGGATGCAGGGGCAGAAGTACTGATGTTTGGGTATTAATGAGACTGTCATTACTGCTCTGTGATGGAACTGAGGAATGTGGATGTCAAGACAAAATCATGTGGACGTGGAGTTTGATGCTGCGCTAGCTCAAAAATGCATGTTCAATTGATGAACGTGTCAATGTAATGTGTGTTTCGTGCTTCCGTGTTCAAAACTTTGTGTTTACACGTCACTATGCTAGTTTTTAAGTCCAGTTTTTTGGCTCTACGTACAGAACTTTATTGATCGCACGTTGAAAGTTAAACCAGTTGAACTTTGACCAATCAGGGACTCGGATTTGGAAGTGACAACGAATGCTGTTCTTTTTAAATCACAGAAGTACCAACCGTTTGAAAACTCTTCACAGAGGAAAAATTCACTGCGGTTTGTGCCTGTGGCTGGACTTCCATAACGCCAAGTCTTTCATATAACAGAAGTCTGGAGCCAGATTCACCAGATTTACACTCGTCGACATTTGGTACCAAGTCTCTACCGGCTCTCGGTACTGAGCTAGTATCAGGTAGTGACAGTCCAAGTGTGAACATCGTATGCTAAAAGTGCTGACGAGAACCCGCAGTCTCGAGCGCACATCACATTCCAGGTGTGAATGCATCTTAACCTTCATGCTGGGTTTGGGTCAAACTTGACCCGAACACAATAGAACGGTTATGACAGTTCCTGAGGACCAAATCTGTGGCTCAGGTCAGTAGAAACCTGACAGCGAGAGCCTGATGGTCCGAAATACTGACATGGGTGTGTCGCTGAAAGCACAGCTCAGCTGGGAGAGGAGTGAATGGAGAGGATGACTGCTGCTTGCTGGAGATGGACTTGGACCGCAGCTGAGTTGGTCATCTGTGGGCAGATGTAAGGGGAACTCACCATTTCCACGTGGGACAGTGGTGAACCAGGTGATCTCCTGCTGCTACAAACTGAAACAGAAACACACCATGAGGGAGTCGGACGGAGCTCCTCATCAAACCCGTCCAGGTTCCGTCCAGGTTCCGCCCTCACCTCCTCCGGAGTGATCACTCCCGTCTCTTTGAACTTTGACTCCTGTGGAAAACAAAACACAAGACCTGAAAGCTCTGGAATCCGGAGCTCGCAGTGGCTGGCGGTGCTGTGGGAGTCCCGCCGGACTTCCCCGCAGCTCCGCGCCTTTACAGCGAAGCTGGACCGTAGACTGGACCCGCGGACCCACCTTCAGCACCGGCGTGAGGAACTCGGCCACGCCGAGCGCGGTGCCCTTCACCGTGTTGATCACGTTCTGCATGCCGGCCGACGCTTCCAGAAACCCGCTCGAGCCGCCGCCTTTACTTCCCCGATGAATGTCCGATTATTTTGACATAACTGCGGCGATCACCTGACAAGCCCCAAACTTCCGGGATCCGAGTCTCGCGAGATTTGGAAAAACTTTATTAGCAAAGGGGCTAAGCACTTGGGAAAATCCGCACTTTTGTCGATTTTAAATGTAATTAAAGGTGTTATAGATACCTATTAAACATATATGATTAGTATTAATTCAAAATTAAACTGAAATAGGACTTTAATGGATGTATAATTCATTTGAGACTCGAACCATATACTTCCTACCAGCAGGTGGCGGCAGAGCTATCAACCAAACACACCAGAGAAGAAGAAGCTAAAGTCAGGTTCTCTGTGGATCTCTCAGCATCCAGCGGGCAGTATGTGGAGACCTCCTTTCCGGGGAGCAGCGCTCCTCCGCCGGGTTCTCCGTCGCGGCCCGGTGCCGAGCAGGTCCAAAGAGACCGGCTGCGATGGTTCGGGGAGAGCGTGGATGAGACCGAGTGGGTTCGACACGGGGTTGGTGACTTTCAACAGCCTGAGCAAGAAGAAGGAGCCCCTGATCCTGTCCAGAGAGCGGGTAGCGACCTGGTGAGCCCTCCGCCCGCTGCTGCATCACCACCCGCTGCACTGACGTCATCACGGAGACGTGATCACAAAAACACAGGAAGAAGTTCATTTCCCCCCAAACGCACACAGATGCTGACATTCACCAGGAATCAAGAGTTTCTCAGTGACCTGAGAGCGCTTCAGTCTGACTGATTAGTTTATTTAAAAACGTTTTCTCTTCTTTAATGGATCTAAATCATCTCAGAGTCTGTGAAGTTGGCTTTTGATTTGGATTTAAGGGAAAAGTTAAGGGGAAATCTTTTTATCTTGCACTGGCGCACGGAAAGCCATCTGGCTCTTTCCCACTGAGGAATTCTATGGATATAACAATAAATACAATAATATCACTGGTCCAAAGAATAATTAGTTAATTATTTGATCATTTTCTGGTTTTAAGTCTTTTTTGTTTAAGAGAAGACAAAGATTGTTTGAATTTGAGTTGTGTTTTTTTGTGAAAGTTGTCGCTCTTTTGTGATGCTTCTCTCCCATCCAGGTACAGCTGTGGACCCACAGTGTATGACCACGCACACCTGGGTCATGCTTGGTAATGTCCAGACGCACACCTGTTTCACACAGGAAGAGCTGTGTTTCAGAGTAAAAGCTTTTGAACGTCTGTGTCGCCGCAGCTCGTACGTCCGGTTCGACATCCTGCAGAGGATCCTGTCCCGCTGCTTTGGGGTCGTTGTGGTCCACGCCATGGTCATCACTGACATCGATGACAAAATCATCCAACGAAGCTGGCAGGTAAAACCGCTGGGCCAAAAAGCATTTCAAAATAAAGCGAATAAAATGTCAGAATCAGGTTTAAGGGGAAGCCAAAACTTTAATATATCCTTTAAGAGTTTTCCTTTTCACATTCAGATGCCTTTCTTTCTTGTTTTGAATAAGCAAACAATCATGGTTGACGATACATTTGGTTAAGTTTTTTGTTTGCGTGCTCTGACAGGAAAACGTTTCTCCAGCCGTCATCTCCAGAATGTATGAAGAGGAATTCAAGAAGGACATGCTGTCTCTGAAGGTTTGTCGGAGGACATTTCTCCTCTATTTATCTGTTCCAGTGAAAAGGACCAACATGAATCTCTGAAGCTGCGCTGAAGTCCAGCAGAGCAGACAAAGCTTCAGCCTCAGGTTTCAGTTTGGTCTTCATGTTGTTTTTCCAGGTTATTCCTCCAGTGGTGTACCTGAGAGTCACGGAGAACGTGCATCAGATTATTGCATTTATCGAAGGAATCATCAGAAATGGGAACGCTTACGCCACCAAAGAAGGTGAGAAGTCCGTCGGTCGGTCATTGTGCGTAAACAGATCAATGGTGGTCAGTCACTGCTCCTTTGGGAACAGGTGATGTTTACTTTGACGTCCAGTCCATTGGAGACCGTTATGGCCGGTTTACCGGAGCCACGGGTTCTCACGGAGAGCAAGGTGAGACATCCTGTCTCCTAAAACTTGTGTTCATAGTGATGCTTTGATTCTGATTGTTGCTCAGATTTCTCTAACAGAGAATAAACTGTCCTTTGTAGGCAGCTCTAGTAAAAGAGACCCGAGGGATTTTGCTCTCTGGAAGAAATCGAAGCCTCGCGAGCCGTACTGGGATTCTCCGTGGGGTCGAGGAAGACCTGGCTGGCATATCGAGTGCTCCACCATTGCTAGGTTGGATGTACTGCAGTCACAAGGCTGTTATCGAGGTTCAGTCTCACTGTTGCCTGAAGCAAAGACGGGTTCATGCTCTGCTAGACGTTGTATTGCCCGTACAGCCTTCAGACAATGCAGGAGGACGGAAAAGTCCATCTACTGCTATTCTGGAGTCTGAGCACCTGATGGGTTTGAAGAACAGATGGTTCTAGCTGCTACAAACATCTGTACAATGAGCTCTTTATGAGACATAAATAATTCAAATGTCCAAAAGTTCATCAAGACTACGATTGAAGTAGTTCGTAAAAAAGCAGTCGACTGGACTCGGCTTTTCAGTTTCATAAATGTGTTTCACCTTTGCTTTAAAGGGTTTTCATGAGTTAAGACTTTAGTTCTTTAGTTCTCAATGTTTAGGGCCTAAATTTACTATTTAACGTAACTTTTTATTAGCTAGTTAGTTAGCTAGCAGAGAAGACCAAAGCTTCTTTCACACCGAACACGTCCTCCTTCAATGTTAAGTCGATGTACAAACGCCATCAGAAGTCCTGCAGTCAGATTTCCAAACGGCGCCGTTTAGAGCTGCAGCCCCTCTGATGTTTGAAGGATCTCCGGTAAAACCAAACTAGACATGAAGCCGTTTGGAAACCTTTGATGGTGACGTCCTGTGTTTGCAGCCATGTGTTTGGGAATCAGCTGGATATCCACTCTGGAGGGATGGACCTGGCCTTTCCCCACCACGAGAACGAGATGGCTCAGAGTGAAGCCTATCATCAGTGCAGACAGTGGGCAAACTACTTCCTCCATTCAGGTACGCGCCGGGAGTCCCAGGCAGCCACGGAGAACAGGAGCTCCTACCTGTTACCGTACACATCACCTAGATCAGGTGGATCATGTAGATTCTAATGTCTGAACTGTTCAGGTATAGCTAAAGGCTCAGTGCTGTACAGCGTAGAGAGAAAACGTCTGCAGTTGAGAGTTTTCCTGCGTTTCTCATCAACTTTGAGTCTTTTTCCGCTTGTACACTTTGGTTCTTGTAGCTGCTATTCACGGTCGGATCTCAAACCAGTCGAGTTTTTAGGGAAGAATTCATGACGTGAGGAACCATCAGCATCTTCATCAGTCACGCCATGATGATGATGATGATGGTACAAAGTGAAGAATCCAGGTACAGGAAGGTCAAATATTTGTCATTTTTCTGCTAATTCTGCTCTTTTTTTAGGTCACCTGCATCTCAAAGGCAGTTCAGAGAAAATGTCAAAGTCTTTGAAGAATTACATCACCATCAAGGTAAAGTCAGGCTGATGAAACGCTTAGAGCGACAGATTCCCCCCTAGCTGCCATCAGTGGTACTGCGTCAGAATAATAAAAATCCATGTTATTTGAAGCGTCTTTCCTGACACTCAAGGACGCTGTACAGTAAGAATAATCAGCAAGAACAAGTACACACTAAAACAGAAGCACTATCAATCAAATAAATCAGCCAACGGATGGATGGGTAATAAAATCAGAGTGAAAAGGCAGAGTTGGGGGGCCGAGTGCGAGCAGCTGAATTCTGGACCAGTTTCATGAGGTAAACCAGAGAGAAGTGCTTTACAGTAATCAAGGCGTGAAGTGAGCAGACGATGAACCAAAATGGAAGCGGAGTGAACAGTGATGGAGGGATGAAGACCATTTATAGATTTATGGTTGATTTATAGATGAGAATAGGCGGATCGAGTGATGTTATTGATATGGGGTTGAAAGGAGAGAGAACTATCAAGGATGACACCCAGACTCTTTTCCTGAAGGGAGGGGGAGACTGAGGTGGAGTCAATAGAAAGTCTGAAACTTTAGGAAAGATGGATTTGGAGGCAACAAGAAGCCATTATGTTTTATCTCTGTTGAGTTTAAGACAGTTTTGAGTGAATCCGTTTTTCATTTCAAGCAAACAGGAGGTGAGGGAGGAGTTGGGTTTACTGGAGAGATAGAGCTGGATGTCATCCATGAAATGGTGAAAGTTCAGATGGAATTTACAGAAGATGTTGCCAAGTGGAAGGAGGTGAGTGATCCATAAAAGAGGACCAAGGACAGAGCCCTGGGGAACACCGGAGGAGACAGATGAGGAATGAGAATTGAAGGATTTTAACTGGATGAACTGAGTGCAGCTAAGAAATAAGAATGAAACCAACAGAGGGGGTTGAAGTAATGCCAAGAGAAGAAAGTCTACGGAGAAGAATTGGCCATAAAGGCCGTACTCAGCTCAAAGAGGATGAGAATGCTGACATGTCCAGCATCAGCGGCGAGAAGAAGGTCGTTGGGGATTCTCAGGAGAGCAGGTTCAGTGCTCATCCATCTTTTCTCTTGTTTTGCTGACTCAGAGATATGTTTGAATCCAGTCAGGCTGTTTCCATGTGACCAGAGACCTTCAGTTCTGATCCATTTGACTCTCTCTCAGGATTTTCTCCAGTCTCACTCTGCCAGTGAGTTTCGGATGTTCTGCCTTCTGAACAAGTACAGATCAGGTGGGTTCATTTTGGGTGAGTGACGGGGCGGAGACTTTCCTGATCTCATGGAGTTGTGCCGGCATCTCTGCAGCCATAGACTACAGCGACGGCAGCATGGCGGAGGCCCGGGCGTCTCTGGAAACCATCCGTACCTTCATGGAGGCTGCTGGGGCCTACATGAAGGGTCAGCTGCGGTGCTCGCCGGTGCAGGAAGGCTTTCTGTGGGAGAGGTGGTGTCAGCTGAGAGGAAGCCGGTTCTCTGCCTTCTGCACACTTCTTAACTCTGGTTTGGTTTCTTCAGGCTGCTGGAAGCTAAATCCAGCGTTCTGAAGGCTCTGGCAGACGACTTTGACACGCCGAGAGCCGTGGGCGCCCTGATGAACATGATTTATCACGGGAACTGCCAGCTGCAGCCTGTTGCTGTGGTAACTAACCGGGATCAGGGCGTGTCTCCATCACGGCCTCAGTGTTGTCTGAGTTAAGGTTGTGTTCCTGTCAGGCAGACGAAGCGAGTCGTCGTCCTGCGGTGTTTGGAGCCATGGTGACCTTCATCAGAGAGATGCTGGAGGTGTTTGGGATCGATCTGCTGCAGGATAAGGTTAGCAGAAGACGTTCACTTTGCTCTAACATCCTGGTTCCAATGAACTTTAGACCAGAAACCTGACAATGATCAACACTGAGGAGTTTGGTTCTTTGGTCCAAACAGGAGTTGGGTTCCTTGGATCCTCTTCTACCTTCAGCAGGTGTGACAGAACCAAACCAGAACTCTGGTCCTCGACAGTGAACAGCATCTCTGTTCACCTGCAGATGATCTTTAATGTGTTCTGTTTAAAAACAGACTCACTTCCACTGAGCAAAGGGAGGAAGAACCACAGAGAGAACACGTGGAGACATCATTGGTGGAACCCTCTGTGTAATGGAGCCGCTTAGGTCACTATATCAGACAAATGCTGCAGTTTATCGAACAAACACCAGCTTTGGTTTGAATGGACCTTAGGACCCCCTCTCTCAGAAAAGCATATTATCCAACTGAAAGATTCAATATGGCGGCCAATATTCAAGATGGCCGACATTCCCTCACTGAAATAGAAACTTCTCCTGTATCTGATACATGTCTGCTGTTTGGAAATGTTCATAACATTTGATTTTTTATAGTTCACCATTATAACATTATAATTTATTACCTATTTTAATGATTCAAAGATGATCCAAACAACATCCATGAGAAAAACCACCATTTGGATTTGAAAATGGCGGCCATCTTGAAAATATGCCGCCATATTGATTTTTTTAGGCGTCTAAAGTGTTTTTCTAAAAGATGAGGTCCTAAAGTACACCCACACCAAATGTGGTGCTTGTACAACGAAGAACAGGATTATTTCAATAACCGGCCCTACTAACTGTCTGGATCTCACTGAACCTGATGAATTTATTTCTACGTGTTTTTACTGCTGTTTTTCTTTGAACCAGTTCTGTTTTGCACAACAACAACTTCAGAGCTTTAGCATGGAGTGTTTGTGAAGGAGTTTCTTTTCCAGCAGATTTCAGGTCTAAAACGTTGATGGAACTCCTGTTTCCTGCAGGAGCTCGACGTTTGCAGCAGAAGTGGAAATCTGCAGGCCGTTGTGGAGCAGCTGACCCGTTTCAGGAGTGAAGTTCGAGAGTTTGCGCTCGCTCGTCAGGACTGTCCATCATCTGGATCCTCCAGGAAACCTGGACTTTATCCGGACAGAGCCCCCCTCCTGAAAGCCTGTGACGCCCTCAGGAACGACCTGGTGCCTCTGGGCGTCCTGATAAAGGTCAAACCTGCTGTTTTTTATTGTTTGCTCAAACAGTCGACTGATCGATCGCTGCTGATTTGCTTTATTTGGGAAATCAAGCTGAAGCTAAAACTGGTGGAAGCAAAGGGACAGTCGGTGAAACCATTGATTTACTTTAAATGATCAAAATGTTCATTCAAGGACCTGGATTGTAGTAAACAGAGAAAAGAGCAAAACTACAACAAGGAAACGTTTAGAGTTGTTATTAAAATAGAAGCTGCAGCAGCAGAAATCAGAATCAACGGGTCAGACTTTTTAAAGGTCAGTGATCGGCCAGAAAACTGCTGTCACCTCTAGAAATGATGTTTCTGTTGTTTTCAGGACAGAGGATCCGCCTCCACCTGGGAGATCAAAGGAGATCAAAGGAGATCAAGAGATCAGGATCCAGACCCGGACAGAAGCAGCTGAAATCCTCTGAAAGTCAAAGACCGAAGAGAAATCAAGACTTTTACACGTCATCAAGACTCTTTCTGATGTTCAGCTGAAGACAGCAGTGAATCATCAGCATAGAGGAGAACTTTCAGCTCTAAATGGGTTTGAATGAACCACGTCTGACATTAGAAAAGAAGAACAGAGAAGTTCACAGATTTACTGGAGGAAGAAGAAGAAGCTGAGATGGAGAAACAGGGAGGAGAGAAAAGCAAAAGCAACCCTGGAGCTTTGAGTTCTGATTGGACAGAAAAACATGGACATTTTCAAGGCTTTAGTCCAACAGTGACCTCTGGTGGAGACATGAAGCACAGCAACCTGTTCAAAGTTTCAGTCTTTGTCACAAAAGCAGATTCAAACTACAGCTTGGTCCTTCTAATGTGCTGACATTCTGCTTTGGTTCCACTAACTCTCATTAGTGATTGATTATGAAGAGATTGGTGATTGAATGGGACAAAGGGAAAGTCCCACAGATGGGATTGTGGGGAACCAGCTGTTCAGCAGTGGTGGTCGTCTCTTGGACATTGGCCTCCTGGGTCTGGTGGTCCTCTTTCTCCTGGAGGAGGAGACCCCTGAGATCTCTGGCTTTGCCATGAGCCAGAATCACTTCAAAATAAAGTTGCTCTCATTGAATCTGGTTTCAGATCTAGTTTTTATTCAATTCTGATGCAATAAAAGAAAGTAAAATATGAAACAATCAGTGTTCTTTTCTCTATGATAACTAGTATGTTGGTTTATAAACCTACAGGCCAAACTTCCTTTGATTTCTACACAACAGTAAAGTAAATGTTATTTTGTATTTCAGATGAAAATGGAGGCGTGGTCTTTTGATTGACAGCTGTAAAACTATCTTCCATTGTGTGTTCCAACAACTGAAAGGTGTGTTTGAGCCTCTTTAGACATTTTTGTAAAGGTAGGGTTTGATGTCACGTCCAGCCACCATGTCAACATGTCCAGAGCTGAAAAACGGACTTCAAATGACCAATCCAGACCAGAGAGTCATGTGACCACAGCGTTTGTCCATGTCTGATCTATGAACATTATGGTCACATGACCCTGTTGGAGTTTCTGAATGAAACTCTGTGTTTGTTTGTCAGTGAGAGTTTGTGGAAAACAGAAATCAAGTGTGAAAAATCTGGAATCAGAATCTTGTGATCCAGAGTTCTGGTTCTAATGTCTTTCCCTGTTCCAGAGACACAAACAGGATCCAACGCCTGACTGCCTGTTTGTCCCTGACCCACACATAGATCTATCTAATCCAGAACTGTTCTGTCTGATCAATGATTCTCTCAATCCTTGATTGGTCCAGTCACAAACTCACATCTATTGATCAAATGTAGATGAAAGAAGAAAGTGATGATCTAGAAAAGAATCTTTGTCTGCAGGTCTTTGTTTCTCCAGATCCTGGAGCTGCTGAACATCTGAATCCAACTGATGTTTCAGATCAACACTCCAAGTTAGAATGAGAAGATGAAGTGCAGTTCTCCATCAGTCCACCGGGGGAGCTGCAGCACAATAACTGTCCACTTGATGCTGAGAGAGACAGTGGAGCTGATCTCAGATCAGTTCATGCTGCAGCTCTGACACTCATCTCCACTTCCTCTGATTCCTCCATCACTCTGCTCTCCACCTCCCAGGAACACCGTCCAGGAACAACATCTCTGCAGACCAGCTGCTGCCGATGCTGCTCTATGATCCAAAAGGACGAACATCAGAACCTCATCCACCTGCAGATAGAAATGATAAAGACAGAGATGAAGGAGTGTCTCCTGATCCTGGTCTGTCAGTCAGTGATGCAGCACAGCAGCAGAAAGAGCAGCAGGAGCTTCAGTCCTGTTCAGAGCAGCAGCTTCCTGTCATCTTCACCTGTTGGAGCTTCTGCTGCTCTGATTGGCTGACTGTTGTCCTGAAGCCTGTCATCATTCTCCTCAGAGCTTCACTGAGAAGCTGCAGCTTCACAGGAAACTCTGCATCTTTGCTCTCAGACTAACTTTAGGACAAAACATCTGGAAGCAGCTGGACTGACTCCAACCCTCTACTGACCTCAGAGTCTGCAGTTTGGAGTTTGGACTCTCCACCAGATCCTGGAGCTGCTGAACATCTGAAGACTGAAGGTTGTTGTCCCTCAGGTCCAGTTCTGTCAGGTGGGACGGGTTGGACTTCAGAGCTGAGACCAGAGCAGCACAGCTGATCTTTGACAAACTGCAGCCCCTCAACCTGAATCCAGAAGAAAGAGTTGAGTTTAAAGTAGTGCTGTCAATCAATTCAAAAAGAATCAGATGAATCACAATGTTTTACTGGGTAAATGATAAATGACAATATGCAGCTTTTGAACCAAAACAGTCCAGAGAGAAAATGTTTTCTTCATTTTTTGGTCTGAAACGTTTTCATTTGTAACTCAGATTTCCCAGAAGTGTCATTTGTGCACTAAACACATCAACAGTGTGATAAGCAGAACTGTAAAGACTTGAATGTCTGCAGTTTGACTCCAAGAAAACAAAGATGCTGATATCCAGCCAGAAGAAACAAACATTGTGTTTCTGCTCTTTCAATGGTCCGGGTGAATCCTCAGATCTGATTGGCTGCTGGGTGTGGATGTGCTCCTTAAAAAGTCGTTTTGGTCACAAAGCCCACATGTTCTAGATCACAGCGCAGGCTTCTTCAAAACAAAGGTTTTTCTTCATCTCCTGGACAAAAACAAGCTGGAAGACGTGAACTTTCTCTCTGAAGCTTTTTGGAACTTCCTGTGAACATCAGCGTAAATCTGCCGGTGTGGCGCCAAGGTAGTTATCTCCTGTAAAATGTGTTCCCCCTGTGGCGGGAGCGCGCTAAAGCTCCGTCAGCGCTGGTTTGTGTCTTTAAAGCGTACAAAGGCGCTGGATCATCAACATGTGGCTTATTCTTGGACTGCTGAGGTATTTTGGGGTTTTTTAGTTTAGTTTCCATGATAGAAGAAGGAGCTTCGTTTGGCTCATTTAGTCAAAGAAATCCAACAGACTTTATGAAACACACGTTGTAGAAAACTAGAATAAAGTACTAAAAATGGATGGAATGTTGATTTCTTTTGGAAGTGACCTTGTTAAAAGCAGCATTGAGACGACAAAGTGTGTATTTTCAGAAATGGAGGCGTGGAAGCCTGAACTGCCCGAGCAAAGAGGAAGACAGTCGTTTCTGATTGTGGAAAAGAAAAGATCAGTCCTGAAGGAAGCTGACATTAGAAATGAAGAAGAAGATGGAAAGAAACCTTGAAACATGAGATCTTCTGCCACAGTGAATGGACTAAAGCTCAGAAGAAGAAAACAGCCTTCAGCATGAAGATGGTCAGCATGCAGCAGGAGAACATCAGCCTCATGTCTGCAGTTTAGTGTCAACACAACTTTCTCATCATATTGATGTGAACACAACTGAAACATGGAGTCTGACCTCAGAGTCTGCAGTCTGCAGTCTGGACTCTCCAGAAAACCACACAGATGAAGAACTCCTGAATCCTGCAGGTTCCTGTTGTAGCTCAGGTCCAGTTCTGTCAGATTAGACGGGTTTTTCTTCAGAGCTGAACTCAGAGCTTCACAGCTGATCTCTGACAAACTGCAGTTTATCAACCTGAAATCAAACAGAAAAGTGTTCAGGATCAGAGATGCAGCTGCAGGTTTATAACCTCCTTATAACTTATGAGACACAACGCATCTGAAAACATTTGTGTTAAAAACGCAAACATATATTTTAAAAGCAAAAAAAAGTTTTTGAAAACAAATATTAAATCTTTTCATTTACAAATGATGACGTTTTATTCTTAAAACTTTACATTTTGTAAAAGTTTGATGTGAAAACTGTGGTTTTTGTTTGCAATATGGCGGCACAAAAATCCCTCCATAAAGATCCAGGAAGTTGGTAAATTCAGTCCGGTTGGACCCGCCCTGATGAGAGACTGACAGATGACATTTTCAGTTGAATTCTGGGCTGAAGAAATGTGACGACCTGTAAATGGAAAAGCATTCAAGTCTCACTCCAACCAGAGTTTGTTCTTTGGTAAAATCATTCCCAGTAGTCTTTTAATGATGACTGTGCAGTTTTGATCCAAAATCCAAAGACTTTGTGGTTTTTTCAGACATATTTGATGCCCAGCAGCAGCAGCAGCTCATTAGAAATCCGATTCTGGTTGCAGGGGGGACTGTTGGCTCAGAGAAACCCCGCCCCCTTTTTAATCAGCGTTTTTAAGAAGCTGTTATTGACTTTCCTCACGGATTGATATTATTGACATGAGCGCTGTGGTTTGGGTCACATGGAACCTGCTGGTCCAATAGGAGAGCGGGAATTTCCAACATGGCAGCGAACATGACAATCTGTCTGGAGGAGAAAAAACTCCTAAAAAAGGATCAAAAAGTGATAGAAAAGGAGCAACGTGCACATTGTATCTAGAAAAAGAGGAAACTAGAGGATTTTACGGCCAAGAGATGTGAAATGTTCAGAAAGTGTGTTGAACGACGGCTTTGTTTGAGTGCTGAGTCCAAGACAATTGCTGAGACGTACCAGCACTGCATTACAATGGACTTCAAGAATGTTCCAGAAGACACTGGTTTCATCAACGTTTTGTTCCTTTGCTTTTCAACCTCTTTGTCATGACAATACTTTCTGTTGAAACTGGAATGTCCAAGTGGTCAAATCAATGCTGATCCATGTTTTGGTCCATGTGAATGATTATGGATTCATCCTCTTCATCAAATAGATGAATAGAATAGAATAGATTGTCATTGGCAGAACAATGACATTGTATTGATGAATTGTGTTTGGATGTTTCAGGATGGATAGATTGAAGAGGAGTCTGACCCTTGATTTCCATCAGCTGGTGTTTCACTCCCCGAACAAGAACAATGGAAGTGAGCTGGTTTTTGTGGAGACGCTGCTGCAGAGAAGTTCATGCACAGACGACCTCAGAAACCACAGAAACAACAGGATGGAAGTTTTTTTGTCAGAACTCAAAGTCATATTCAATTCTCAGTTGATAATTCAAGATGCAATTCAGGCTTTTATTATGAAAATACACTTTACAAAGTAGAATTCTATATGAAAAATTACAATTCAACATTAAAGTTTTTTAATCAAATGTTGAATAAAAACAAAATCAGTTGCATTTTAAATTGTCGTGGGTTTTTCATGTCATAATTCACAAGAAGATGCATTTTGTAATTAACAATTCAATCTTCAATTTGACCTTTTATTTTGAAAATGCATTTTACAATTTACTCTCCAATATTTCAAACGACATTTCAATCCACAGTTTGTTTGAACTTCATTTGAAAGCAGCTTCAAATGTATTGCTTTGTAAAATGTCATGTTGTTTTAGTGTCAGAATTCAAATGAAATGACAAAACCTGCTGGATTGAATTTTCTTTTGCACATCGTGCTTTATGTTGAGAGGAAAGAGAGGAAAACACACAAAGAAGTCCTGGATATCCTGGGAAAGATCACTCCACAGCACACCTCGGTCCTGGACATGGCTGTGGATACAGTCACCTTCTGGGGAGAAGAGAAAGCGGCAGGAACCACCAAATCCTAATCCAGTTCACTATGAGGCACGACCACAACATCTGGAAGATTTCTAAAGATGCAAAGGCTTGTAAAGAGCTCGGCATCTTCTTCAAGCAAGATTTCTGCAAATCTGACCGAGAAGCAAGAGCTGCTGTCTGGTCCAAAATGGAGAAGGCGAGAGCTGCAGGACAGAACGTCTACTATCGGGGCCACGTCGGGTACGCTAATGGAGTCCGTTTGTCTGCAGATTGACTGTTTTTTCATCCACACATTGGAGTTGATGGAGCTAAATACTCTGTTGTTTCAACCATAAACCTCCTCTGCTTCATTACATGCCTTAAGTTCACAGAGGTCTGCTGTTATCTTGAAAGTTAGAAGGCTGTTTAGCCAACATTTTCTAAAAGTTTTAGCTCTACTGTTCAATGAAACTGCTATTTAGGATCCAAAGTTCAATATGAAATTGAAATCACCTTCAGTAAGTAGCTAAGTAAGTCATCACTTTGTGTTGTTTATTGTTGTTTTCTTGTATTTTTCTGTTTGATGTCTAATGTTAACTTTGGTTCCTTAAACTCTAGGGGTTTACGAGACAGTGTAAAAAGAAAATCTCTTTTCCTTTTTGTCCAAATGTGAAAGCAGCTGCATTCTACTGCAAGAAACTCATTCTGTTAAAGCAGACCAACAGTTTGGCTCTAATCAATGGGGAGAAAAAGTCCTCTTCAGTCATGGTACAAACACATCTTCTGGTGTTGCTTTGCTCTCCAAAAACTGTCCATTCAAAGTAGTCACCCATAATCTGACCATAACGGTCACTGACTTCTTAGTGTTCTTAAAACAGATGATGGTTTCCTGATCTTATGCAATGTCTCTGACTGGAATGTTCCTCCTCAAAACAAGTTACTGTTAGTGGAAATTGAAACCATATCAAACTTCTTCATCATAAATACTGTACAAATAACGGAATCATTGGTGGTGATTCTAACATGGTCCTAGATGAATGATAGATTCCCCTCAAAACTCAATTCTCATCATATCAATGCAACCTTACAAGAGTTTTGTCTTGATATTCATGGATCTGAGCCCTGGAGGAAAAGAAAACACTCAAACAAGCATTCTCTTGGTTTCAACTAATGGCTCTTTCAAATCTCAGATTGACTTCTGGCTCGTCTCAAATAACCTTTTTAGAAAACCAAATACAAGTTCATATCTCTGCAGCTCCCTTGACTGATCACTGTCTGACTGAACTGAATATCAGCCCTCAAATCAAAAAACCCTTTGGAAGAGGCGACTGGAAATGGAATTCCTCACTTCTCACTAATGAAAACCTTTGCAGTGCTTTGACTGAACTATTAAAACAAGAAAAGCTGATACAAGCCTAACATGATAGAATGACAAACGGGAATTTTTACAGTCCCATTTTTCCAGTCAATTAAAGATTGGATTCCTAAGATTGATGAGAATTTGAAAAACTCTTGTGATTCAGAAAGAACTTTGCAAGAAGTAGAAAAACTTTGGGCCGTCTGTCCAAAGATAAAGCTCCAGGTTGTGACGGACTGACTAGTCATTTTTAGAAGTTCTTCTGGGAGCAAATGAAAGACTTCATTTTTAATGAAATGTTTCAAGAAGTCATTCAAAATGGATCTCTAACACATCCAATGAAACAGGGTGTAATCAGCCTTATCCCCAAGCCGGGTAAAGACCCAACAGATCTCCATCATTTAAGGCCTAAACCCTTTGAAACACTGATGAGAAACTTCTAACTCAGATTTTTGCAAACAGACTCAAATCAGGTCAAACTCAAATCATCTCTGAAACTCAATCTGGTTTTATTAAAGGTCGCTCAATTCATCAGAATTTAGGCCTTGTTCTGGATCTGACTGATGATGAACATCTTATCCAGACGGAAGACTTGATTTGATTTGGAGATTTTTACAAGGCCTTTGATATGATTGAGCATCATTTCATGTTTCAAACACTGCAGTTCTTTGGTTTTGGGAACAAATTCATGAATGGAGTTCAAACCTTCTATCATGATACCAGTAGCTCTGTTTGTTTCCCCCAGAGGACATCTCAAAGATTTCATATTAGCAAAGATATCAAACAAGGTTGGATCATTTCACCCCTTTATTATTGCAGCTACAGAAATGCTGTCTTTGTTGGTTAAACATGCTGGATTTGGGAAGCTGTCAGTTGCTAATACGAACATTTCAATAAGCCAACTAGCCGAAGATCCAACAATTTTCCTAAATAACCTACAGGACGTCCCCATAATACTTCAAACTATTGACATCTTTTCAAAAGCATCAAACTGAATTGAAACAGATGTGAGATCTTACCTATGAAGCCATGAACATGATCTAATGCATGGAATATTCCTATGAAATCCACAGTTAAATACCTCGGAATGCTTAGAACTAAAGACAAAAAAGACTTGGAAAAACGTCATATTTGGGACAAACTGGGAAAATGTCCTTCTCTTCTAAATAATTGGACCCAAAGAGATCTGTCTGTTTTTGGTAGGATTCTCCTCACCAAAACTGAAAGCATTTCAACATTTCTATATCTGATCTATTCTATATGTGTCCCTAAACAAGCCAAGAAATCTATTCATCAAATCAACTTGAACTTTCTATGGAAGAGAACAACACACCATATTAAACAAGGTCATGGAACTAAAAATATGAGGATGGAGGCCTCCAAGCTATAGAATTTAACAGCCTTAATGGCTCCTTCAACATCAACTGGCTAAAATCATTTGTTAAAAGTCACAATAGTCTTTGGTTTATTATTCCCAGTAAAATCTTCTCCAACCAGGAGGAATCCACTTTCTACTCCGTTGGGATTTTAACATGAAAAAGCTCTCTTCTTTCCATCAGCAAGTTCTTCTTTATTTCATTTAGAAACATAACTACAGTCCACATAACACTCCTCTATGGAACTGCAATACAGAACTATTAGAAACAAATCCCTTTTTGGACCCAAGTGGTTTGAAAATGGAATCTGGTCCTTAATGCACTTCCTTCATGACAATGCTGCTCTCATGTCTGATGATTTCACAGTTAAATCTGGTTTACAGACAAATACAAGAGATTTTCTAAATATGATTAAGGCCATTCCTCATAATGTTTGAAACTCTGTTTCTGTTCTGTTTCATAACGTCATTTACAGACATCCTACTGTCTCCAAGCTTCTAATGAATGGACAGAATAGATCAACTGCCAAACTCCCGAACCATCAAATTACAGAATATTTCAATGAAACGTCTTTTTCCTCCATTTCAAAGCCAAACTCTAGAACCCAGTATTTGAATCATTCTGAAAAGAAACAAGTCCCAACTAATGATTTCAAACTTCCCATTCCTCCTAAGTCCACTTCCAAACCTTTTCAGGTAGATATCCCTCTAAAGAATTGTTCAGAAAACGGTTTGGAATTCCTGAAAATGGTTGTTCTTTTTGGAATCTGGATATTGAAACAACTGAGCATCTATTCTTTGAATGTCTTCACTCTAATGTCATTTAGGACAGTAAACATTATTGGCTCTTCCCCAAGATTCCATGTTTACCAGACGTCTTTCTTAAGGACATCATTTTTGGCTTTATTTTGAAAAACCAGAACACAGAAATGGTTGGAAATGTCATCATTATCCTGGGTAAATTCTAGAAACACAAATGTTGATTCCTGAAAACCAAACCTTCTTTTTTCACATTTCATAAAGAATTCTGCTTCTTTTTTTCATCTGTAAACTTCATGGAAAATGAACCTGCTATGACGCTCCAGAATATCATCTGGAACGGACAGCTTTTTGAAAACCCCTAATTGAAAGTTAATTATCATGTCTATGGATTCCCTTTACTTTGTTTGATTTGAGATCTCTTCTTATTTTCATTTTTGTGTGAAGTTTATTCTTTACCTTTGTTGTTTTCATGTCTGTTCTAATTGTAAATCGCTGAAAGTGTTATTCAATTGCCACAAATATTGTAAACTTCAATTGTTTTCAATAAAAAATCATTAAATGCTTTTACGTTTTGGGGTAAAAATTAAAGAAAAGTGCATCATAAAAATAGAAAAGTATTTTTGTATTGTGAAAAAAAAATCAGTTCTTAGAAAATAAAGGAGGTTACAAACTGAGGGGATGAAGGATAAGAATAAGAACCACAAAGAACAGTTTCTGTGTGTCTGTGTGCGGCTCTAAACTTTAGAACAGGTTTAGTAATGAACTCAATGTTCAAACATCCAAAAATGTAAGAAAATGTATAAAGAAACTCTAATATGAAGAGAAGAAGAGTTAAAGATCAACTGGTGTTTGAATCATTACAAATATGTGGACCTGTGAACTTGAATGTGCTGAAAAAATCAAAAAACATTTTAAAAATCACAACCATTGAGTATTAAATAGTGTAATGTGTAATAATGATCAATGAAATGTTCATTGAAATGTTATTACAATCTATTGATTAACTGTTATTTTCTTTATTTGATCTGAAATATGTAGTAATGATTACTAGATTCATGTAATGACGCCTTCTAATGATAATCAATGTTTATTCCATATTCGTTTCCTAAAGTTTGAATCAATATTGTTTACAAAAGAAAACAATCTGCAGTAAATCTGATCAGAACCGGATCATGAAAACGATGCCAGACTATGAAATGATTTAACTATGTAGGTGTGGGATTATAGAAGTTCACATCTTCCAGCTCCTTTTCAAGTAATCAATCAGGCTCTATTAGGCTTTAGTTATTGATCACTAAACTTAACGAATGTTACAAATGTGACCAAAGGACATTGTTTTGGTTTGTTTTTTCTATTTCTTTCTTTTCTTTCAATCAATGCATTTCATTGTCTCAGTAATGAGTTTGATAATTCTGTGGGATTAGTTTTGTGTTCTGTCCAATTTATGCTTAAAATAAACCAATCAATCAATCAATCTTCATTTTTCTTTCAGGAAACTTTTAATCTCAAAACTGTAACTTTTGTTCTCAATCTGGTGACAGAAAAATCCCTTCAAACATTTCAAATGTAATAAACTCTGAGACCGAGCAGTGTTTTTATAAAGATAAAAAAGATCAAGTCTGTCATTGTTCTGACCTTTGTTATTACGTTCTGTTACTTATTCAAAAATATTAGGAAAGAAACCTTCAAACATGAGATCTTCTGCCACAGTGAACGGACTAAAGCTCAGAAGAAGAAAACAGCCTTCAGCATGAAGATGGTCAGCATGCAGCAGGAGAACATCAGCCTCATGTCTGCAGTTTAGTGTCAACACAACTTTCTCATCATATTGATGTGAACACAACTGAAACATGGAGTCTGACCTCAGAGTCTGCAGTCTGCAGTCTGGACTCTCCAGAAAACCACACAGATGAAGAACTCCTGAATCCTGCAGGTTCTGGTTCCAGCTCAGGTCCAGTTCTGTCAGATTAGACGGGTTTTTCTTCAGAGCTGAACTCAGAGCTTCACAGCTGATCTTTGACAAACTGCAGTTTATCAACCTGAAATCAGACAGAAAAGTGTTCAGGAGCAGAGATGCAGCTGCAGGTTTATGGAGGGATTTTTGTGTCGTCATTTTGCAAGAAAATTCTCAGTTTAAAAATCAACATTTTCTAAATTACAAACAAAATGTAAAGTTTTAAGATTAAAACTTCATCATTTCCAAATGAAAACATTTCATATTTACTTTCAAAAACTTTCAAAAATCTGTTTGCGTTTGCAACCCAAATGTTTTCAGGAGCGTTGTGTCTCATCTCTCTTTGGACTTCTCTTTGTTCCAGAAGATTTCTTGATGAAAAAGTGCTTGGATTTGTTGGAGAAACAGAAAAGACAACATCCAGGTGTCCATGAAACATAAAGAGGTGAGTCTGAGCCCCAAACACCTCAGGATCAACAAGTGAAACTCCCAGAAAGAAAGTCCAGTCATGAACGGGTTCATCTGTTGTTTCTCTGGTCCGGTTCTGCCTGTTCTGTCCATCATATGCTAAGAAGAGGATAAATCCATCAGTGTGTCGGGCAAACACATGAAGGATCATCTTCACAGACCTTATCAGCAGGAATGTGGGAAATAACCCGTCTCTCAGTCTCTGACTCTCACAGACACGACTGAAGGATTTTGTTTGGACTTGTGATGATTTGAACCTCATTCAGTAAACTAGTCCTTGTTTTAGTGGAGGCTCCTGTATAGGATGTTCATTTAGATGTCTCTATTTGCAAGTGAAAAAGAACCAAACTGTCTCTGTCTCCTCTGTTTTACAGAAATCAATGTTTCAGGTTATTTGAACCGAACAAAAGAAACCTTGAAACATGAGATCTTCTGCCACAGTGAACGGACTAAAGCTCAGAAGAAGAAAACAGCCTTCAGCATGAAGATGGTCAGCATGCAGCAGGAGAACATCAGCCTCATGTCTGCAGTTTAGTGTCAACACAACTTTCTCATCATATTGATGTGAACACAACTGAAACATGGAGTCTGACCTCAGAGTCTGCAGTCTGCAGTCTGGACTCTCCAGAAAACCACACAGATGAAGAACTCCTGAATCCTGCAGGTTCCAGTTGTTGCTCAGGTCCAGTTCTGTCAGATTAGACGGGTTTTTCTTCAGAGCTGAACTCAGAACTTCACAGCTGATCTCTGACAAACTGCATCTCATCAACCTGAAATCAGACAGAAAAGTGTTCAGGATCAGAGATGCAGCTGGAGTTCCAGCATCAAATAGACTTTGATAATATCTCCAAGCTCTGTAGGAGCCTCATTGACTGATGTGTCCTGTAGGTGTCGCTGTTTTCATTCTTGCTGTGTTTTCTAAATGAAGTGATTCGCTGACGTCAGACAGGAGAGAAAAAGGTTTTCCACTCCTGTTGTGGGAATTCCGTTGTGTAAAAGTCACACCGTGTTGTAACTAATAAAACACAAAGTCATTGCAAATGATGGGAGCAAAGCTTTTCTTTGTCTTTGTGGTTCAGGTAAACAACAACCCATTCAGCGCGTCAGCAGGTCTGACTGGAGTCACATCTCAGTAGCTCAGAGTGCTAGAAATGAGCGAACCAGTTTCTAGACTTTGAGCTCCTACAAGGTCATTATTGAAACAGGAGTTTTCTCATAACACAATCAACTCAATGAAGAAAATCTGAACCAATCTTCAGGTTTTTCCAACACGGTTGCAGAGCTTTTGTAGCTTCACTGAACTCTCTTTTTCAGTCGTTTCTCCAGAAAAGTTCTGTTCTAAACCTGAACTGAGCTCTTCCAGAAAGACTCACTGATGGACTGAAAGTGAAGATTGAAACTTTGCTGACTCAGCAGGAAGAAGGCAGTTTGAGTGACGGCCCAAAGTCTCAGCATCAGTTGAAGTCAATGACTGTAGCTAGAAGACTGGAATGTTGTCCTGGAGGATCTGCAGGAATGGAGCATGTTTTGATGCTACTAAAGACTCAGAAAAACCAAACAAACTTCAAGAAGATCAGGAGATCAGATCAGAGAAAAGATTTCAAATCATCCTTATTTCCTTTAGATGTTCATTTGTCAAAGAATCCTCCATTTGCAGCAATGAAAGAGCCACTCCAATGAAAATGCTCTTTTTGGTCTTTGAACATGTTCTTGCAGCATTTTTCTCATCATAGTGATGTGGATTTTTCTTTGCCGTTCTGCCCTGAAGGCCAGCATCCAAAAGTTGCCTCTTCACTGTAGATGTTGACACTGGTTCTGTTTTGCAGCTACTATTTCATGAAGCTGCTAGTTGAGGACATGTGAGGCGTCTACCAGATCCGGCCCCCTGATCAATATCTGAGACATGATTTCTTTTCTCAATCTGTCTGCAGGATCAAGGATCACACAGAACGTGACTTTTTATTCCTCCTTCAGTCTTTATCTGAACCCCCCAAATCCCTGTCAAATAGAACAGAATCCAGAGCTCTCTTTCCACACTGCAGTTCACCTTTCTGGGTCTGAGCGATGATGCTGCTGCTTTTCTGTTTAAACAGCTCCCTGTTCTGTGTCCTGATTGGCTGGAGACCTTGTCAATCAATCTCCTCCGTGCTGCGTCTCCTGTGCAGAAACTGCAGCTCTCCAGATCTCCATCAATATTTGATCCTGATCAGATCTTTGTCTTCATTCTAGAATCCTGAACTTATTTTTCTATAAAGGTTTGAACTTTGAGAGTTTAAACAAGAGAGAAAAGAGTGAAAATGTTCATGTGTGTCTGAGAAAAGTGTCTAAAGTTTGTAGTGAGGAGTTCAACATCTGGATTTCACCTTCATGAGTTCTTTTTAGAACGGAACTCCCACAATAAACCAGGAAACACTGAACTGTTAAAAGTCATGGATATATATGTCCATCTGCAGCAGAAGAATCAAGAATTTTTCTCCGTTAGTTGAGGACACAGCGCAGCTGATTATTTTTATTTCGCCTCACAAATCCTCGCTTGTTTTGTTTCTCTTCAAGCCGCACATGACTGATCAATACAAATGTGTGAGGAGCTGCAGCCTCCAAAGTCTCAAAGGGACAATGACGGGAGAGGACAGACTATTTATTCTTTCATTTTTCAAATGTTTTAGTTTGATTTTTCTGTCAAGATTACAGGAAGACTTTTCAAATGTGATTGTGTGTCTTTGTGGAAAAACATCAATGTTTCCGTTCAGGCAAACCCTCTGATTGTTACATTGATCCACAGCCGACAAACTGACCCCGGCCCCTCATCCCAGGAGAAAACAGTCACCAGAAACAGTTCAGGGGCCCCTGGTCTAAAGCATTGCATTTCAGTTCTAATCCAGTTTGAAAAGTGTCTTTTCTCTGCTGCAGAAACAGCTGATTCCCGTTGATTCCGTCATCACTTCACCTCTGTGCAGAGCTGTAAATCAGCACGAGGCTGCTTTTGTCCACTTCAGAATCCGCTGGAATTCAATGAATTGCATCAACGGTTGAAGAGTTACTGGAATCAAAGGAATGGAAACGCTGGAGCTAAAGCTCCGGTGTTAAAGCCAATTCATTTGGTCACAACTGATGTCAGTAAGATGAACTTCTGTCTCCTTTTGTTTTTCAACTACAAACAACACTGGATAATGTGACTGTCAAAATGGGAAGCTTCACCAACACATTCTTTTGAAAAAAATGTTGACTTCTGGTGACAGTAGCGCTGCAGATTCTGCTTTGATTTGGTTTCTAAACTTCAAATCCAACATTCTTCTAGAAATACATTGTGCTGGATTGGATTTTACGACACTCTACTATATTCTTAAAGATGGAAAATCAGCGATCTTGGACGTTGTGAATATTTGTGCTCAGATATTTGCAGCAGATTGTGAGTTTTGGAGTATTTGGATTCATGTTACCATCCTAGTTCATTTCCACTGGATTATCTTACTGGTAAAAACACAAGAATCTGGAAAACTTCACCTGCACTGTTCAGTACCCAGCTGTTTCTCTCTGAGTCACACCGGTTGAAGTTTTGGCTAAAGATGTCCTGGATCCAGTTTAGATCAGCCAATGGGATCGCTCAAAGTGAACTAAAATCAACTTTGCAACCATAAATAACGATCCAAACCGAATTGCTGTGAAACTAATAGTTACATCTGTAATTCCTGCATGCAGGCTGGTGCATGTTTACCTGGATGGACTTTGGTTCTCTTATTTAATCTGGTGTGTAAAGGATGCAAGAAAAAAAGGAATCAGATTAGATCTGTCTGGGATTTTGAATTGAACTGATGTTTTTCTTCTACTTTTGTGCAACAGTCCTCTGCTGTTTCATTTTCACTGACGTCTATCTGACTCTCTCCTAAAACACAGAAAACAAGCCAGAACTTGTCCAAGAGAAAATACAGTTCAGAGAAATCTGACCTGAGAGTCTCCAGTTTACAGTCTGGACTCTCCAGTCCAGCAGACAGAAGCTTCACTCCTGAATCCTGCAGGTTCTTGTTGAAACTCAGGTCCAGAACTCTGAGTCTGGAGGACTGAGAGCTGAGAACTGAGGACAGAGCTGCACAGCTTCTCTCTGACAGATTACAGCCTCTCAGTCTGAAGAAAACAAAGACAGACAGCAGTTATTGAATCTTTCATTTTTCTAATCAAATTCATTTGTTCTCTGAAGGTGATTTTCATGAGAGTTCTTACAGAACTTTGTTGGAGGCTTTGATCACTGGCAGCAGCCTCAGAAGACCCTCCTCTGAACCAGAGTATTTCTGCAGGTCAAACTCTTCCAGATCTTCTTCTGATGACAGTAAGATGAAGACCAGAGCTGACCACTGAGCAGGAGACAGTTTATCTGTGTAGAGACGTCCTGACCTCAGGAACTGTTGGATCTCCTCCACTAGAGAACCATCATTCAGTTCATTCAGACAGTGGAACAGGTTGATGCTTTTCTCTGCAGACAGATCCTCACTGATCTTCTCCTTGATGAACTGGACTGTTTCCTGATTGGTCTGTGAGCTACTTCCTGTCTGAGTCAGCAGACCTCGTAGGAGCCTCTGATTGGTCTGCAGTGAAAGACCCAGGAGGAAGCGGAGGAACAAGTCCAGATGTCCGTTTGGACTCTGTAAGGCCTTCTTCACAGAACTCTGGTAGAACTGGACTGGACTGCTCTGTTCAGGTTGAGAGATCTGTGTCTGTTCCTCCATGAGGTTGGTTCCAGAGGTGATGAAGGTCAGGTGGACATGAAGAGCAGCCAGAAACTCCTGAACACTCAGATGGATGAAGCAGAAGACCTTGTCCTGGTACAGGCCTCTCTCCTCTCTAAAGATCTGTGTGAACACTCCTGAGTACACTGAGGCTGCTCTGATATCGATGCCACACTCTGTCAGGTCGGATTCATAGAAGATCAGGTTTCCTTTCTGCAGCTGCTCAAAAGCCACTTTTCCCAGAGACTCCATCATCTTCCTGCTCTCTGGACTCCAGTGAGGATCTGTCTCAGCTCCTCCATCATACTTGACCTTCTTGACTTTGGCCTGAACCACCAGGAAGTGGATGTACATCTCAGTCAGGCTCTTGGGCAGCTCTCCTCCCTCTCTGCTCTTCAGCAGATCCTCCAGAACTGTAGCAGTGATCCAGCAGAAGACTGGGATGTGACACATGATGTGGAGGCTTCGGGATCTCTTGATGTGGGAGAGGATCCTGCTGGCCTGCTCTTCATCTCGGAATCTCTTCCTGAAGTATTCCTCCTTCTGTGGCTCATTGAACCCTCTGACCTCTGTCACCATGTCAACATATCCAGCAGGGATCTGATTGGCTGCTGCAGGTCGTGTGGTTATCCAGAGGCGAGCAGAGGGAAGCAGGTTCCCCCTGATCAGGTTTGTCAGCAGATCTCCCACTGAGGTGGACTTTCTAGGGTCATTCAGGATCCGAGTCTTGTGGAAGTCCAGAGGAAGTCGACACTCATCCAGACCATCAAAGATGAAGAGAACCTGGAAGTCTTCAAAGCTGCAGATTCCTGCTTCTTTGGTTTCAGGGAAGAAGTGATGAACAAGTTCCACCAAGCTGAACTTCTCCTCTTTCAGCACATTCAGCTCTCTGAAAGTGAATGGAAATGTGAAGTGGAGGTTCTGGTTGGCTTTGCCTTCAGCCCAGTCCAGAGTGAACTTCTGTGTTAAGACTGTTTTCCCGATGCCAGCCACTCCCTTTGTCATCACGGTTCTGATTGGTTCTTGTCTTCCAGCTGGGAGTTGAAAGAGCTCTTCTTGTCTGATGCTTGTTTCTGCTCTGTCTGCTTTCCTGGATGCTGCTTCAATCTGTCTGACCTCATGTTCTTCATTCAGATCTCCAGTTCCTCCCTCTGTGATGTAGAGCTCTGTGTAGATCTCATTCAGAAGGGTTGGGTTTCCTGCTTTAGAGATCCCCTCAAACACACACTGGAACTTCTTCTTCAGACCAGATTGGACTTTATGTCGACAAACTGCAGCAGGAAGTCCTGAATGAAGACAACAAACAGAGGAAATCAAGTCTCTGCAGCCCTGAAGGACGAGGGTTTGAATCCCTGTGGTTCCATGTGTTCAGACATCAGTAAATCTTCATTTCTCAGCAGCTGAAACCTTCAGAGAAATCCTCTTACTGCTCTGCAGTCCATCAGCCAGCTCCTCCTGCTTCATTCTCCTCAGGAAGTTCACTGTGATCTTCATCAGTGACTCTCTGCTGCTCCTCTGCTCTTCATCTTCATCCTCCTCCTCCTCCTCCTCCCTGTGACTCAGAAGCTTCTGGATCTTCTTCAGCTCCTTCTTCACAAAAGTAACAATGTTGTCCTCCAGCAGCTGCAACAGAATTCTAGATGAATGAGCCAATCAGATTGAAGTCATGGAGCCAAACATCAGCTCCATGTTGGACACACTGACAATCCACTGGTCTCCAAAGTGCAGCATGGAGACGACTGTGGACAGAATGATGGAAAAGTAGTTGTTGTTCATGTACAGACCAGAAAGATGGAGTCCAGCTGTGTTTGATGCTGCTGGACAGACTGACCACTGGGAGTCTCTGAGCTCTGCTGGTCCACTCTGTGGAGAATCACAAACATGATGATCTAAATGTTGACTTGATGAGTCAGTTTGACTGTTGGAGGAGAAAATGTTCTGGATTTAGTCCGTGTTCCTGCTTTAATGTATTTGGTCAAAGTTTAAGACTGGAATCTTCATCCAGATCTTCAGTCAGTGATTGGTTCTCTCCACTGAACCCCAATGTCTAAAGTTAACCTCCATAGTGCTGCTGCTGGAAATCATGTTCATCTCTAGTCTGAATGACTGTTGGTCAACTGACTGTTGGGTAATTCCTCGCTGACACAGGAACGGTGAAGCGCACGGATGAACACGCTGTGAACATTTTGAGGACACAGGTGGGTCACAGACAGATTCTGGTCAGCTGTGCTCCTGGGAAACATTGTGACTGGAGGTCAAATGTGACCACATCCAGAGTTCCTGCAGAAACCCACCTTAGAGCAACCAAAACATCAAGATCAGTCCAGCATTTCAGAGCACAAGCTTTATCCGGCCTGCACCGTTCCAAGCACACAGTCCTGAAACCACGTGGATGATCAGTCTGACAGCGTTCCTTTGTCTTTGTTCAGGACTTGATCATCTTATTACGTCATTTGCTGAAATCAACTGTTTCCCTGCACAGGTGAAACTACAATGAAACACGTGTCAGAGTTTAGGCGCTTCGGGAAGTCCTCGCTCTCCACACGGACGGCTGCATGTGGCAGAGATCCAGCCAAACTTTACACACGTTTTTCCAGTTTGTTTGCTGCTCGTGACTCTGCACCAGAGTGACTGGGATTCAGCCGTGCGGAATTCATGTTCCATCACACTGTGAGGGGTCCTCTTCAGGCCTCAAGAGAAAGATTCCCGGCGCCATCAGAGGAAAAGAGAAATGGAGCGAGCGTCTTTGTTCATGAGAGCGATGGACGCCAGACGACGCTCACACTTTTACTAAGACTGGGAGGCAGCAGCGGGCGAGTTCCACCTCCATTTGTGAATGGATTGTGGACGTCTGGGCTCTGGTCTCTGCTTTAACTGCTGTCTGAACTTTCACTAAAGCCGGCATCATTGCTGAACAACCTGGAAATGAGACCGACTCTGACAACGATGAGAGGGAAGCCGCCATGTTGGATTATGCAGCTGTTTCATTCAAACCCCACAGATGTTTAGTGGGAGAAGATTGATTCAAAATAATGTGAGTGGATTGTTAAAAAGTTGAATGAAGCTCATCTAAACTCACTGTTTTGTTTCATGACCTTTTTCTTTGTGCTTTATAATGGAGCCTAAAATACAGTATTTTCTTCTAAAGGAGATGATGAATCAGCAGCAGAGGATGAAGACCCTGAGACGCATCATAAACATGAAGCATCAGAGCTGCAGGAGGGAATCCAGCAGCTCCTCTGATCTGTTGAACAGCCGTTTGAGAGGAAGAACCGCTGAGGTCCAGACAAACACATTCCTGCACAGGAAGTCCACACAGATACTGAGGGACTCTGACCAGTGGAGGTAAATGAGCTTCAGCGCTGAAGATTTTCACAATAAAAGAGCCAGACTCAAATGTGGAGAATGTAACATCCATCTGTGTTTCCACAAAACAACAACTGTTTTACTGCATGTTCCAGTTAGACTGAAGCAGTGCATAATTCTGTCATGAAAGGACAATTCCAGAGTTTTGTGTTTCTAAAGGGGGTTTTTTAGCTCATGCTTGTGGTTTCTTAGTTCTGTCAGTCATTAGAGGGAAAATACTGGAAATAACTGTGTTTCATGAAGAAAAGTCTCTTCATTCTGGAGATGGGAACTGCTGTTTTTTTCATTCATACCTGCTGTTGTTGATTAGTGACAAACCTAAAATTCTAAAATCGATTTGATAAGTTTTTATCACATTTATTATATCAGCTTCATTTAGTTTCTACTAGAACACAACAAAAGATTGTTTTTTTACATATATAATTGGGAATAAATTCTGAAGTTAAGGGGTTTTGTATCTGTAGCAAAGTCTTTGATTTTCTTAGGTATTTTATTTTGAAACTCACTTATTGGTCATTCACTGTCTGTCAGGAATGTTTCTATCAGAGACCTCACCTCCACATATTGCTGCTGCTGTGTGTGTATCAGCTAAAGCCACACACACTCACACATTCTTAAGTCCTGTCATTCTCAACTTCAACATCAAATACAGAAACGTTTGCTGAGAACAGGATTCTCTGTGTCCTTCTCTCTGACCGGAGCTCTGCTGAAAGAAGCTTTTAGACCAGCATTCTCCTCCAGAATCTTCAAACTCTGTCATTGTATTCATATATTAGACATTCTGGGCTCAATTATTATAGGATTACTGATGAAAGACTTGCAGTAAAATATTTGACTAAACTGTTTCTTTTCTGATCCAAACATTTGTGCAAATCAGAAAATGTAAAAAAACAAACATTTTTGTTTCAAGTTTGTCCAAAATCTCAGAGGATTTCAGAAGACTTTCATTATCAGCTTGTTCACTTTGATTGTTTTATTGCTTTTGTACAGAACTTTGGTTGATCCTGTTTTTAGGATTGATTGAAGACTCAACTGAAAAGATCTCATCGCTGAAAACTACTACAAACACTTACTGTTCCACTGCTGGACGGATGGATTTGAACTCTGGATTATTAAACTTTGACTTGTCACTCCTGTTGGACACACAGCTGGATCCAGATCCAGATCCAGATCCAGATCCAGATCCAGATCCAGATCCAGGTCCAGGTCCAGATCTCTGTTGGATCCTGATGGAAATACATTTGTTTTGTTAAAATCCCATTTCTTGTGTTATGAAGGTTCATCAGATTATTTTCATGTTAAATATTGAACTCAGATCATAGATCTGCAGAGAGACAGTCTGTTAAAACGCCCCCTTCTGACAGCTGTGTGACACTGCAGGGAGTTCTTGTCATTGTAATCATGGATTTAACATCAAAAAGTCCAGATGAGTTCAAAGTTATGACAAAGGTTGTGTTCAGAAAATCAAAAGTTGATTCAAATGAACTTAATGTGATTCCATATTTTAAACTTCATTTTAAAGTAGCTCAGAGGAAAGAATTTTATCTGGAAGAAAAACTTTCAGATCAACAGAATTCTGGTTGTTTTGTCCAACTTTCAGAAAAAGAAATTCTTCAGTTTTAGAAAATACGTTTTCAGTCTCAGTTTCTCTCCTCATTGATCAACTCTTTGTATTAACAGAACAATATTGATTGAAAATCAATGTTGAAGTAATTCTGGTTAAACAATGAAATTCTAAATGTAAAGACTGATTCAACTGTAATGAAATCTTTTGACCTTCATGTCATTTGTGGACAAATCTAATCTGAAGTTGATCTTTAAAGACTTTCAGAAAGTTTGTTTTTCTCTTCTTCACTGATTCCCTTCATCAAGAAGACTTTAACAGGATGATTGTCTGTTTGCAAACCCTTCAGGTTCATGAATGAAACTCCAATCACAAATGGAATGACACATTATTCAATCTGTGCAACATTTGTGGTGGATCCTAAACGGATCAGAGAATGGAGCAAACAGAGAAGACGCTGCAGAAAGAGAGCAAACGATTTCCTGGAGGAGACGCAAAGGAGGTGATCGACCAATCAGAAGGAGTGCTTTGAACGTGGATTATTTTCTTATTGATTAAAGGTGGGCGTGTCTCCAGGAAAATGATGGACATGAAAGTGAAGAGGATTTCTCAGACAGAGCCAGTGATAATCCCAGCAAAATACAATGTTGTCCTTTCAATAAACCTGAAATGTTCAGCTGCTGCTGTTGTCTGCTTGTTGTTCCAGGATTTCTCCTCAACATGAACCCATTAACCATCAGCATTGTGTCTGTGAACGCTGCTTAAGGCAGATACACAATATCCACATCTATCTTTGGAAAAGTGTGGATGTTCGTTTTCATGAGAGAAACGCAGACACGCCGCCAAGCGAGTCCGCCTCTAGGATGAAGTCATGAAATGGGAGACACCCACAAGGAGAAAGGCGGAGCCTCAGAGATCGAGTTGTGATCATCTGTTTGTCTTTCTATAGACAGACTCACTGACTGTAAACATCTGTGATGATTATTAGTGGACACAGCTTGGATGAACACGTCCTTTTGGTCACATTATTTTCAGTCTTTTCTAGGAAAACCATCATTTTAGTGCAGCTCTGTTTCATCATTTGATTTCTTTTAATAATTCTGTTCAAGTTCAGTTGAAAAGCAAAGATTGATCTTGATTGATTACATTTCATTGAGATTAAATGACTTTAACATCATATTGAACAGGAAAAACTCTAAAGAATCTTTTTATATCATTAGAAAACATCCAATATGGTGGATCGATCCGTAGTTCTTCTGAACTTCCATTCATTTTCTTAACCTGCTGGATCCCTTTCTGGGCAGCAGGGTTTCCAGAACCCGTCCAGGTTACTGTTGGGTGGCGAGAAAGAGGAGGGTCCTGCGATTCGTGTTTGGTGTGAATGCACTTTTAAATGTTCAATTCACTTTCACACATGTCATTTATTTGATAACTTTGTTTACTAAATGATTAGAATGAAGTTTGTCTAAACCAGACTGAACATAGATCCAGAAACCTTAGATTGAATCTGCTGCTGCAGCACAGCAGCTACATTTCTTGATGATGTTTTTCTACAAGTAGGATGTCAGTTAGTAAAAAAGGAGAAAACAGAAAATATTTCTGGACTGAGAAGAATGAGTTTATCATTTATGTGAAAACTATTGATCATCTGAACTATTATCCAGCCTCCTTTCACTCTGACAAACACTTACTGTTCCACTGCTGGACGGATGGATTTGAACTCTGGATTATTACCCTTTGACCTGTCACTCCTGTTGGACACAAAGATGGATCCAGATCCAGATCCTGATCCAGATCCAGATCCAGGTCTCTGTTGGATCCTGATGGAAATACATTTGTTTTGTTAAAATCCCATTTCTTGTGTTATGAAGGTTCATCAGATTATTTTCATGTTAAATATTGAACTCAGATCATAGATCTGCAGAGAGACAGTCTGTTAAAACGCCCCCTTCTGACAGCTGTGTGACACTGCAGGGAGTTCTTGTCATTGTAATCATGGATTTAACATCAAAAAGTCCAAATGAGTTCAAAGTTATGACAAAGGTTGTGTTCAGAAAATCAAAAGTTTCAAATCATTTTTGATTCAAATGAACTTAATGTGATTCCATATTTTAAACTTCATTTTAAAGCAGCTCAGAGGAAAGAATTTTATCTGGAAGAAAAACTTTCAGATCAACAGAATTCTGGTTGTTTTGTCCAACTTTCAGAAAAGAAATTCTTCAGTTTTAGAAAATACATTTTCAGTCTCAGTTTCTCTCCTCATTGATCAACTCTTTGTATTAACAGAACAATATTGATTGAAAATCAATGTTGAAGTAATTCTGGTTAAACAATGAAATTCTAAATGTAAAGATTGATTCAACTGTAATGAAATCTTTTGACCTTCATGTCATTTGTGGACAAATCGAATCTGAAGTTGATCTTTAAAGACTTTCAGAAAGTTTGTTTTTCTCTTCTTCACTGATTCCCTTCATCAAGAAGACTTTAACAGGATGATTGTCTGTTTGCAAACCCTTCAGGTTCATGAATGAAACTCCAATCACAAATGGAATGACACATTATTCAATCTGTGCAACATTTGTGGTGGATCCTAAACGGATCAGAGAATGGAGCAAACAGAGAAGACGCTGCAGAAAGAGAGCAAACGATTTCCTGGAGGAGACGCAAAGGAGGTGATCGACCAATCAGAAGGAGTGCTTTGAACGTGGATTATTTTCTTATTGATTAAAGGTGGGCGTGTCTCCAGGAAAATGATGGACATGAAAGTGAAGAGGATTTCTCAGACAGAGCCAGTGATAATCCCAGCAAAATACAATGTTGTCCTTTCAATAAACCTGAAATGTTCATCTGCTGCTGTTGTCTGCTTGTTGTTCCAGGATTTCTCCTCAACATGAACCCATTAACCATCAGCATTGTGTCTGTGAACGCTGCTTAAGGCAGATACACAATATCCACATCTATCTTTGGAAAAGTGTGGATGTTCGTTTTCATGAGAGAAACGCAGACACGCCGCCAAGCGAGTCCGCCTCTAGGATGAAGTCATGAAATGGACGACACCCACAAGGAGAAAGGCGGAGCCTCAGAGATCGAGTTGTGATCATCTGTTTGTCTTTCTATAGACAGACTCACTGACTGTAAACATCTGTGATGATTATTTGTGGACACAGCTTGGATGAACACGTCCTTTTGGTCACATTATTTTCAGTCTTTTCTAGGAAAACCATCATTTTAGTGCAGCTCTGTTTCATCATTTGATTTCTTTTAATAATTCTGTTCAAGTTCAGTTGAAAAGCAAAGATTGATCTTGATTGATTACATTTCATTGAGATTAAATGACTTTAACATCATATTGAACAGGAAAAACTCTAAAGAATCTTTTTATATCATTAGAAAACATCCAATATGGTGGATCGATCCGTAGTTCTTCTGAACTTCCATTCATTTTCTTAACCTGCTGGATCCCTTTCTGGGCAGCAGGGTTTCCAGAACCCGTCCAGGTTACTGTTGGGTGGCGAGAAAGAGGAGGGTCCTGCGATTCGTGTTTGGTGTGAATGCACTTTTAAATGTTCAATTCACTTTCACACATGTCATTTATTTGATAACTTTGTTTACTAAATGATTAGAATGACGTTTGTCTAAACCAGACTGAACATAGATCCAGAAACCTTAGATTGAATCTGCTGCTGCAGCACAGCAGCTACATTTCTTGATGATGTTTTTCTACAAGTAGGATGTCAGTTAGTAAAAAAGGAGAAAACAGAAAATATTTCTGGACTGAGAAGAATGAGTTTATCATTTATGTGAAAACTATTGATCATCTGAACTATTATCCAGCCTCCTTTCACTCTGACAAACACTTACTGTTCCACTGATGGACGGATGGATTTGAACTCTGGATTATTACCCTTTGACCTGTCACTACTGAAGGACACACAACTGGATCCAGATCCAGATCCAGATCCAGATCCAGATCCAGGTCTCTGTTGGATCCTGATGGAAATACATTTGTTTTGTTAAAATCCCATTTCTTGTGTTATGAAGGTTCATCAGATTATTTTCATGTTAAATATTGAACTCAGATCATAGATCTGCAGAGAGACAGTCTGTTAAAACGCCCCCTTCTGACAGCTGTGTGACACTGCAGGGAGTTCTTGTCATTGTAATCATGGATTTAACATCAAAAAGTCCAAATGAGTTCAAAGTTATGACAAAGGTTGTGTTCAGAAAATCAAAAGTTGATTCAAATGAACTTAATGTGATTCCATATTTTAAACTTCATTTTAAAGCAGCTCAGAGGAAAGAATTTTATCTGGAAGAAAAACTTTCAGATCAACAGAATTCTGGTTGTTTTGTCCAACTTTCAGAAAAAGAAATTCTTCAGTTTTAGAAAATATATTTTCAGTCTCAGTTTCTCTCCTCATTGATCAACTCTTTGTATTAACAGAACAATATTGATTGAAAATCAATGTTAAAGTAATTCTGGTTAAACAATGAAATTCTAAATGTAAAGATTGATTCAACTGTAATGAAATCTTTTGACCTTCATGTCATTTGTGGACAAATCTAATCTGAAGTTGATCTTTAAAGACTTTCAGAAAGTTTGTTTTTCTCTTCTTCACTGATTCCCTTCATCAAGAAGACTTTAACAGGATGATTGTCTGTTTGCAAACCCTTCAGGTTCATGAATGAAACTCCAATCACAAATGGAATGACACATTATTCAATCTGTGCAACATTTGTGGTGGATCCTAAACGGATCAGAGAATGGAGCAAACAGAGAAGACGCTGCAGAAAGAGAGCAAACGATTTCCTGGAGGAGACGCAAAGGAGGTGATCGACCAATCAGAAGGAGTGCTTTGAACGTGGATTATTTTCTTATTGATTAAAGGTGGGCGTGTCTCCAGGAAAATGATGGACATGAAAGTGAAGAGGATTTCTCAGACAGAGCCAGTGATAATCCCAGCAAAATACAATGTTGTCCTTTCAATAAACCTGAAATGTTCAGCTGCTGCTGTTGTCTGCTTGTTGTTCCAGGATTTCTCCTCAACATGAACCCATTAACCATCAGCATTGTGTCTGTGAACGCTGCTTAAGGCAGATACACAATATCCACATCTATCTTTGGAAAAGTGTGGATGTTCGTTTTCATGAGAGAAACGCAGACACGCCGCCAAGCGAGTCCGCCTCTAGGATGAAGTCATGAAATGGGAGACACCCACAAGGAGAAAGGCGGAGCCTCAGAGATCGAGTTGTGATCATCTGTTTGTCTTTCTATAGACAGACTCACTGACTGTAAACATCTGTGATGATTATTAGTGGACACAGCTTGGATGAACATGTCCTTTTGGTCACATTATTTTCAGTCTTTTCTAGGAAAACCATCATTTTAGTGCAGCTCTGTTTCATCATTTGATTTCTTTTTAATAATTCTGTTCAAGTTCAGTTGAAAAGCAAAGATTGATCTTGATTGATTACATTTCATTGAGATTAAATGACTTTAACATCATATTGAACAGGAAAAACACTAAAGAATCTTTTTATATCATTAGAAAACATCCAATATGGTGGATCGATCCGTAGTTCTTCTGAACTTCCATTCATTTTCTTAACCTGCTGGATCCCTTTCTGGGCAGCAGGGTTTCCAGAACCCGTCCAGGTTACTGTTGGGTGGCGAGAAAGAGGAGGGTCCTGCGATTCGTGTTTGGTGTGAATGCACTTTTAAATGTTCAATTCACTTTCACACATGTCATTTATTTGATAACTTTGTTTAGTAAATGATTAGAATGAAGTTTGTCTAAACCAGACTGAACATAGATCCAGAAATCTTAGATTGAATCTGCTGCTGCAGCACAGCAGCTACATTTCTTGATGATGTTTTTCTACAAGTAGGATGTCAGTTAGTAAAAAAGGAGAAAACAGAAAATATTTCTGGACTGAGAAGAATGAGTTTATCATTTATGTGAAAACTATTGATCATCTGAACTATTATCCAGCCTCCTTTAACTCTGACAAACACTTACTGTTCCACTGATGGACGCATGGATTTGAAGTCTGGATTCTTGCCCTTTGACCTGTCACTACTGAAGGACACACAACTGGATCCAGATCCAGATCCAGATCCAGATCCAGATCTCTGTTGGATCCTGGAAATACATTTGTTTTGTTAAAATCCCATTTCTTGTGTTATGAAGGTTCATCAGATTATTTTCATGTTAAATATTGAACTCAGATCATAGATCTGCAGAGAGACAGTCAGTTAAAACGCCCCCTTCTGACAGCTGTGTGACACTGCAGGGAGTTCTTGTCATTGTAATCATGGATTTAACATCAAAAAGTCCAAATGAGTTCAAAGTTATGACAAAGGTTGTGTTCATAAAATCAAAAGTTGATTCAAATGAACTTAATGTGATTCCATATTTTAAACTTCATTTTAAAGCAGCTCAGAGGAAAGAATTTTATCTGGAAGAAAAACTTTCAGATCAACAGAATTCTGGTTATTTTGTCCAACTTTCAGAAAAAGAAATTCTTCAGTTTTAGAAAATACATTTTCAGTCTCAGTTTCTCTCCTCATTGATCAACTCTTTGTATTAACAGAACAACATTGATTGAAAATCAATGTTAAAGTAATTCTGGTTAAACAATGAAATTCTAAATGTAAAGATTGATTCAACTGTAATGAAATCTTTTGACCTTCATGTCATTTGTGGACAAATCTAATCTGAAGTTGATCTTTAAAGACTTTCAGAAAGTTTGTTTTTCTCTTCTTCACTGATTCCCTTCATCAAGAAGACTTTAACAGGATGATTGTCTGTTTGCAAACCCTTCAGGTTCATGAATGAAACTCCAATCACAAATGGAATGACACATTATTCAATCTGTGCAACATTTGTGGTGGATCCTAAACGGATCAGAGAATGGAGCAAACAGAGAAGACGCTGCAGAAAGAGAGCAAACGATTTCCTGGAGGAGACGCAAAGGAGGTGATCGACCAATCAGAAGGAGTGCTTTGAACGTGGATTATTTTCTTATTGATTAAAGGTGGGCGTGTCTCCAGGAAAATGATGGACATGAAAGTGAAGAGGATTTCTCAGACAGAGCCAGTGATAATCCCAGCAAAATACAATGTTGTCCTTTCAATAAACCTGAAATGTTCATCTGCTGCTGTTGTCTGCTTGTTGTTCCAGGATTTCTCCTCAACATGAACCCATTAACCATCAGCATTGTGTCTGTGAACGCTGCTTAAGGCAGATACACAATATCCACATCTATCTTTGGAAAAGTGTGGATGTTCGTTTTCATGAGAGAAACGCAGACACGCCGCCAAGCGAGTCCGCCTCTAGGATGAAGTCATGAAATGGGAGACACCCACAAGGAGAAAGGCGGAGCCTCAGAGATCGAGTTGTGATCATCTGTTTGTCTTTCTATAGACAGACTCACTGACTGTAAACATCTGTGATGATTATTAGTGGACACAGCTTGGATGAACACGTCCTTTTGGTCACATTATTTTCAGTCTTTTCTAGGAAAACCATCATTTTAGTGCAGCTCTGTTTCATCATTTGATTTCTTTTAATAATTCTGTTCAAGTTCAGTTGAAAAGCAAAGATTGATCTTGATTGATTACATTTCATTGAGATTAAATGACTTTAACATCATATTGAACAGGAAAAACTCTAAAGAATCTTTTTATATCATTAGAAAACATCCAATATGGTGGATCGATCCGTAGTTCTTCTGAACTTCCATTCATTTTCTTAACCTGCTGGATCCCTTTCTGGGCAGCAGGGTTTCCAGAACCCGTCCAGGTTACTGTTGGGTGGCGAGAAAGAGGAGGGTCCTGCGATTCGTGTTTGGTGTGAATGCACTTTTAAATGTTCAATTCACTTTCACACATGTCATTTATTTGATAACTTTGTTTACTAAATGATTAGAATGAAGTTTGTCTAAACCAGACTGAACATAGATCCAGAAACCTTAGATTGAATCTGCTGCTGCAGCACAGCAGCTACATTTCTTGATGATGTTTTTCTACAAGTAGGATGTCAGTTAGTAAAAAAGGAGAAAACAGAAAATATTTCTGGACTGAGAAGAATGACTTTATCATTCATCTGAAAACTATTGATCATCTGAACTATTATCCAGCCTCCTTTCACTCTGACAAACACTTACTGTTCCACTGATGGACGGATGGATTTGAAGTCTGGATTCTTGCCCTTTGACTTGTCACTCCTGAAGGACACACAGCTGGATCCAGATCCAGATCCAGATCCAGATCTAGGTTGGTTCCTATGAAGAATGAAGGTTGGTGGTGTGATTGCTGAACTCTGACATGGAGAAGAGTCCTGGACAGTTGGAGATGTTCATCTCACCTCTGAGCTTTGCTCTGGTTGTCATGGTAACCATCTCTCCTTTTTTCAGAGGGAGGGGCTCCCTCCTGTGTGTCCTCACACTGATCCATGCTGCTGGATTCACTGGATCCACATCAGCTCACACACACCTTCATCTGCAGAGGAAACCCTCATCATCATCAGAGGAAGCTGCTGAACATCAGCTGCTGCACTTCTGCTCTCCCTCCACCAGATGGAGACATGGAGCTGCAGCAGCAAACACTCCATGATGGAGCAACATTTCAGTCATTCAGTCACTTTGACAAAGAAACAACAAACTTCCTGTTTCTACAATTCAGGAAACATGAAGCCCATCCAGAAGAACAGACAGAAATCAAAGAATGGCATGAAAAGAAAGAAAGAAGGAAAGAAAGGAGTTCTTCCTCTCAAAGCTTCAACAGAGACTTTGATTCAAACTGTTGAACAAGTTACTTCCAAACTCTAATGTGTTACATGAATCCTGAGTTACTTTTAAGTTTCTTTCTTTAGAACAGCTGCAGAACAAAAACATCTGAAGAGACACATTTACCACAAAGATTTTCTCATTTCTATGAAGGATGATTTGATTTTATGATGATTTCTAATCATAAAGTCTGTTTCTAGTAAAGTCAAACCACTGTAAACACATCTGGAGGATCAAACTTCAGCTTTAGTGACTTTAGTCCATAAAAAGAAACTTTAAAAAGAGTAATAACAGAACTGCAGGCCTGTGAGCCTCAGAAAGAAAGTTGTTTAATGAAAGCAGGTTCTGTAACAGAGTATTAGGAACACCTTCAAAATAAAATGATACATTTATGAGAATAAACTCATACAATTATGAGAAAATGTTATTTAACAAGGAAAGAACATTTTATTTCTAAAATATAGTTGTTAGTTTCAGCCTCCATCTAGATAACATGCAGACTAAACCCATCAATGCACAGATTTTTGAATGATATGAATCTTTGTGCTATAAACCTCTGCAGCTCTACTGCAGACGACATAAACGCTGCACCCGCTGGAGATCCACTCCTTTTGGGTCAAGAATCTGCTCATGAAAAGGTCCAGTTTCCTGTCAATTCTTTTCTAAATCCTTAAACTTCTAATAAAACAATGTTGACTCACTGAAATATTGAGGATTTCCTTATTAGTGAAACCAAAGCTGAATAAAGGACAATAAAGTCTCCATCTCTCACACTGAAACACAAAACTGGTTCTTTTTTGTTGAAGAAACTTTTCTTAGTAAACAGACGATCACTTCATAAATGTAAGACTTTAATGTAATTCATTCTCAACTTAGAACTTCTGAAATTTAAACTTTAATATCATAAAAATATTGACTCTTTTACCCATAATCCTACGAGTTCATTCTGATCAAATAACTTTTACAAGTTTATTCTCATAAATGTTTTTACTGTTTTATTTTTACAGAGGCTCCAAAACTCCGTCATAAAGTTTAAACGACGAAACGTAACTAGAAAAACTAGACAAACTCTGTGACAAAAACACGACTAAACACACTTAAGAAGAAAAACTAAAGTTTTAGTGTTTATGAAGACTAACAGCAAATGTAACTTAATCATTTAAGATGTGAAAAAATAAAGTTTATAGTTTGTGAACAAAAACAGAAAAATATTTGTCTTTATGTTTTCATCCACTAAAGCCTCATAATCTCTGATACAAACAATCCAAGAATTCCTGAACCTGGAATGAGGAAATATTTCACTGCTGTGTTCCAGCACACAGTTACCTGGAAATGTAATCTATTACTTTCATAATAAGTTCCTCTGAATACTTTTCCCTCACAGATTTGATTCCCACTTTGATGCTGAAGACCACAGTTTGATTCCAGGAAATGTTTCCAACAAACATCAGCTGATTGTTGTTGACTTGATGAAGAAGAATCCTCCATGTTGTTGATGAAGAATCCAACAATGATGAAGCTTTGGAAACAGCAGAGTGATGAGAGTTTGCAGAGAAAGAAGAAGATCTTCTCCAAACATTCCCAAACAAACAGTCAAGTTAGTGAAGACAAAGTTCCAGAAACAAACTCACTTCAGTTTCTTCAAAGAGCTGAAGAACAAGAAGAGTCTCCGCTCACCGTGTCAACGCAGCTGCAGCACAGATCACTGACTCGGAACCAGGAAGAGTCCACCTGGGATGGAGGCGGGGCAGCACAGGTGGGCGGGGCAGCACAGGTGGGCGGGGCAGCACAGGTGGGCGGGGCAGCACAGGTGGGCGGGGCAGCACAGGAGGAAATGATGATGTCAGATTCTCCTCCTGACACAGACTGTGACCCTTCCTGGAATCAAACCCTCAACCTGCCTGTTGTGAACAGCCACTGCTCCACAGTCAGAGGATCAGGATCTGATCTGGACGCTCATGAAAAAGGGGGCGGTGCTTCTGGTTGGAGGTGAAATGACTGTCAGGAGCTGCAGGATGTTTGTGTTTCCTGAACTAAAGACAGAGAACAGGATCAACAAGAAACCTGACACCACCTGCAGCATCTGAGAGGAGGGGCGGAGCCTAAAGCTGTCAGATTGACAGATTGTTGATCTGAGTGACTGTAGAAGAGCTGGAGAAAGGTGAGGTCATGTGACCTTCTACTTTCCTCCTTCCAGACGAGACCTGAACTCCCTTCATCTGTCATCTACTGACACGGAAAGTCCTGATGGAGCTGAAGGGAGGGGCCGGACTATTTCCTGGAAACAGCTCCTCCAGTTCCTGTAAATGATCATCAGTCAGACTCAGAGGAACAGAGAGTTTGTTCACATGCAGATCAGAAAAAGGTTTCTTCTTCCAGATGTTAGAATCACAACTTTGTAGCAGAAAAATCCTGAGATCTGGATGAGAGAAAACAAAAGTCCAACAGTGTTGAAAAGATTTATGAAAGAAAAGACAAAAAGCTACAGGTCACAACGTAACAAGTAGAGAGATCCCGGGAAGCTCTGCTGCTGAGCAGAAAACGCAGATATTTCTAGAGAGACACAATCAACTACAGTCTCTTGAACAGCAGTTCCGGTCAAGGCTGTTCACTGTTAGCAACCATTTCACTCAAACAATTCACGTGTCCCACCCTTCTGTCACCACGCGGTGAATTCACTGCTCACCGCGTGGTGACAGATGTGTTTCCTAAACTCACCGCTCCGGCCGGATGTGAGAGGAGCTGCCAGCAAACGTTTTGATCCTGATGGCTTCATGAAGCTTCATGAAGCTTCATGAAGCTTCATGAAGCTGTGCCCATCGACGTGCACTTCAATGGTTCATTGGATTACAGGTATTTAGGGAGCTCTCACCGTGTCACAGTGTTCTGTTTCCGTTTGTCATGGAACCCTGTTTCTAAAAATGCTTTGGGAAGAACTGACCTTCCTGCATTTGGGTCCTTGGTGTTTGCCGTTACACTGCATGGAGATTATCAACAGTTGCCTCCAGAAAAGCTGATCCTGTTCAGGTTTTGTCTCCACAAAGACAGCTGCCCACAAAACGCTGAGTGAAGGGCTCACTCGGGTTGTCCCCAAAGGATTTGTTCATCTGTGGTTTCATGGTTTCAAACAGGAATCCTGTGTTTCTGTTGGAACAGCGTGTTGGTTGTATGTTTGAACACTTCAAGATGAAAACTTCACTTTATTTGATGTGTTTTAAGGAGCTGACGTTCCAAAAAAGTGGGATCTTCCTGATTTAGAAGAGTGAATCTTTTATGCTGAGTCAGCAGGAAGATTCAACGGCTGAAGCCTGAATCCTCAGAGCAGAATGTTCTCCAAGCATGGTCACATTTGTCACATGAATATGTTGTTTGAAAGTATCGAAGACAATAAAGAGCTTAATGAAAGAGTAGAAAATGAAGTTCCTTCACAAAATCTACAAGATCCTAAAACTGAAGGAAAACGACTGAAGAACAAACAGGTCTGATGATGCAGAGTTATGACTTTGGTTTTAGATTCTAGTGGATTTTTAGAGGAATCTTCTCTGATTCTTATTATCATGTTCAGCAAAAGCTCCGAAAGGATCAAACTGAAGTCTGAGTGTGAACAAGTCAGAACATCAGTTTGAGGAAGAGATTTGATCAGTAAACGTTAAACTGAAGGAATGTGGATCTTCCAGATCTGTCAGAGTTCCTGTTTCAGCCTGAGGTGGTGTGTGGGGGGGGGGGGGGGGGGGGGGGGGGGGGGGGGGGGGGGGGGGGGGGGGGGGGTTCCTGGTGTCTATCCTTTGTCTCCTCCTACACGGGTGTTTGGAAGTCACATGACTGTAAGAAAAGCTCGCTCTAGCAGCTGGTCAGGTGGCGTTCTCTTCCTCTGGTCGTCCAGATCACTGCGACAGCTCGTGGTTCTCCCCTCCTCCCCCCTGCATGTGTTTGGTTCTGTTTCTCTGCTCCATTTACAAACAGACGCTAACAAACACACACACTCATGCAACACCATGTTGGTTGTTTATCTTCATATTCAAATACTCTGAGTGTAAAACCGGCTTCATCTTCATTATTTTTGTTCTGGTTCAGAGCAAACCGTCTCAGATACCAGGAAACCTCTGACAGATTCCAGCAGAGAAGAAAGATGTGAGGAAGCAGAAAAACACTGAGTTTGACTCATTGATCAGAGCAGGAAGTTTAGAAAAACTGCTAGAAAACAGAGATGAATCTGTCAGTGCAGATCAGAGGATCAGCAGACTCTCATGTTCTTTCATTGATCTGCTTTATTCTAGCAGCAGAGGTCATCTGAGGTCAGGAGATGCAGCTTCAAGACAGAAATACCTGCTGATCTTCTTCAACCTCCTGAGTCCGTTTGTGTTCCTGACATCTTCCAACTCTCTGCAGAGACTTTGGTTCTCGTCTGTCTTCCTGCTCGTCTGGATTCCTTTACTATCAGATAAACTGACAGCTTGTTCCCACACAGCCGACATGTTGACGTTTGTTGCAGGAGCTCTGATGCCTTCATGGTCACGGTGGTCGTCCGTTCAAAGCAGAAATGTTCCTTTGAGCTCAAACACATCATCAGATTTGATGAATGGATCTGCAAACACCAACATTGTTCTGATTTGATGGAACATTCAGAGTTTCTCCAGGAATGTTTCTCGTCTTTTCTGATCACAATGTTGACTGAAAGCTCTGACCTCTGACCTTTTACTGCTGACAGAAGCAGATCAGTAAACTCAACATTCAGACTGTTTTGAACACGAGTCTAATACTGAGAGCAGCTCTGACTGAAAGAATGTGGATCTTCCAGATGATCTTCTGAAGAATCTGCAGCCGTTCAAACACACCCTGTTACTGAGGAACAAAGACGTCCTTCAGGAATGTGGTTCTGCTGCAGAACATTCTTCCAAACCAAAGCTGCTCCTCTGCAGCTGCAGGAATGAAGGAGTGCTGCCCCCTGGTGGAAAGGAACTCAGCAGTGGAGCTTCAGGATGGAGTCGTTCCAACAGATCAGATCAACGTTCTGCTCTCTGCTAAAGAGGCCGTTTCATCAGCTGGGAGTCTGTTGGAGGTTCTAGGATCACAGCACGGATTCTGCAGCAGCTGCAGCTTCTCCTCCTTTCTCCATCCATGGAATCCCAGTTTCCATCAAACCCTGGAGAAGATCTGTGAAGAAGAAGAAGATCCTCCTGAGATGTGAGCAAACCTGGAGGACGACTAGAAGAAGCGTCTGATCTGTGAGAGTTTGATCTCCAAGACTGAGTTTGTTTGTGAAGGAGACACATGTCTTCTGTCCTCTCAGAGTCCCACTTTTTCACCCTCCTGAACTTCTTCATGAACCACGTCTGACATTAGAAAAGAAGAACAGAGAAGTTCACAGATTTACTGGAGGAAGAAGAAGAAGCTGAGATGGAGAAACAGGGAGGAGAGAAAAGCAAAAGCAACTCTGGAGCTTTGAGTTCTGATTGGACAGAAAAACATGGACATTTTCAAGGCTTTAGTCCAACAAAGAACAGCGACCTCTGGTGGAGACATGAAGCACAGCAACAGCCGTTCTGTTCATCATGGAGGAACATCTGAACCCAAACGGGTTTCATCTTCTGCTGATCTGAGTTGGAGTTTAGTGACTTCCTGCTCTTCCCTTCATGTCAGCATCCTGCCTGTGTGGAGATGAAAGCTCCTTTTCTTCTGTCCGAGCTTCTCTGACCTTCTTCCAACACTGTGAGGATCTGCAGAGGTCAGCTCACGCTCCAGCATCCAGCTGTGTTTCCATGACGACAGATGGATCTTCAGAGCTGAACCTGGAGCCTCAGGCTGTTTCTGCTGAACACGGAGCTGCAGCTGATTCACTAAATGCTGTAGCGTGGAACCTGCAACCATCAAACAGTGTTAGCTCATAGTTAGCTAAAACAGCTGGAAACTTGGAGCTGGATTGCAAAGCATTCTGGGTAAGAGTTCTGCTCCACGTTGTCCGAAACGTCCCAAAGTTCTCTTGAAAATGCCTTTATTATTCTGGGTTTGGATTGTTCTAGAATGAGCTCTGGTTCTCCTTTGTCATCAACTCAAATGAAAAACTGCTTCCATAGAAACACTCCTTCCTTTTGCTTTTCAAGGACAAACATTTGAAATGGGACAGAAAAAGGTTTTTGTCCAGTTATTCTGTCATATTCTGGAAGTTTGAAGCAAACTTTGTGTTGAAGGATTTTTTAACCTGGTCTTTCCATTTGATTTTAGAATGATTCTGAATAAACTCTTCAGTGTGTTCCAGCAGGATCATCATGGAACAGTTCTGGAAATGACTGCTAGACTTAGACTTTTCTAAGAGAGCATCCAAAGAACCCTCTAGAACAACATGAACTGGACTTTTTGATCCCAACTCTGTGAACTTTGGAGATTTTTCTCTTGAAACTGCATTTGCTCCAAAGCTGTAATGACCTGTTTGTGTCAGCAGAGGGCAGCAGCTCACACACAGTCCAGTCCAGCATTCAGAGGAGAGGATTCTATTCATCTGTTTCTTCTCACTACTTTCAATCAAAAGTTCAAATTCTACTTTCTATTTCAATGAATGACTGTGATGTGATGTGTACTGTATGCATTACAGTCAAAGTGATGTTGAAGAATGATCTAGTCATGAAGATGACATCATCTTCTAACATCTTTCTTCATTTCTCTTTCTATTCCATGTCGGACTTTCTGTCTGAAATGGCTTTGATGTCTTTTTGAAGGTTTTATCCCAGAATTCAATGCTTTTTAATGCTTGAAATAAATCAGTCAAATCAAAATTCCAAACCAGCAAATCCCTTTAAAGAGCTCCAAGCAGACAGGACTCTTCCTCACCTCAAAGCTCCCAGAACTGAGAGCAGACACTGAGGTCTGATACTGAGCCTCAACTTCAGCCCGACAGAACAGAAATGGCGTTGATGGAGACTTTACCACATGAGGAAGAACTCACTGTACCAGGATCCAAGAGAAAAGAGCCGAAAACAAGAAATCTTTTCAGGAAACCTGCACACAAACACAAGGAAAAAGCCGGAAACAGGGAGTAAAGGGAGAAGAATCGCAGCATGGCGTCCAGAAGGAGGTACAGCGGCGCCCTTTAAAGACAGAAACAGCAGGTAGAGCCTCATGGTACGGATCTTTGAGGATCTCCACACAAAGAAAGGTGGGCATTAACATAGAGCCACACAGAAAGGACTTTTCCAAAATGGCAGAAAGTGGAAATGTTGGGAAGCCAGCTCGTCAATGGAAGAGGCTGGTCCGCTCTGGAGGACAATCCTGGAACTAGAAAACCTTTCCAAATCACATCAGACAACTCCAGGTTGTTCTCAGGAATCCTGGAATGTGTTTGACATTCCTGAACTGATTCCATTTGAATCCAGTTTTTCTGTTGGATCTTCATGGAAGGAGGTCAGAGGAAAGAAAAATCCACAAGTTTGGAAACGGATTGATGCTAAAAACTGAGGTCATTACACTAAATACCTGAGAGATTCTCTACCTGTTCAGATGGTCTCCCTGGATGGTGTCAATATAGCCTCCAATCCCACAGTTAGAAACCTGGAGGTTTTATTTGACCAGGATTTATCATTTAAGGCTCACATATCACAGGCTTGTAAAACTGCATTTTTTCATCTACACAATATTTCTGGGATCAGAAACATATTATCTAGAAGCGATGCTGAAAAACTCATCCATGCATTTGTTACGTCTAGACTGGATTACTGGAACTCTTTGCTAGCAGCGTGTCCTAAAAGTTCTTTAAAAAGTCTTCAGCTTGTTCAAAATGCAGCAGCTAGACTGTTAACAGGAACCAGCAGAAGAGAACACATTACTCCTGTGTTAGCTTCACTTCACTGGCTCCCAGTTGAATCTAGAATCAAGTTCAAAATCCTCCTGCTAACCTATAAGGCCTTGAACGGTTTGGCCCCATCCTATATTAAAGATCTCATAGAGCCTTACCAACCAAACAGAACACTTCACTCACTAAATGCAGGACTGCTTGTGGTTCCTAGACTTTTTAAAAGCATTTTAAATTAATCTGTCAAAAGAAGTTTGGTTGGAATTATGATCATTTTTATGTTTGAAAATATTTTGGTGTTAAATCTACGAAGCTGCAACCAAAAATCTGTAACATTGACAGTTGTTCTCTGTCATTAACATTTGAAGACGTCATTATTGTCATGAACATCTCAAGAGATAATCTGATCCGGTTTACTCTGATCGAAGTTTTTTTTCTTTCAATGAACTTTATTGAACCCTCTGATTTTTAACGGTCTTAAAATGTTTTAGCTGGAAGTTACGCAGAATACATGCGCGTCACAGAGTGTTTTTGACAAATGTAGATCAGGTCATGACAACCCACAAGGAGGAAGTGCCGCCATCTTTACGCCGTCTTCTTGCAAAGGGGAGGGGTTATTATGGGGGGGTTGTTGCAGCCTAAACTGTTGGATTTTGCAGCAGCTTTTATAAAAAGTTGCTACAAAAGTTTCAGTTTCTTTTCATTTTTGTTTTAAAAAAGCAGATCAAACATTGGAATTAGAACCTAAACTTCATATTCCAACTGTTTTCTTTGTGACGTATGCAGCAGGAAAATACTGCACCATCACCATATACAACATTATTGTGCTTTCATTTAACAGAAAAATAACAGAGAAACCCACAATAAACTTTTGCTGCTCCCTGCTCACAATAACCTATCAAATATTTGGGTATTGATTTAAACTTACTTGAGATTTAAATGACATTCTGCAGGGAAAAATGATAAGCTAAAAAACCAAAACAGCATAAGCAGCTTAAGCCTCAGATCTCCATGTCCTCCACAGAATCTTCCTCTTTATCCGTTTCCAAAGCATCACTGCTGAATCTTTGCTTGTATAGGAAGACTCAGGCTTTGAGGAGCTGATCTGGTTTGTTCTGTCAGTAATGATCTGCTCTGTTCTGGAGATCATCTCAGGTGTCTGTACAGGTTTGTAGTGGAGGTGGTTCTATATGGAATGATTTCTTTTCCTTTGTTTTATCAATGACAGTGAAATAGTTCCAGGTTTTGCTTCTTTTTCTAGTGTCCCTCAGTTTCTTTACATTTTGTTGTTGACGTCGTTTCTTCTTGTTGCACCTGACATTCTGTACGTCTTTCCCTCATTCTCTGTTCATGGTTTGCTGCTGCAGCATATGTAACGCACCTCCCGCGTGCACGTATGTGTTGACCCAGGGGTCAATAACACCTTGTGGTGTCTGCTGGCCCCCACCTCAAACGTTCAAATGTTTAATTGACAGATTCTCCAGAGTCAGCTTTCATTGGAAAGGGTGTGGCCTTCCAACAAACTTACTCCTGATTGGAAAAAGTCCACAGAAAACGTTGACTGAAATCAACTCGGACCAACCACCGCCTACTGTCATCATCGGCTCCAACATGGCGACAAAAGTAAGGCATTTTCTACGGGTGACATCATACTAGCTCAGTCCAGTTCTCTTATACAGTCAATGGGTCCTCCATTGGGTTGTCTCTTTGTCTGCACCTGAGCAGACTTCCTCTAGAGCAGTGTTTCCCAACCCTGGTCCTCGAGCACACCGTCCTGCATCGTTTCAATCTTACTCTGCTCAAACACACCTGCCTTTCATTGTCAAGCTTCTGCAGAGCCTGATGATGAGCTGAATCAGGTGTGCATAAGCAGGGCAACATGGAAAACATGCAGGACTGTGTCCAGGACCAGGCTTGAAAAACACTGATCTAGAGGCCAAAAAAACATAAAAAAACAGGTGTCAGAACATGAACACTACAGAAAAACAAGAAACAAATCTCTACTCAGAATAGAAAACTGTAGTTTCAGGGAGTGAGTGGACAGCATCTTCACACTGATACTTCCAATGGTTTCAGTTCCTTTGGAACAGCTGGACGTTACTTCATGAAGATCTACAAGAAAAGCTGCTCTGATACAGAAAGTGCTGTTTGGTGAAGAGTTGGAGACGTTTCAGAGCTGAAACAGGCAGATTTAAGAAAGACATAAAATAGTCAATATGACTGAAGAAACAATCAAATGATTGGATGGAGCTCTGAGATCTCACCTCAGTCCTGAGTTCAGCAGTCAGAAGTGGACTTGAGGAGCCCAGCTTTGGAACCTGCAGAGAACCAACAAACAGCAGAAACCCACACTGTGGGAAAGACTCCACACTTCTGACTGATGTTCACGTCCACTTTATTCTTCCCAGTAAAGACTGGGACAGAACACTGGAAACTCAAAAGAACAGAGAAACCGTTCTAATCTCTACTAGAAAACATGAATCACATGAACACCAGACACAAACACCAGTCTGTTTCTTTATCCACCTCTTTATTAAGACATTTTTACTAAATCTTTGCTTCACAAAACTGATATTTGCTAACATGACTCAACAAACAAAATAACATAACATTCAATTCAGTTGTATTTCTATAGCCCAAAATCACATCCATAGGCGTCTCAATGGGCTTCACACCGGTGTTATGCAAAGAACATCAAGTCAGTCATAAAAACAGAATCAACGGCTGGTTGCTAAACTAAACTTAACAGACAGCTGAACTAGCATCCCTGCCCTTAGACCCTCCTTCTCAGTGAGGAAAAAACTGCAGTCACTTCGTTTAGTCTAAAAAAACCTTCAGTGATGACATAAACATTCTTAGAATTCAAGATCAATATTTCTCATAATAATGTACATACTTTGACAACATAATATCGTCTTAACAGAAACTACAACAACAGTCAACTCAATAACTTTTGTCTAAAAAAATAAAAACAATACCAGGACAAAAAGTAATGGTAACTCTGACCTGTTAAAAACTGTTGAAGAGCTAAAGATGTCACTTTTAGAGTTCAACACAAAACAATTTTCTTCTCACAGGAGAAAGAAAAAGAAAAGAAGGAATTTCATTTCAAAAATCCTCAGGACTTGTCTGGTAATTCAAACAGTAAAACTCATATTGTAAAGCATTATTACACAGATGGAAACGTACCAATCCGTTATTCTTTGGCCGTTGGTGATTGTGGTTTATAATTTGTGTTTTAGAAAATTAGAATGTTGTATCAAATGGGGATGCTTACAGTAAACATGCTGGACTTTAGAAAAAGTTGTTTTCTTTATTTCAGACTCACAAACGCCTCATTTGAACTGAATTACTGCATCGGTGTTCTGTGGTATGGAGGCCATCATTCTGCGGCTCGGTGTAACAGTGAAAGATGGAAGCTAACGCTGTTATTGGGTTCAGATCAGGAAACTATACTGATTGATCAAACACAGTCATATCATGGTCATTGAAACAGATTTGGATCATTTTGGAAATGTAGGATGGAGTCCTGCTGGAATAAAACAGTCTCTCAGTCTGACTCCCATCATTTACTCATCCAATACCGGAGCGGTCCCCGGCAGGCGGAAACGACACACACTTTTCTAACAAGATCACTAAGAGTTTTGACAAACATTTCTCAGAATATTCCTTTATTCATGCCCCTTTTGGGGACACGGGGGTGCCGTAGCCTAGCCCGGCCACTTGTGGACAAAGGCAGGATACATCCTGGATAGGTCGCCAGTCTGTTGCAGGGCCACAGTCACACACCCACACACACTCGCATTCACACCTTGGGACAATTCTGAGTAGATAATGAACTTATGAAGCATGTTTTTGGAAGGAAACCAGAGTCCCTGGAGAAAATCCACCTATAATATTACAGAATATTACATTATCATTTTCAATCATTTCAACAAGGGCTTGAAATATTCCAGGGTTTATTTTCTTGCTGTTCAAAAATCCAGTTTCTTTTTTTATTAAAAAAAAAGATTTTTCACAATATTTCCCCATTATTGTCTAATATTGTAAGGGTTTTCTGCTCGGAGTCTTCCAGATTCTCTCCTTTAATCTGTGTAGGTCCTTGTTCCTCCTGCTTTTCTCCAGTCTCCTGCTTCAGATCAGGAAACTCTTTATCTTGACAGATGCAGAGTTCTTCTTGCTCATCTTTTATCTGTGCAGGTTCTGGTTCTTCCTGTTCCTCCTTAATATGTGAAGGATCTGGTTCCTTCTGTTGCTCTTCACTTTGTGCAGGTTCTGGTTCCCACTGTTCCTCTCTGAGGTTCCTTTGCTGGTTGCAAATATTTTCCTCGTCAGTCTGCCAATGCTGGGGGAGAACTGCAGGAACACAAACACAACCTTTTTATACTTTCAGAGGAGTTTGTGACGTCCACAACGTCAAACAGTCACACTCCCAACTCTACTATGTAAAGACAAAGGAGCTGTCTCAGGACACCACACTCAGAAATGCAGTTTTCAGTCGTACATTTTTATACATGTTCTCTGTCATGAGAAAAAACTACAAGAACATAATAAAAAGACCAACAACACACATTTCATTGGAGTGGCTGTTTAAGCATCAGCTTTTTCTTGTAATTGATCATGATTGTGTTTTGAATAAAGGACATTATGTTTTAACAGTTTTTCAGTTCATCATTTTCAAGTCTTAATGCTGATGTTGACATCATTTAGAAAGGAAAGTTTCCATCTAAAACTCGTAAAACAACTGAGTTAAATGCAAAGTGGTCGAAAAGATAAGTGAACTAAACTTTTGTACTGAAGCACCTAAGAAAAAAAGTTCCAACAACCCGTCTGCATGCAGGTTGTTGAGGTTCCTCCGATTTTCCTGGAAGGTGGATGTCTCCGTCATGAGAACAAAGACGCAGAAGCAGAGAAAGCCTGTGAGTGTGCTCAGTTGGGTGGGGGTTATTACAGCATCAGGGGACATAGTGAAGAATATTCCATCCATTCATCTTCTTTATTTAAAGATGCAGTGCCCAATGATGCACTTTTGTTGATATTGTTTGACTCTAAAACCGTGACCCAATCCGAACCGTTTGTGATTCCTTCCACCTTTACTTTGCCGTCACTGATCTTCAGATGACACCGTCTACACCAGATGTGGTCTGTGTGCTTCTGCCTCCGCTCTTATAGGTCACTTTATGTCCCTGCCTCTTCTCAAAGAATGTATTCACTCTAGACATTTCCATCTTTGTTCCTAAATTGACCACCATCTGTCCTTCCTCTCCTGGATGCCAAACCTGCCCATCACCTCCTCATCATCTCTGTTTCTGCACCAACATGGCCATTAAATCTGCTCCAATGACAACTCTCTCACTTCTAGGGATGATCATCATCACTTCATCAAGGTCCAACCAGAATCTCTGCTTCTCCTCCAGCTCACATCCTACCTGTGAGGCAGACCCACTAACAACATGAAACATTGATGGGAATTTCCTACGACACTCAGTTTATTCTAGTCATTTGATTCATGTTCATTTTTGTATGTCTTCTGTTGTCCCCTTATTGAACATTCAATGTGTGACTGTGTTTCTGCCGACATGTTTCCTGCTTCAGTTGTTGAAATCTGCTCAGCTGCACCTAGCAACCCAGAGCTGACTTTAGCAAAAGCAGAGGCGCATCCTGCTTGAACCAGTACTTCTCAGAAAGCGTGAGTGCCTTCCTTCTCTCCTTCTTTGACAAACACTCATGGAATTTCCACCGGCACCCTCTGGGTGAACAGCACCGATGGCAGTCGTTGTTAACCCGGGCCTTCTACCAATCCAGTGTGGATATCATAGATCTGATTCGCATGTTGGTTTGGCAAAGATTTGACTGCGGATGCCGTTCCTGACACAACCCTCTTTATTTATCCGGGCTTTGGACCGGCACAGTGAGATCTGGCTCGGGCCCCCTCGTGGCTACATTAACTGCCCCTCCAACCCACTAAAAAAAGGGGGCTCTCACAAGCTGAAGTCTCTGAAGTGAGAACCAATGAGAACAACCTCTTCAGGAAAAGTCTCCACAGCCAGCATCACCCCCGGCTAAGACACAGACCCAACTTCTCTTTGGAGCCGACGCTGATGAGCAGAATATTTCATTTTAAATGCACAATACCATATATGATCCAATAGTGTCTTGTTCCCAATAAATTTAGGGTCAAACAGGTGTTGTTACTTTAGATGCCGTTCTCCTTTAAGACCTTTATGATAAGCACATCCATCGCTGGAGAAATGCAGACCTGCTGCCGAGGCTGGCTCTGGGATAATGTCATGAAATGTGTGGAGGCCAGCGGCAGGCAGAGCCTCAGAGATCGAGTCATTTTACGTCCAGGTAGGGCTGGGTGATAGTGAATTTTTTTATATCACGATATTGGTTTTCTCATATCAGGCGCTAACAATACAAATAAAGCAAAACTATATCTGTCTAATGTGAAGGCTCTGTGTCTCATTAGAGAAATGTGTCATCATCAGAAGGTCGTTTACATTGAAATCTTTCTTTAATATAAAACTATAAACATAACAGCTGCACTGAAGGACCAGTATGCAACCGTTTTTCCTCACAAAACTAATGAAAGGCATCAATATTCCAAACTAAACTGAACATTAAAGCAAAAGCTTTCCGGTTTCAAAACAGAACATAAATAAAACAGAACATTAAACTGCTGGATCAGTTCCATTTAAAAACAAAGCTTTCATTCTACAAATCAATTCTAATGTTTTCAAGTTTTCCAGAACAAACATCAAATTAACAAACATATTATCCAACATCCTGTGCATAATCCAGGAACTAAAAGTAAATTCTCTGAATTTCTTCTGGTAGTTTAGACTGTTGCTGCTGTGAAGGTCTGAACATTTATTTTTCTGGACAATTTCATTTATTTCAGTCTGAGATTGAACATGTTTGGTGTCACTTGATGGCTCAGCAGGAGACGTCTGCAGAAGTTTTGTCTCTTCTGGGTGAGGTCAAAGAGTTTATGCAGTCAAAAGGAAAGGACATGGAGTGGATACTCCACCTGACATTTCCAATGGATTTGACTGAGAAACTGGACCCTTTGATCAGACTGTGGTTCATACGATAAGTGCAGTAAAGGCATTTCAAGCTCAAATGAACTTGTTCTCTGTCCGTGTAGAGAAAAAACTGCTGCCTTTGCCCTCTGTGCAGCAGTGCTAAAGGACAATCACTTCCACATCATAAGCGCCACGTTGAGCTTCTTTCACAAGTAAATGTGAATCTGATTTTAAACTATTTTCTTTTTTTGACATCCAAAATATTAAAATGTCATGACTTTTCCAAAACTTTACAGAAGAAGTCATTTTTCACAAACTTTTCAAGAACAGAGAAATTGCATTTTCAATTTCCAAAACCTTTCCAGGTTTTTCATGACCAAACAAATCCTGTTTGTGACTTTGAGCAACTGAAACAACGTGTGTTCTTCATTCCAAATCTCTTTGTGCACGCGAACATGACCTCCACCTCAAAGGGGGGCACCAAACCTCTGGTGGCTTGTGCACATGGAAATGTACAGTTGTGTATGCACAGCAGGTATGAAAATGCTGCTGTTTTGGTTTAACCCATCTCTGTGAATCAGCCTTTTCCGACGTGAGCCGTCTCAGGAACAAACACGGAACGCATGTGACTGATGCACATTTACCAGATTTACTGAGAATTGAAGAATCAAATGATATTATTCACCAGAATAGAATACACTGGTGAGCAGAATGCAGTGCCAGGCCTTCCACCTACATAGAAAATGCTCAGACAAATCATAGAGATTATGAGAGTTGGTTTCTTTCATTTTTTATGAGATTAAGCTGTAAAAAAGTAATTTAGAAATGTATGAACATGTCTTTATTGTCATCTAACTATAAAATCAAATTCAAACATGCTGAGAAAACAAAGACAGATTAACTAGAGATTTTATGCCTCCAGGTGATCATATTTTATATTAAATCTTAACAAAAAAACAGTCTGAAAACTAGCGCTGCAACTGATCACGAGCTACGGTTCAGCACACGTGTGTTCAGTGGATCGCTGGACAGAAGAAGAGGAGCAGAGGGAACAAGAGGGAACATTGGTATGGAGACGGTCAGAAAGATGAAGAGTCAGGTCATGGAGGGCCTTAAAGGGAAACGGGAGTTTAATTCTGGAGGTTCTGGAAAGCAACTGCTGGAGAATGGAGTTGACCAAAGGATGGAGTTCTGGAGAGGATGAGGACAGCAGAGTACTGGACCAGTTGGAGAAAGACCAAAGAGGAGACAGAAACAATCATTTAGGCGCAAGAAACCAGGCTATGAACCAGAATAGAAGCAGAGTGGACGGTGAGGAAGGGGCAGACATGAAAATGGGCCGACCCAGTAATGTTATTGATATGAGATTGAAAAGATAATGAAGTGTTCAGGAAGACGGCCAGACTCTGAACCTGCAGGAAGGAAGAGACTAAAGATGAGAGGATGGAAAGAGTCAAACCAAGAACTTTGGAAAGATTTGGAACCAACTAAAAGTCCTTCAGTTTGATCTCTGTTGTCCTGTTGGGTCAGATTTGCCCCGGCCCGGGGTCACAAAGAGAGGAGCAACAAACATGAAGCTGAAAGAAGAACGACTGCAGAATCCTCCAACAGAAGCAGTCATGGGTCCACTAGAACCTGGATCCATCCGAACGGAAAAAAACCACAAAGATGAGAGGCGTCCAGCTGCAGATGAAACTGACTTTAAACACGTCTGCATCTGGATTCATTTCAATGCTGCACTTGAAGATCTCCTGGACAGAACTCAATGAGACTCAATCATGGTCGTCTTCTGATCTGCTGGAAAACAAAGCTTCAGGAGGTCTTTCCAGACGTTTGACATCTCCTTCTGGAACACCTTGTTAAATGTTCAGAAATATTAAATTCATGACGTAAAACTCAAGAACCATCCTGCTGCAACACTGATATCAGCCGACCTTTAAAGACCAAGTTTCCTTCATGATTCCATCATTTATACAACATTAAGAACTAAAGAGCACCAGTTTGAAATAAACTTTATTTTGTAAACCAAATAAAACAAGATAAAACTACAACTGCTGTCAAAAAATACTAAAAATAAACATCAACAATAAACTTAAAAAAAAGAATAAAAAAATGCTGCTCTGGTCCAGGAGAATTTCTGCCTGCAGCCCCGTCTTCCTCTTTGCATCCATCCTTCTTTATAGTTGATACATGAATCTAAAGAAAAAGTCATCAGATCACTCACTAAAAAAGGAAAAAGTATTGTTAGACATTGCAAATATACAGCCTAAAGACTATTTTATATGTATCTACAGGTCAGATATAGGATGATAAACCGCTCTCCTCTGTGTTAATAGAACTTTATGAAAATCTTTCTATTTTTCTCCTCTATTTTGAATGTTTTCTCTGACTGTGCCTTTTAAAAAACAGGTTTGACTTTCACAAACTCCACATAAAGCCGTCACATTTTCATAGAAGAATGATGCATGAACTATTGTATCTAAACATTATTTACATTATATCTCAAAACGTGTTAAAATTAATTTATTGTGTATTTAATGCACTAAAATCACATGCAAGTTATTATAACATACAATCTAAAGATAATAATGAAAACCCATTTATGAATGACTTAATGTGTTCCTTAATGCACAAACTGGTTATTATTCTCAAATATGTTCATCAATAATATAAATACACTGAGTTGTGTTCTGTTTTGATCATCTGTTTTCTGTTGGACAGTAAACTGTTTTAGGTCTTTGCTCTACTCTGTAGTTAATTCACAAATAGACATTTATTGTGTAAAGCATTAGTAAAATTAAAAAAATAAAAGTTGAGAAGTTTGCGCCGTGAAAACATTGACTGTAAAACCAGTAATAACAATAAAGTGAAAATATAACTAAGCTAACGCTAACATGGACACTAGAATAATTCAGATAGAATAACTTAACGGAAAAAAGATTTAGAAAAAAGAACAAAGTGTTTGAAATTTATAGAACGTCCTTCACAAAAGAAAATCTTTATTCTTTAACTGGTTTCATAGAACATATGTTAAACAGTTGTTCATCTCAGAAGGAAATGTAAAGTCTCATCATGAATTCTTAGCATCTTTCCACATTCCATTGGAATCTTTCCACATTCCCGTTTTTCCTAAAGAGTTTGGAATTGTTCTGGATGCTATTCCTGAAGGAGTCCTGATGTTTAAAGGAAGTTCCTCTTCTTGAACTCCATTTCCTCTCTGTTTGAGACTGTGGCTCAAACCGGTTTCACTTCGGTTTGGCTGGTCCGGGTCTGTGGAGGGTCATAGAGAAGCGGCTGCATCTGAAACCCTGGTGCCGTCCCAGACACCTTCATGTGAGGGTGGGGTCATCTGGACCCTACAGCACAGCAGAGTTCTCTTGAGGCTCGTACCGCCACCTCCAGGACGTGATGAAACTGAACCTTTATGGGGTCAGATATCGGTCAGAAAGAAAACATGAATCCAACATTTAGTTTCCGTTTCTTCATAAAAACAAAGATCTGTCAGAAGTTCCTCCCCAGTGGAAATGAAAACCCTCCGAATGAGGCTTTTACAGCAGGTTTGCAGTTCCATTCAACATTCATTCATGACACTAAAAGCAGACATTTTTAGACTGGACTTGTGTGGTTTTAGTTTGAAAAACACAAACGGGATGATGTACCGCCTGTATTCATGAAACCCCGCCCCTTTCTAATGGTTAACCTGCAGCAGTTCTTTACCTCTTTGATCCTGATCCTGTTCCTGATCCTGATCCAGACCGGCTCCAGAGGAGTGTAGCTGGGGGGGGGTCACAGTTATCACACCTTTTTTATAGTTTCAAACTCGTTTATTTAAACTCTGACAACAGAAAGTCAAACCTACAGACCAAAACAAACAAACAAATCCCTGATTCCTACATGATCGTCTTCATTCCAGATAAACAATAAAACAAAGTCCTCAGAATCCAGAGTCCATGTGTGAGTCTGCTACATACATGCAGAAAACCGTCTGTGTATTTACATGTTTATCTTAATATCATTCCAGCATGTCAGTGGAAACCTTCAGGTGGTCTTTACTCCACTGCTGATCAAAAACCTCCTCTTTCACATGGAGGGAAGTTTTTCATGAGAGAAACTTGTTGATTTTCCATCTTTTCTTGTTGGTGATTTCCTGTTTTTCTCCATTGATGTCGTTTTCTGGTAATAACTACCAGCATGTGGATAACATGTCTTCATGAGGCAGCATGTTCAGGAAAAACAGCAAAACATCAATCCAATAATCTGTGATTCCAGGTCAGTCCAGAGTCTGTGTCTGATGTCCTGTTTTTACTCATGGTCACCAGCACAGTGATGTGGATGATTGTTGTATTGATGTAGAAATATCTCCTTCTGTGTTTGCAGTCACGTTCTCTGCATTGCTGCTGTTTTCGAGTGTTTCCACACAGTCGGTCTCATTGGTTCTGTTCAGTGACGGTATTTGAGTCCAGTTCCCGTTCTTCTTTCATTCCATAAGTCTCATTGGTTTGTTTACTGTAATCTTCTGTAAAGTTGGAAATAAGTTTCTTATTCTGATCAGAATAAAATCCTGATCTGAATTAAAGTGTGTCATGTAAACACACCAGTCTGAGTTCTCTAACCCGATCAGACTTGTTTGGATCCAAATTTCTTTCCGGTTGAGAAAGGTGGTTTATGCCGATTATTGATCCGATTGAGGTCTATGTAAACTATTGATTCTGAATGTGAGTCTTTACTGCGCTGGCTTTCATGTTATGCACAGACGCTGTGACGCTTCATAGGAGACTGTGGCGCGTGAACAGGACCGGCCGGCTGCTCCAGTGAACCCGACTCATGTCTGTGAACAGGTGAAGGTGCTTTGTTACGGCGTGTTCTCTGAGAACTGCAGTCCATCCGGCTGCTCTGCATGTGTGAGCTGCTGTACTCTGGAGAACCGAGTCTCCAAGCGGCTTCAGGACAGCGTATGAGCTGGTGGAGACGGCTTTTGAATGTGGAAATGATGCTCTGTGCAGTCCTGAGAAGCCGTGCACACAATCGTGTAAATTCATGTTTCCAGGCGTGTCCAGAAAATAAAGGCTGATGTTGTTCCCATGTTTTTATGTGTAACTAGGATGCATGTCGGTGCTTATTGATGCATATTGGTGCATATTGGTGCATATTGGTGCATATTGGTGCATATTGATGCATATTGGTGCATATTGGTGCATATTGATGCTTTGTCTACACAGATTTAAGTGCATTCGAGGCTAAATGTTGTTGTTGGTATGTAGGAACCAAACCCTAACTCTTCTTCTGGGTTCTAGCAGCCAAGAATGAAACACTGATCCCACAGATTTAGAAAATGATGAGCAAACAGTCACTTAAAATAATAATAATACCAATAACCCTAACCACCATGTCAACATGCACAGAGCGGAACAACTGACTTCAAATGACTTGAATCCAAACCAGTGAGTCATGTGACCACAGCGTTTGTCCGTATCTATATGAACATTATGGTCACATGACCATAGAACAGACCAGAGAATGAGAAGATGAAGTGCAGTTCTCCATCAGTCCACCGGGGGAGCTGCAGCACAATAACTGTCCACTTGATGCTGAGAGAGACAGTGGAGCTGATCTCAGATCAGTTCATGCTGCAGCTCTGACACTCATCTCCACTTCCTCTGATTCCTCCATCACTCTGCTCTCCACCTCCCAGGAACACCGTCCAGGAACAACATCTCTGCAGAGCAGCTGCTGCTGATGCTGCTCTCTGATCCAAAAGGAGGAACATCAGACTCAGTAGCTCCTCCCCTTCCAGCTGCAGACAGAAATGATAAAGACAGAGATGAAGGAGTGTCTCCTGATCCTGGTCTGTCAGTCAGTGATGCAGCACAGCAGCAGAAAGAGCAGCAGGAGCTTCAGTCCTGTTCAGAGCAGCAGCTTCCTGTCATCTTCACCTGTTGGAGCTTCTGCTGCTCTGATTGGCTGACTGTTGTCCTGAAGCCTGTCATCATTCTCCTCAGAGCTTCACTGAGAAGCTGCAGCTTCACAGGAAACTCTGCATCTTTGCTCTCAGACTAACTTTAGGACAAAACATCTGGAAGCAGCTGGACTGACTCCAACCCTCTACTGACCTCAGAGTCTGCAGTTTGGAGTTTGGACTCTCCACCAGATCCTGGAGCTGCTGAACATCTGAAGAATGAAGGTTGTTGGAGCTCAGGTCCAGTTCTGTCAGGTGGGACGGGTTGGACTTCAGAGCTGAGACCAGAGCAGCACAGCTGATCTTTGACAATCTGCAGAGGATCAACCTGAATCCAGAAGAAAGAGTTGAGTTTAAAGTAGTGCTGTCAATCAATTCAAAAAGAATCAGATGAATCACAATGTTTTACTGGGTAAATGATAAATGACAAAATGCAGCTTTTGAACCAAAACAGTCCAGAGAGAAAATGTTTTCTTCATTTTTTGGTCTGAAACGTTTTCATTTGTAACTCAGATTTCCCAGAAGTGTCATTTGTGCACAAAACACATCAACAGTGTGATAAGCAGAACTGTAAAGACTTGAATGTCTGCAGTTTGACTCCAAGAAAACAAAGATGCTGATATCCATTATATAACATTAGAAATGAAGAAGAAGATGGAAAGAAACCTTGAAACATGAGGTCTTCTGCCACAGTGAATGGACTAAAGCTCAGAAGAAGAAAACAGCCTTCAGCATGAAGATGGTCAGCATGCAGCAGGAGAACATCAGCCTCATGTCTGCAGTTTAGTGTCAACACAACTTTCTCATCATATTGATGTGAACACAACTGAAACATGGAGTCTGACCTCAGAGTCTGCAGTCTGCAGTCTGGACTCTCCAGAAAACCACACAGATGAAGAACTCCTGAATCCTGCAGGTTCTTGTTGTAGCTCAGGTCCAGTTCTGTCAGATTAGACGGGTTTTTCTTCAGAGCTGAACTCAGAGCTTCACAGCTGATCTTTGACAAACTGCAGTTCTCCAACCTGAAATCAGACAGAAAAGTGTTCAGGAGCAGAGATGCAGCTGCAGGTTTATGGAGGGATTTTTGTGTCGTCATTTTGCAAGAAAATTCTCAGTTTAAAAATCAACATTTTCTAAATTGCAAACAAAATGTAAAGTTTTAAGAATAAAACTTCATCATTTACAAATGAACATATTGAATATTTACTTTCAAAACTTTTTTTTTTTCTTTCAAAAATCTGTTTGCGTTTGCAACCCAAATGTTTTCAGGTACGTTGTGTCTCATCTCTCTTTGTTCCAGATGGTGAACGAGTGAATGAATGATCTTAATGAAAGTTTACTCCAATGTGAAAAATAAGATAAAAAGATTGAATAAATACAGAGCTGCACGGTGGTGCAGTGGTTAGCGCTCTTGCCACACAACAAGAAGTCCTCCGGTTCAAGCCCCGGCTGGGGGATTTGAACCATCGTCACCAAAGGGGGACCTTTCTGTGTGGAATGTGCATGTTCTCCTCGTGCAAACGAAGATTTTCTCCGGGGACTACGGTTTCCTCCCCACCACCACAAAAACATGTTTCATTTGTTAGTTAGTCTCTTTAAAGTGTGTGACTGTGGCCCCCGCCTTCACCCATGAGCGGCCAGGTTAGGCTCCAGCAGCCCCATGACAATGAAAGGGACAAAACGGTATAGAAGATGAATGAATAATAAAATATCATAACAATGAAGAATAAATAGAAAGACAAAGGAAAAGAGGAACATTCCAGCAGTCAGGACGAGCTGATTCACAGAACGAAGTGAGAGGAGAGGCGGAGCATCAGAGAACCCCTCTGACCTCTGCAGAGGAAGCTGAACCAGAGATCAGGAAAACTAGAAACCTAGTGGTCAATACGTGAACTACACCCCTGCTGGACATAAAAGGAGCAGCAGTTTTAGGATGAAATGAATAAAGAAGACAAAGAAAAGGGAAGAGGAACTTTAAATGATGAAATTGTGTTTGAGAGAATGTGGCTGAGGAAGTTATGAGAGTGAAAAGAAAGTGCAGAAGAAAAAGCTGAAGATGTTGAATGGTTTTGGGAGGCTGATAATAATCCAGTTGAAGAATCTTTCTTAAATATGCAGGAGATCTTTTCTCTGGGAGAACAAAAGCTGGAAATGGATTTGAGGTCAAAAAGGCAGACGTGGTTTGCAGTTTACAACACAAGAATCCAGATTCAAACTTTTACTTCCAGGATGTTTTGGTTTCCTCCCCTGATAATGAAAACCTCTGATAAAGACGTTGGCTTTGTTGAGATATTTGGCAGAAAGTTAGTGAATGAAACTATAGTTGTGGCAGAAAGATGTTGTTTGAGACGTAATCGTTTCTGCAAAGAGAAAACTGTTTTAGATCAAAGGAAAGCTGCAGTTTTAGAGGCTCCTTAATCCTTCTAGGAAGCAAATGATGTGATTTTTGGGTCTGACTAATTACTGCAGCGCATGGACACCAAACTATGCAGAAGTGCAAAGTTCACACTAGTTTTTCTTTTGTCTGGTCTGTTTTGAGGTGGCAGAGCCGCTGACGGCTCCAATGTAAAAGGAAAAAATACAAAAGAAGATGAACATTTCTCCTGAGGATAAAGAGGCATTTTGTCAAATCAAACTTTGAATATCCAGTGTAGCCCGAGCCCTGCCTGACTACAATAACCCTTAGTTCAAATGGTGGAGTGTAAAGGTCATTTCATGACCTCAGTACTGTTACAACAGTCTGCTAGTAAATAAAAAGTAACCTCTGAACAGCTGTTAAACAGCTAAGGAAGCAAGTGTGCAGCGCAGACCCTAAATAAAGAGAGAGTTTCTCAAGGGAACACATTTGGAGACAAAACGGAGGACTTCTGACTGCTATCAGCTCTCACTTCTGTCAGCTTTGAGAGTCTGATTACTGTGTTCTAGAAAAACTAAAGGGGACAAACAGAAAGTTATTTAGAATGTTGGAGTATTTTCTACAGATTACAGTCAAACTAAAGCCTTTCATGAGACAGAGGGAAAAAAGAAGAACCTCAAACTACCACTTGAAATGTTCATGATTGGGATTATTCTTTAAACAGGATTCTTTTGTGAAGCTGATGAACTGATGTCTGGTCCCATTGAAATAGATTCAAGTCTTTTTCCTCCATCATTCTTGATCCTTCTTAACTGAAACCAATGCATGTCCTCCTGAATGACAGCTTTACAGTTTGGAGTTAAACTGACTCCATTCAAATGTTTCAATGAGTCAAAACAGCCAGAATAATGAGAGAATATTGACTCAACTCCAAATCAGCCTGAAAAACTGGGAATAGGTCGAATGAAACAATGATCAGGTTACAAAGGACATTTTCTTCAGACGTGGAATTTGGATGGTTGGAGCAGCACCTCCTTCTGTCTCTACTTGCAAGTGAAAAAGAGCCAAACTGTCTCTGTCTCCTCTGTTTTACAGAAATCAATGTTTCAGGTTATTTGAACCAAACAAAAGAAACCTTGAAACATGAGATCTTCTGCCACAGTGAATGGACTAAAGCTCAGAAGAAGAAAACAGCCTTCAGCATGAAGATGGTCAGCATGCAGCAGGAGAACATCAGCCTCATGTCTGCAGTTTAGTGTCAACACAACTTTCTCATCATATTGATGTGAACACAACTGAAACATGGAGTCTGACCTCAGAGTCTGCAGTCTGCAGTCTGGACTCTCCAGAAAACCACACAGATGAAGAACTCCTGAATCCTGCAGGTTCTGGTTGTAGCTCAGGTCCAGTTCTGTCAGATTAGACGGGTTTTTCTTCAGAGCTGAACTCAGAGCTTCACAGCTGATCTTTGACAAACTGCAGTCCATCAACCTGAAATCAGACAGAAAAGTGTTCAGGAGCAGAGATGCAGCTGCAGGTTTCTGGAGGGATTTCTGTGTCGTCATTTTGAAGAAAATTCACAGTTTAAAAATCAACATTTTCTAAATTGCAAACAAAATGTAAAGTTTTAAGAATAAAACTTCATCTTTTACAAATGAAAATATTGAATATTTACTTTCAAAAACTTTCAAAAATCTGTGAAAGAGTGAATGAATGATCTTGATGAAAGTTTACTCTGTTCTTATGTGAAAAATAACATAAAAAGATTGAATAAATACAGAGCTGCACGGTGGTGCAGTGGTTAGCGCTCAAGTCCCGGCTGGGGAATGAACCAGTATCATCAAAGTGGGACCTTTCTGTATGGAATGTACATACATGTTCTCCTCGTGCAAGCGAACATTTTCTCCTCCCCACCACCACAAAAACAAGTGTCATTGGTTAGTTAGTCACTTTAAATCGTCCCTAGGTGTAGATTGTGGCCCCCGCCTTCACCCATGAGGGCCAGAAGAATAAATAGAAAGACAAAGGAAAAGAGGAACATTCCAGCAGTCAGGACGAGCTGATTCACAGAACGAAGTGAGAGGAGAGGCGGAGCATCAGAGAACCCCTCTGACCTCTGCAGAGGAAGCTGAACCAGAGATCAGGAAAACTAGAAACCTAGTGGTCAATAAGTGAACTACACCCCTGCTGGACATAAAAGGAGCAGCAGTTTTAGGATGAAATGAATAAAGAAGACAAAGAAAAGGGAAGAGGAACTTTAAATGATGAAATTGTGTTTGAGAGAATGTGGCTGAGGAAGTTATGAGAGTGAAAAGAAAGTGCAGAAGAAAAAGCTGAAGATGTTGAATGGTTTTGGGAGGCTGATAATAATCCAGTTGAAGAATCTTTCTTAAATATGCAGGAGATCTTTTCTCTGGGAGAACAAAAGCTGGAAATGGATTTGAGGTCAAAAAGGCAGACGTGGTTTGCAGTTTACAACACAAGAATCCAGATTCAAACTTTTACTTCCAGGATGTTTTGGTTTCCTCCCCTGATAATGAAAACCTCTGATAAAGACGTTGGCTTTGTTGAGATATTTGGCAGAAAGTTAGTGAATGAAACTATAGTTGTGGCAGAAAGATGTTGTTTGAGACGTAATCGTTTCTGCAAAGAGAAAACTGTTTTAGATCAAAGGAAAGCTGCAGTTTTAGAGGCTCCTTAATCCTTCTAGGAAGCAAATGATGTGATTTTTGGGTCTGACTAATTACTGCAGCGCATGGACACCAAACTATGCAGAAGTGCAAAGTTCACACTAGTTTTTCTTTTGTCTGGTCTGTTTTGAGGTGGCAGAGCCGCTGACGGCTCCAATGTAAAAGGAAAAACTACAAAATAAGATGAACATTTCTCCTGAGGATAAAGAGGCATTTTGTCAAATCAAACTTTGAATATCCAGTGTAGCCCGAGCCCTGCCTGACTACAATAACCCTTAGTTCAAATGGTGGAGTGTAAAGGTCATTTCATGACCTCAGTACTGTTACAACAGTCTGCTAGTAAATAAAAAGTAACCTCTGAACAGCTGTTAAACAGCTAAGGAAGCAAGTGTGCAGCGCAGACCCTAAATAAAGAGACAGTTTCTCAAGGGAACACATTTGGAGACAAAACGGAGGACTTCTGACTGCTATCAGCTCTCACTTCTGTCAGCTTTGAGAGTCTGATTACTGTGTTCTAGAAAAACTAAAGGGGACAAACAGAAAGTTATTTAGAATGTTGGAGTATTTTCTACAGATTACAGTCAAACTAAAGCCTTTCATGAGACAGAGGGAAAAAAGAAGAACCTCAAACTACCACTTGAAATGTTCATGATTGGGATTATTCTTTAAACAGGATTCTTTTGTGAAGCAGATGAACTGATGTCTGGTCCCATTGAAATAGATTCAAGTCTTTTTCCTCCATCATTCTTGATCCTTCTTAACTGAAACCAATGCATGTCCTCCTGAATGACAGCTTTACAGTTTGGAGTTAAACTGACTCCATTCAAATGTTTCAATGAGTCAAAACAGCCAGAATAATGAGAGAATATTGACTCAACTCCAAATCAGCCTGAAAAACTGGGAATAGGTCGAATGAAACAATGATCAGGTTACAAAGTACATTTTCTTCAGACGTGGAATTTGGATGGTTGGAGCAGCACCTCCTTCTGTCTCTACTTGCAAGTGAAAAAGAGCCAAACTGTCTCTGTCTCCTCTGTTTTACAGAAATCAATGTTTCAGGTTATTTGAACCAAACAAAAGAAACCTTGAAACATGAGATCTTCTGCCACAGTGAACGGACTAAAGCTCAGAAGAAGAAAACAGCCTTCAGCATGAAGATGGTCAGCATGCAGCAGGAGAACATCAGCCTCATGTCTGCAGTTTAGTGTCAACACAACTTTCTCATCATATTGATGTGAACACAACTGAAACATGGAGTCTGACCTCAGAGTCTGCAGTCTGCAGTCTGGACTCTCCAGAAAACCACACAGATGAACAACTCCTGAATCCTGCAGGATGTTGTCGCTCAGGTTCAGTTCTGTCAGATTAGACGGGTTTTTCTTCAGAGCTGAACTCAGAGCTTCACAGCTGATCTTTGACAAACTGCAGTCCTTCAACCTGAAATCAGACAGAAAAGTGTTCAGGATCAGAGATGCAGCTGCAGGTTTATGGAGGGATTTTTGTGTCGTTATTTTGCAAGAAAATTCTCAGTTTAAAAATCAACATTTTCCAAATTGCAAACAAAATGTAAAGTTTTAAGATTAAAAATTCATCATTTCCAAATGAAAACATTTCGTATTTACTTTCAAAAACGTTCAAAAATCTGTTTGCGTTTGCAGCACTAATGTTTTCAGGAGCGTTGTGTCTCATCTCTCTTTGGACTTCTCTTTGTTCCAGAAGATTTCTTGATGAAAAAGTGCTTGGATTTGTTGGAGAAACAGAAAAGACAACATCCAGGTGTCCATGAAACATAAAGAGGTGAGTCTGAGCCCCAAACACCTCAGGATCAACAAGTGAAACTCCCAGAAAGAAAGTCCAGTCATGAACGGGTTCATCTGTTGTTGCTCTGGTCCGGTTCTGCCTGTTCTGTCCATCATATGCTAAGAAGAGGATAAATCCATCAGTGTGTCGGGCAAACACATGAAGGAACATCTTCACAGACCTTATCAGCAGGAATGTGGGAAATAACCCGTCTCTCAGTCTCTGACTCTCACAGACACGACTGAAGGATTTTGTTTGGACTTGTGATGATTTGAACCTCATTCAGTAAACTAGTCCTTGTTTTAGTGGAGGCTCCTGTATAGGATGTTCATTTAGATGTCTCTATTTGCAAGTGAAAAAGAACCAAACTGTCTCTGTCTCCTCTGTTTTACAGAAATCAATGTTTCAGGTTATTTGAACCGAACAAAAGAAACCTTGAAACATGAGATCTTCTGCCACAGTGAACGGACTAAAGCTCAGAAGAAGAAAACAGCCTTCAGCATGAAGATGGTCAGCATGCAGCAGGAGAACATCAGCCTCATGTCTGCAATTTGGTGTCAACACAACTTTCTCATCATATTGATGTGAACACAACTGAAACATGGAGTCTGACCTCAGAGTCTGCAGTCTGCAGTCTGGACTCTCCAGAAAACCACACAGATGAAGAACTCCTGAATCCTGCAGGTTCCAGTTGTAGCTCAGGTCCAGTTCTGTCAGATTAGACGGGTTTTTCTTCAGAGCTGAACTCAGAGCTTCACAGCTGATCTCTGACAAACTGCAGTTCATCAACCTGAAATCAGACAGAAAAGTGTTCAGGATCAGAGATGCAGCTGGAGGTCCAGCATCAAATAGACTTTGATAATATCTCCAAGCTCTGTTGGAGCCTCATTGACTGATGTGTCCTGTAGGTGTCGCTGTTTTCACTCTTGGTGTGTTTTCTAAATGAAGTGATTCACTGACGTCAGACAGGAGAGAAAAAGGTTTTCCACTGCTGTTGTGGGAATTCCGTTGTGTAAAAGTCACACCGTGTTGTAACTAATAAAACACAAAGTCATTACAAATGATGGGAGCAAAGCTTTTCTTTGTCTTTGTGGTTCAGGTAAACAACAACCCGTTCAGCGCGTCAGCAGGTCTGACTGGAGTCACATCTCAGTAGCTCAGAGTGCTAGAAATGAGCGAACCAGTTTCTAGACTTTGAGCTCCTACAAGGTCATTATTGAAACAGGAGTTTTCTCATCATAACACAATCAACTCAATGAAGAAAATCTGAACAATCTTCAGGTTTTTCCAACACGGTTGCAGAGCTTTTGTAGCTTCACTGAACTCTCTTTTTCAGTCGTTTCTCCAGAAAAGTTCTGTTCTAAACCTGAACTGAGCTCTTCCAGAAAGACTCACTGATGGACTGAAAGTGAAGATTGAAACTTTGCTGACTCAGCAGGAAGAAGGCAGTTTGAGTGACGGCCCAAAGTCTCAGCATCAGTTGAAGTCAATGACTGTAGCTAGAAGACTGGAATGTTGTCCTGGAGGATCTGCAGGAATGGAGCATGTTTTGATGCTACTAAAGACTCAGGAAAACCAAACAAACTTCAAGAAGATCAGGAGATCAGATCAGAGAAAAGATTTCAAATCATCCTTATTTCCTTTAGATGTTCATTTGTCAAAGAATCCTCCATTTGCAGCAATGAAAGAGCCACTCCAATGAAAATGCTCTTTTTGGTCTTTGAACATGTTCTTGCAGCATTTTTCTCATCATAGTGATGTGGATTTTTCTTTGCCGTTCTGCCCTGAAGGCCAGCATCCAAAAGTTGCCTCTTCACTGTAGATGTTGACACTGGTTCTGTTTTGCAGCTACTATTTCATGAAGCTGCTAGTTGAGGACATGTGAGGCGTCTACCAGATCCGGCCTGTTCAGTACCCAGCTGTTTCTCTCTGAGTCACACCGGTTGAAGTTTTGGCTAAAGATGTCCTGGATCCAGTTTAGATCAGCCAATGGGATCGCTCAAAGTGAACTAAAATCAACTTTGCAACCATAAATAACGATCCAAACCGAATTGCTGTGAAACTAATAGTTACATCTGTAATTCCTGCATGCAGGCTGGTGCATGTTTACCTGGATGGACTTTGGTTCTCTTATTTAATCTGGTGTGTAAAGGATGCAAGAAAAAAAGGAATCAGATTAGATCTGTCTGGGATTTTGAATTGAACTGATGTTTTTCTTCTACTTTTGTGCAACAGTCCTCTGCTGTTTCATTTTCACTGACGTCTATCTGACTCTCTCCTAAAACACAGAAAACAAGCCAGAACTTGTCCAAGAGAAAATACAGTTCAGAGAAATCTGACCTGAGAGTCTCCAGTTTACAGTCTGGACTCTCCAGTCCAGCAGACAGAAGCTTCACTCCTGAATCCTGCAGGTTGTTGATACTCAGGTCCAGAACTCTCAGTCTGGAGGACTGAGAGCTGAGAACTGAGGACAGAGCTGCACAGCTTCTCTCTGACAGATTACAGAATCTCAGTCTATGAAAACAAAGACAGACAGCAGTTATTGAATCTTTCATTTTTCTAATCAAATTCATTTGTTCTCTGAAGGTGATTTTCATGAGAGTTCTTACAGAACTTTGTTGGAGGCTTTGATCACTGGCAGCAGCCTCAGAAGAGCCTCCTCTGAACCAGAGTATTTCTGCAGGTTAAACTCTTCCAGAACTTCTTCTGATGACAGTAAGATGAAGACCAGAGCTGACCACTGAGCAGGAGACAGTTCATCTGTGGAGAACCATCCTGACCTCAGGAACTGTTGGATCTCCTCCACTAGAGAACCATCATTCAGTTCATTCAGACAGTGGAACAGGTTGATGCTTTTCTCTGCAGACAGATCCTCACTGATCTTCTCCTTGATGAACTGGACTGTTTCCTGATTGGTCTGTGAGCTACTTCCTGTCTGAGTCAGCAGACCTCGTAGGAGACTCTGATTGGTCTGCAGTGAAAGACCCAGGAGGAAGCGGAGGAACAAGTCCAGGTGTCCGTTTGGACTCTGTAAGGCCTTCTTCACAGAACTCTGGTAGAACTGGACTGGACTGCTCTGTTCAGGTTGAGAGATCTGTGTCTGTTCCTCCATGAGGTTGGTTCCAGAGGTGATGAAGGTCAGGTGGACATGAAGAGCAGCCAGAAACTCCTGAACACTCAGATGGATGAAGCAGAAGACCTTGTCCTGGTACAGGCCTCTCTCCTCTCTAAAGATCTGTGTGAACACTCCTGAGTACACTGAGGCTGCTCTGATATCGATGCCACACTCTGTCAGGTCGGATTCATAGAAGATCAGGTTTCCTTTCTGCAGCTGCTCAAAAGCCACTTTTCCCAGAGACTCCATCATCTTCCTGCTCTCTGGACTCCAGTGAGGATCTGTCTCAGCTCCTCCATCATACTTGACCTTCTTGACTTTGGCCTGAACCACCAGGAAGTGGATGTACATCTCAGTCAGGCTCTTGGGCAGCTCTCCTCCCTCTCTGCTCTTCAGCAGATCCTCCAGAACTGTAGCAGTGATCCAGCAGAAGACTGGGATGTGACACATGATGTGGAGGCTTCGGGATCTCTTGATGTGGGAGAGGATCCTGCTGGCCTGCTCTTCGTCTCGGAATCTCTTCCTGAAGTATTCCTCCTTCTGTGGCTCATTGAACCCTCTGACCTCTGTCACCATGTCAACATATCCAGGAGGGATCTGATTGGCTGCTGCAGGTCGTGTGGTTATCCAGAGGCGAGCAGAGGGAAGCAGGTTCCCCCTGATCAGGTTTGTCAGCAGATCTCCCACTGAGGTGGACTTTCTAGGGTCATTCAGGATCTGAGTCTTGTGGAAGTCCAGAGGAAGTCGACACTCATCCAGACCATCAAAGATGAAGAGAACCTGGAAGTCTTCAAAGCTGCAGATTCCTGCTTCTTTGGTTTCAGGGAAGAAGTGATGAACAAGTTCCACCAAGCTGAACTTCTCCTCTTTCAGCACATTCAGCTCTCTGAAAGTGAATGGAAATGTGAAGTGGAGGTTCTGGTGGGCTTTGCCTTCAGCCCAGTCCAGAGTGAACTTCTGTGTTAAGACTGTTTTCCCGATGCCAGCCACTCCCTTTGTCATCACGGTTCTGATTGGTTCTTGTCTTCCAGCTGGGAGTTGAAAGAGCTCTTCTTGTCTGATGCTTGTTTCTGCTCTGTCTGCTTTCCTGTCTGCACACTGGAACTTCTTCTTCAGACCAGATTGGACTTTATGTCGACAAACTGCAGCAGGAAGTCCTGAATGAAGACAACAAACAGAGGAAATCAAGTCTCTGCAGCCCTGAAGGACGAGGGTTTGAATCCCTGTGGTTCCATGTGTTCAGACATCAGTAAATCTTCATTTCTCAGCAGCTGAAACCTTCAGAGAAATCCTCTTACTGCTCTGCAGTCCATCAGCCAGCTCCTCCTGCTTCATTCTCCTCAGGAAGTTCACTGTGATCTTCATCAGTGACTCTCTGCTGCTCCTCTGCTCTTCATCTTCATCCTCCTCCTCCTCCTCCCTGTGACTCAGAAGCTTCTGGATCTTCTTCAGCTCCTTCTTCACAAAAGTAACAATGTTGTCCTCCAGCAGCTGCAACAGAATTCTAGATGAATGAGCCAATCAGAGTGAAGTCCTGGAGCCAAACATCAGCTCCATGTTGGACACACTGACAATCCACTGGTCTCCAAAGTGCAGCATGGAGACGACTGTGGACAGAATGATGGAAAAGTAGTTGTTGTTCATGTACAGACCAGAAAGATGGAGTCCAGCTGTGTTTGATGCTGCTGGACAGACTGACCACTGGGAGTCTCTGAGCTCTGCTGGTCCACTCTGTGGAGAATCACAAACATGATGATCTAAATGTTGACTTGATGAGTCAGTTTGACTGTTGGAGGAGAAAATGTTCTGGATTTAGTCCGTGTTCCTGCTTTAATGTATTTGGTCAAAGTTTAAGACTGGAATCTTCATCCAGATCTTCAGTCAGTGATTGGTTCTCTCCACTGAACCCCAATGTCTAAAGTTCACCTCCATAGTGCTGCTGCTGGAAATCATGTTCATCTCTAGTCTGAATGACTGTTGGTCAACTGACTGTTGGGTAATTCCTCGCTGACACAGGAACGGTGAAGCGCACGGATGAACACGCTGTGAACATTTTGAGGACACAGGTGGGTCACAGACAGATTCTGGTCAGCTGTGCTCCTGGGAAACAATGTGACTGGAGGTCAAATGTGACCACATCCAGAGTTCCTGCAGAAACCCACCTTAGAGCAACCAAAACATCAAGATCAGTCCAGCATTTCAGAGCACAAGCTTTATCCGGCCTGCACCGTTCCAAGCACACAGTCCTGAAACCACGTGGATGATCAGTCTGACAGCGTTCCTTTGTCTTTGTTCAGGACTTGATCATCTTATTACGTCATTTGCTGAAATCAACTGTTTCCCTGCACAGGTGAAACTACAATGAAACACGTGTCAGAGTTTAGGCGCTTCGGGAAGTCCTCGCTCTCCACACGGACGGCTGCATGTGGCAGAGATCCAGCCAAACTTTACACACGTTTTTCCAGTTTGTTTGCTGCTCGTGACTCTGCACCAGAGTGACTGGGATTCAGCCGTGTGGAATTCATGTTCCATCACACTGTGAGGGGTCCTCTTCAGGCCTCAAGAGAAAGATTCCCGGCGCCATCAGAGGAAAAGAGAAATGGAGCGAGCGTCTTTGTTCATGAGAGCGATGGACGCCAGACGACGCTCACACTTTTACTAAGACTGGGAGGCAGCAGCGGGCGAGTTCCACCTCCATTTGTGAATGGATTGTGGACGTCTGGGCTCTGGTCTCTGCTTTAACTGCTGTCTGAACTTTCACTAAAGCCGGCATCATTGCTGAACAACCTGGAAATGAGACCGACTCTGACAACGATGAGAGGGAAGCCGCCATGTTGGATTATGCAGCTGTTTCATTCAAACCCCACAGATGTTTAGTGGGAGAAGATTGATTCAAAATAATGTGAGTGGATTGTTAAAAAGTTGAATGAAGCTCATCTAAACTCACTGTTTTGTTTCATGACCTTTTTCTTTGTGCTTTATAATGGAGCCTAAAATACAGTATTTTCTTCTAAAGGAGATGATGAATCAGCAGCAGAGGATGAAGACCCTGAGACGCATCATAAACATGAAGCATCAGAGCTGCAGGAGGGAATCCAGCAGCTCCTCTGATCTGTTGAACAGCCGTTTGAGAGGAAGAACCGCTGAGGTCCAGACAAACACATTCCTGCACAGGAAGTCCACACAGATACTGAGGGACTCTGACCAGTGGAGGTAAATGAGCTTCAGCGCTGAAGATTTTCACAATAAAAGAGCCAGACTCAAATGTGGAGAATGTAACATCCATCTGTGTTTCCACAAAACAACGACTGTTTTACTGCATGTTCCAGTTAGACTGAAGCAGTGCATAATTCTGTCATGAAAGGACAATTCCAGAGTTTTGTGTTTCTAAAGGGGGTTTTTTAGCTCATGCTTGTGGTTTCTTAGTTCTGTCAGTCATTAGAGGGAAAATACTGGAAATAACTGTGTTTCATGAGGAAAAGTCTCTTCATTCTGGAGATGGGAACTGCTGTTTTTTTCATTCATACCTGCTGTTGTTGATTAGTGACAAACCTAAAATTCTAGAATCGATTTGATACGTTTTTATCACATTTATTATATCAGCTTCATTTAGTTTCTACTAGAACACAACAAAAGATTGTTTTTTTACATATATAATTGGGAATAAATTCTGAAGTTAAGGGGTTTGTATCTGTAGCAAAGTCTTTGATTTTATTTTGAAACTCACTTATTGGTCATTCACTGTCTGTCAGGAATGTTTCTATCAGAGACCTCACCTCCACATATTGCTGCTGCTGTGTGTGTATCAGCTAAAGCCACACACACTCACACGTTCTTAAGTCCTGTCATTCTCAACTTCAACATCAAATACAGAAACGTTTGCTGAGAACAGGATTCTCTGTGTCCTTCTCTCTGACCGGAGCTCTGCTGAAAGAAGCTTTTAGACCAGCATTCTCCTCCAGAATCTTCAAACTCTGTCATTGTATTCATATATTAGACATTCTGGGCTCAATTATTATAGGATTACTGATGACAGACTTGCAGTAAAATATTTGACTAAACTGTTTCTTTTCTGATCCAAACATTTGTGCAAATCAGAAAATGTAAAAAAACAAACATTTTTGTTTCAAGTTTGTCCAAAATCTCAGAGGATTTCAGAAGACTTTCATTATCAGCTTGTTCACTTTGATTGTTTTATTGCTTTTGTACAGAACTTTGGTTGATCCTGTTTTTAGGATTGATTGAAGACTCAACTGAAAAGATCTCATCACTGAAAACTACTACAAACACTTACTGTTCCACTGCTGGACGGATGGATTTGAAGTCTGGATTATAATCCTTTGACTTGTCACTCCTGTTGGACACACAGCTGGATCCAGATCCAGATCCAGATCCAGATCCAGATCCAGATCCAGATCCAGGTCCAGGTCTCTGTTGGATCCTGATGGAAATACATTTGTTTTGTTAAAATCCCATTTCTTGTGTTATGAAGGTTCATCAGATTATTTTCATGTTAAATATTGAACTCAGATCATAGATCTGCAGAGAGACAGTCTGTTAAAACGCCCCCTTCTGACAGCTGTGTGACACTGCAGGGAGTTCTTGTCATTGTAATCATGGATTTAACATCAAAAAGTCCAAATGAGTTCAAAGTTATGACAAAGGTTGTGTTCAGAAAATCAAAAGTTGATTCAAATGAACTTAATGTGATTCCATATTTTAAACTTCATTTTAAAGCAGCTCAGAGGAAAGAATTTTATCTGGAAGAAAAACTTTCAGATCAACAGAATTCTGGTTGTTTTGTCCAACTTTCAGAAAAAGAAATTCTTCAGTTTTAGAAAATACATTTTCAGTCTCAGTTTCTCTCCTCATTGATCAACTCTTTGTATTAACAGAACAATATTGATTGAAAATCAATGTTGAAGTAATTCTGGTTAAACAATGAAATTCTAAATGTAAAGATTGATTCAACTGTAATGAAATCTTTTGACCTTCATGTCATTTGTGGACAAATCTAATCTGAAGTTGATCTTTAAAGACTTTCAGAAAGTTTGTTTTTCTCTTCTTCACTGATTCCCTTCATCAAGAAGACTTTAACAGGATGATTGTCTGTTTGCAAACCCTTCAGGTTCATGAATGAAACTCCAATCACAAATGGAATGACACATTATTCAATCTGTGCAACATTTGTGGTGGATCCTAAACGGATCAGAGAATGGAGCAAACAGAGAAGACGCTGCAGAAAGAGAGCAAACGATTTCCTGGAGGAGACGCAAAGGAGGTGATCGACCAATCAGAAGGAGTGCTTTGAACGTGGATTATTTTCTTATTGATTAAAGGTGGGCGTGTCTCCAGGAAAATGATGGACATGAAAGTGAAGAGGATTTCTCAGACAGAGCCAGTGATAATCCCAGCAAAATACAATGCGATTCACGTTGGTGTGAATGAACTTTTAAATGTTCAATTCACTTTCACACATGTCATTTATTTTATAAATTTGTTTAGTAAATGATTAGAATGACGTTTGTCTAAACCAGACTGAACATAGATCCAGAAACCTTAGATTGAATCTGCTGCTGCAGCACAGCAGCTACATTTCTTGATGATGTTTTTCTACAAGTAGGATGTCAGTTAGTAAAAAAAAAGAGAAAACAGAAAATATTTCTGGACTGAGAAGAATGAGTTTATCATTCATCTGAAAACTATTGATCATCTGAACTATTATCCAGCCTCCTTTCACTCTGACAAACACTTACTGTTCCACTGATGGACACATGGATTTGAAGTAAGAATATAAAGCCATTGATCTGTACATCTTAGAGGACACACAGCTGGATCCAGATTCAGATCCAGATCCAGGACCAGATCCAGATCCAGATCCAGATCCAGGACCAGGTTGGTTCCTGTGAAGAATGAAGGTTGCTGGTGTGATTGCTGAACTCTGACATGGAGAAGAGTCCTGGACAGTTGGAGATGTTCATCTCACCTCTGATCCATGCTGCTGGATTCACTGGATCCACATCAGCTCACACACACCTTCATCTGCAGAGGAAACCCTCATCATCATCATCATCATCATCAGGATCAAGTTCCACTGAGACGTTTCTGCTTTGGAGCTTCATTTTCAATCCTCAACAGCATCAAACCTTTGTTTTGCTGCAGCAGAAACGTCTTTCTTCTTTCAGTCAGACGATGATTCAAAGGTTCTGATCCGTTCTGTCTGCAGCTGGATCAGAACTCTGATCACTGCAGGACTCTGTGGATCAGAACCAGCTTTTCTGTTCTGATGTTTCTCTGGGACTAAAACTAAACATCTGGATGAGCTCAGAGTTTCCTCACTGACATTTGACCTTTGACCTGTTGTAGCCGCTCTGAAGAAAATCCATGAAAGAAGTTGAAATCCAAACGTCTTGAATCAGAATTGAAGCAACATGAGAGCAAAAGCAGCAGAAAATGATGAAAGCTGTTCAAATGTTCTTCCACACATGAGAGCCTCTCATTTCATCTGATGAAGATCAAACATTTCCTCCATTCACACATCAAGCTGCACTTCCTATTCCGCCCTGCAGAGGTCAGTGTTTTGGATCCCCAAAGCCTCCGTCTGTTTGCAGACGAGCTCATGGTCTCCACCTGCAGAGGTGGAGCTCATCACTTTGTTCCTTTGTTTGGTTGAAAGATGAAGAAAGAAGGAAAGAAAGAAAAATCACAACCAGATCAAATGGGATTGAAAAAGCTGAAGTCCAGATGATTGATCCACCTTTCAACTCCTCCAAATCATTTCATCCCTTCATGATCCACAACTCCAAACTCCTGCTGGATCAATCTGATCTGATCTGATCAGGATTCTTGAGGATTCCAACAAAGAGGCTCCCAGCTGAGTCCTAGCATTCCAGAACTTCTTCTGAAACCTTTGAAATGCAAATATCCACATTCTTTTCATCCCAGTTGTTCCATCAACTCACCGCTCTGACAGAGATGCTTCTGTTCTTTCTTTGACTTCTTCCTGTGGATTTTTGGAAGCGCTTTGTGTCCCTGAAGTCCAAGCGGCTCCAGTTTCAAAGCGGTTCTGAATGCAGCAGGAAGCAGATTCCTGTGGACTTTGAACATGAAGGACGTGGTCTGATCCTGAAGCAGATCAGAAAGCTGATTCATCTGTTCTGCAGTCAACAGATGATTGCTTGATGTGGAATCATTGACTGGATTTATGGTTTGATTGTTTTCTTCTGGGAAACATCGACTGATTTGGAGGCTTTTCTCTTCCAGTTTCTCCTCCAACAGGATTCCTGAATCCTCTTAGAGAGTCCGGTGTTTGAGAGTCTCTATCAGGGTTTGTGTTTGTGAAAAAGACCTTCAGGATTTTAGGAGGAAACATTTCTAATCTGGTTCTGATGAAGGTTCTGATGAAGGAACCTGCTGCATTTGAAGGTTCTTTGTTCCAAAGTCTGTTTCCATGGTAACAGCAGGACGTCAGCTGGTCCCACCCACCTCTGTTAGAGTAAAACAGAGCTGCTCAGAGGTCAAAGTTCATCTGCTGCTCCTTTCTGTGTCTTTGTTCACGCCTTCACTCCTGGATTTATTTCAGCTGTAAAAGCGTCCGGTTGTTAACCTCTACTTTGACATTAAAGACAAAAAGTCAAAGTTGAAAATAACTCCAAACATTTGACAGAATGAAGTTTCAATCAAAGAAAGTTGTTGATTTGTGGAAACTTGTAAAAGAGACATTTAAGAAAGTTCCTCCTGAAAGGCAGAATTAGACAGACATCTGTGAAGAAACTTGAACACAGAAAATGTTCCTTTGTGATGAAAAAAGCCCACAATGATTCAGGATTGATGTCAAACGATCCAAACCAAATCTTTTTTTTTTTTTTTTTAAACTTGTCCTGTCCAACAGCTGAGCAAACAGATATGAGCTGAGAGCCTCTTGCATTAGACAGATTTTACTCTTACAATCGGTGGTTATAAATCATTGGGAACACAAAATGTATGTTGGTATAAGCCCCTTTTGTAATTTCAACGAAACTTTATTAATATTAATTTTGTTTGTGTTTCTTTTTGTTGGACCGGACGGAAAAAGAAAGGGGGAAAAGAGAGAGGGGGGGGGGGGGTGTTATAGATTTTAGAGGATGACTAATGGAAGGAGAAAGTACAATTGTAAGTCTACAGGCAACAAAATGCTGAAGCTTATACCCATTACAATAGTGAGTGTTGGTCTAAAATGGGCGGGGCCTGTCCACACACTCAGCTGTTACAAACATACCTGCCGGCTCCAAGAGTGTTCACAAACTTGTCCACAACCAGTTTACACGCACACTTGTGCATACCAACCAACACATGTAAAGCATTACATTCTGACAGGCACACTGTCAACGGAGGAGATCCGCCCGCCAGGTAGGCCGGCCAAGCACCCAGACCAGGGCGCGCAGGACCACCACATGGGCCCCCAACACCCGAGGGCAGTGAGGTACGGAAGCGCAGAGCGCAGGGCCCAGCCCATTCAGGAGAGCAGCCCCCCCACCGCGCCCGGCGGTCCAGCGCGGGGCCCCACCCCCAAGAGCCCCACCACCCCAGACAAGCCGCCCACCACCACCCAGGAGTTCTGAGCATCCCCCCACCCCAGCCCCAGGTACGAGCCAGGACCCCCCAAGGGAGACCCGCTCCGAAGCTCCAGGCAGTTGCGGAGATCCAGAAGAGAGCACAGCAGGGGTCAGCCACCCCCACCTAGAGGAGGGATGACCAAGAGAAGTGGGGGTCCCCGAAGGAGTACGTAGCCTGACCAGGCTCTCCTATGTTGTGACTTAGAAGGGGCCCGTCACCCGAGGGTAAGGACCAGAACCCGCACCACAAGGACACAGACACCCTGCAGGCTCAGATGGAATATGATCCCCCGCTCATGGACTTGCCAGAGGACTGAGGGATCCCTCTCCCTGCGTGGGGAGGGGGCCGCCGGGCCCAGGAGGCCGACACCCAAGAGACAAGGCCGCCGCCGCTGAAGGTCCTGTTCCCCCCACCGGGGATGGGGTAGGGGACAGAAGATCAGTATTCCCATCTTCCTTGTGTAATGTATTTGTGTGTGTATGTTGAGGTGTGTTTCTTGTGGTTGAAGGGTGTGTGTCATAAAGGGTGCAGTTAAAATTGGCGAGCAGGGCACTGGGGACATCTCCTGATTGCTTACAGGGATGTCCAATCACCCTCTCGCCAAGGAGCCCTAAATGTCTACGGTGCAGTTAAAATTGGAGGGTTGAGCACTAGGAGGACATCTCCTGCTTGCTGGCAGTGATGTCCCAGCACCCCCCCACCAAGGGTCCTACCTGTCTAAGGTGCATTTAAAACCAAGAGAAGGGGGCGAAACTGTGCGGAGAGGGGGGACCACTGCCAAGTGGCTCGGCCCCTCGAAGTATTCCGCAAGCACACCCCCCTCCAACCTAATAAGTGTTTGTATGAGGAAGGAGGGGAGGTTGGGGACAGCTACCAGACTGACCCCCGATGGTGAAACAACCGTCCCCCGCCCCCCCCAGCATTGGGCCCAAGTCCCAAGTCTCCCCAGGGCAGAGGCCCCACCGCCCGGAAGCCAACCCCCCAGGCCCCCCACCCCCCACCCCACACAAAGAGAGAGGAGCCGAGAGGGGGCCAGCCCCCAGGCGCAAGCCCCCCCCAAGCACCGCCCCTGTGGCTGCCTGGCCAGGTACCAGCGGGCCCGAGGAAGTCTCAAGGGTCCCATACTGGTGGTGGACCCCCCCTCTTACCCATGAACACCCCCCCCTTGGCCCGCTGCCCCCAGACCCCGCCATGGTATGCTTTTCCTGAAGCAAACGCAGGCCCCAAGAGAGTTGCCCCACCCCGTCCCAGGGCCGGAGAAGGAGTGATCCCAGCCCCCGGGTGCAGACGGGCCACCCATCCAGCGCAGGCAGACCCCCCAGGACCAGACCCCCACCCAATGCACACACCCCCCCCCCCGGCCCGGGAGACCACGCAGCCCCCGCGCTTGCCCCATCCAGGCGCCGTACCAGACCCCCGACTAACAGAGCCCCCCACCCCCACCAGGCGCCAGGGAGGCCCCGACCCCGGCACCAAAATCCCGGCAGACATCCAGGGCGCGGCGACACCCAAGAACCCCGCCCCCTAAGTTATGGCGTTAGCTATGGGAGACCAGAGAGCCCGAATTCCTTCCAGGTTATTTGAACTCCTAGTTGACATTTTTTCCAAGCTGATATGATCCAATAGCAGATTTCTGTAATGACTTACACTAATATTTTTCTTGTTTTTCCAGTTTAATAAAATTGTTTTTTTTGCTATACAAAGAGTTATGAAGATTAAAGATGCTAATCTTCCCTCTGTATCGATGGCACTCATGTCACCCAGCACACAAAGTGAAGGTGAGGCTGTGATTGAAACCTTAAGCCAGACTGATAGCACATACCTGTTGCCAGAGAGCCTGTACAGGTGTACAGAACCACAGAGCATGCATGTAATTGTCAGGTAAATTACTATCACAATGCTCACAAATGTCTGAGTTTTTGAGACCCATCTTGAACATCCTCTGTCCAGTAAAGTAAATTCTGTGAAGAGTTTTAAATTGGATTAGTTGTAGGTTTGGACTTTTTGTTAGTTTGAAGGTATTTAGACAAATTTCTGACCAGAAGCTTGTGTCTGTACTTCTGCCTAAGTCTGCATCCCATTTTGTTGTTGGAATTGAGACTTTGTTATCTAAGTTGCATATGAGTTTGTATATTTTGGAGAGAGTTTTATTCAATGAAAAATTAATCATAGAGGTAACTAGTTCTGGTAATTTTAGGTCATTGTCACAGGATTTAAGTGTTTTAGTAATTACAGATTTAAGTTGCTGATATTCCAAGAATTTATTTATTCCATGTTTTTCTTGTAGTTCTTGGTGCGTTATGAATCTTCTGTCGATAATTAAGTGCTCAAGTAGTCTTACGCCCCCTGCTTGCCAAGCAGGGAAGTGCAACATTTTTTTATTTATCAGGATGTCTGGATTGTTCCAGATGGGTGTCATTTTGCATGGTAAAACTGAAGAGTTTGACATTTTAAGAAATTCCCACCAGGCTGTTAAAGTAGTGCTTATATTACTACTTTGGTAGCAGTCAAGTTTTTTTATTTTTGGGCTGATAAATGGTAGATCTGACAAGTTGATCTTTCCACAGAATGCCTGTTCCAGATCCATCCATGGGTTGGTTTCTGGATTGTTTTTTAACCATCTTAAGATGTATTGCAATCTATTGGCAAGAAAGTATTTTTGGAAGTTTTGGTAATTCTAAGCCTCCACAGCTTTTTCCAGATTTTAAAGTTTTTAGACTAATTCTTGCAGGTTTATTGTTCCATAAGAAGCTGGATATGGCTGAGTCTAATGTTTGGAACCATTTTAGTGGTGGTTGTGTGGGGATCATTGAGAAGAGATAATTAACTTTGGGTAAAATTTTCATTTTTACTGTGGTTATCTTACCCATGAGGGACAGAGGCAGGTTGACCCAGCGGGTTAGATCGTCCTGTATACTTTTCAGTAATGGGGTGTAGTTTAGTTGCACCAGTTCTGATAGTTTCGGGGAGAAATAAATACCTAGATATTTGATATTGCCTGATTTGACTGGGATTGAGGTAGTTTGCTCAGCATTACCATTCAGTGACAATAAAACTGATTTGTTCCAGTTAATTTAGTAGTCTGAAATAGAGGAAAATTCATTAATAATTGTTGTTGTTTCACCAATGGAATGTGAATTGTTTAAAGTAATATGTCATCAGCATAGAGACTAATTTTATGATTACTGTATTTTGTTGTAATTCCTTTAATGCTCTCACGCTGTCTTATTGCTGCAGCCAAAGGTTCAATAAATATAGCAAAAAGAGAGGGGGAGAGTGGACAACCCTGCCTGGTCCCTCTACCAAGAAAAAACCTGTCAGAAGTCTGTTTGTTGGTTCTCACTGATGCATTTGGGTTGTGATATAATATTTTAATCCAATCAATGAAAGATTCCCCAAACCCAAACTTATGGAGGGCAGCAATGAGGAACTTCCAGTTTACTCTGTCAAATGCTTTTTCAGCGTCCAATGAGAGTATGGTCATTTCCTGGTTTTTAATGGTGGCAAAATCTATTATGTTTACAAGTCTGCGGACATTATCACTTGAGTGTCTACCTTTAATGAATCCAGTTTGATCATGGTGAATTATATGAGGAGTGATTTTTTTCTATTCTCTGTGGGAGTGCTTTGCAAATAATTTTTACGTCTGCATTAATTAGAGAAATGGGGCGATAGCTTGAAGGAATTGTGGGATCTTTTTCTGGTTTAAGAAGGAGGATTATGTTAGCTGAATTCATGTGTGGTGGCAGTGATTGGCTTTCCTTGATAAATGTAACCATTTTATAAAAAGTTTGTGCCAGCTGTTCCCAGAATTCCTTATAAAACTCAGCAACAGAGCTTCATGAAGTTCAGCCAATGAGAGCGGAGAGTCTAAGTTTGAGCTTTGATCCTCATTTAATCTGGGTAGAGTTACATTATTAAGAAATGAGTTCATACTTTGCTCTGATGGATTGACCTGTGATGTGTACAAGTTTTTATAAAAATCTTTAAATGTTTTATTAATTTTAACCGGGTCATGAGTGACATTTCCTGTGTGGTCCATAATAGAAGTAATTGTTGCTTTTTCTTTATTAATTTTAAGCTGATTAGCTAAAAATTTACCAGATTTGTTTGAGTTTTCAAAATTTACGAGTCGAAGTTTTTGTATTTGGAATTGTGTTTGCTTATTGATGATATCATTTAACTGAAGCTTTAAATTTTTCAGATCTTCCAGAATGTGTTCTTGTGCAGAAGCAACATAAGCAGCCTCTAAATCTTTGATTTTATTTTCTATTTCTAATAAATCTGCTTTCTCTTTGTGTTTTTTATTTGTTGAATGAGAAATAATTTTTCCTCTCATCACTGCTTTTGCTGTTTCCCAAAGAACACATAGTGAAATATCAGGAGTATCATTAAATTCTAAGAAGGTTGCCCACTCTTTTTTAAAGAACTGAATGAACTCTTGATCTTTTAACAGAGAAGTGTTAAACCTCCAGGTTAAGCCTGAAGGTTTGGGTATTTCTCTAGAAATATTTACAGAAACTGGTGCATGATCACTAATGATAATTGGATGAATGTTGGAATCCTTGATATCTTTTAAAAGAGAATTACTGACTAATAAGTAGTCTAAGCGAGACTGTGAGTAGTGAACTGGAGAAAAGAAAGTGAACCCTTTAGCGTCTGGGTGACATGAGCGCCAAGCGTCGCAGAGACCCAACTCATCCATGTACTGCTTCAAAATACTTGCAGATCGCCATGTGCGCTGGTGTCCTGCTGTGCTCAGTCTGTCAAGTTCAGCATCAAGGACCAAGTTGAGGTCTCCTCCTATAATTATTGTGGAGTCAGCGTGAACCGAGAGTGAAGTGAAGAATCTGTGAAAGAAGGAGGATTCATCAGCATTGGGACCATAGATGCTGGCTATACAGAAATCTTTATTCTGAACAGATATGTTAATAATTACAAATCTGCCTTCTGAATCAACAATTGTGTCCTTATGGGTAAATGTCATATTTTTATTAATCAAAATAGCAACTCCTCTTTGTTTGGAGTTGTAACTAGCTGAGTAGATGGATGGGAATTGTGAGCAGCACAGGAGATGATCAGCTGATTTAGATAAGTGGGTCTCCTGCAGTAAAACTAGATCTGCTTTTAGATCATTCAGATGGTTGAAAACTTTCAGCCTCTTTGGCCCAGAGCCAAGTCCACGCACATTCCAGCTAAAGATGTTCAGACTGGACATGACTACACTGAGAGAGTGTTATACTAAGTAATGCGCGTGCGTCTGTGATTCCTGTGCGCGTGCCCGCTGACCAGTGCGCAGAGAAGCGCTGTGCGTTTGTGCGCATGAACGTTTTCTGGCTGTGTGAGTTACTTGTTGTATGTGTCCTATATGAGCCTATGTGAGGTGTTTGCGGTATGTCGGCGAGTGTGTGCGGGATCGCGTGTACGTGCGCGCGCCTGTCTCGTGCATGAGTGAATGGTTACTTACCGGGGGTGTGCTGCCTTTAGTTCTTTTAAATATGAAGAGGTGGGGAATAAAAAGAGGAAAAAAGAAAAGAAAAACAAGAAAAAACAAACACAACAAAACAATGTAAACATGAGAGGGGAGAGAGATAAATTGCTTTGACGAGATGGAGGTGTGGATGATCGATGAGCTGATTTTCCATTAATTTAAATCAGATTAGACGGTTTCATCAGCGCGTTATGGAAGTTCTGATCGCAGCATCTGCGGTTCTTCAGCGCAGTCACGGGGTGATCTTGGGGTCCTGAAAGAGCCGTCCATCCACGTAGAGTCTGTTTACCGAAACAACAGCTCGAGAACCGGCGGTGAGGTGCTTCCTCCTCAGCGGGAAAAGAATCTTCCTGCGCCGGAGGATCTCCGCCGGGAACTGGTCGTTGACGCTGAAGTGCGTTCCCTTCAGCTCCCGGCCGCGGCTCCTCACCAGCTCCTTCTGTTTAAAGTGCTCGAATTTAGCCACCATGGGTCTCGGACGCTGGTTGTCAGATCTCCTTCCTGCGAGTCGGTGAACTCTGTGGAAGGAGATCTTCTGGACCTCCTCCTTGGGGAGCTTCAGTTGGACCTCCATGAAGGACTTCACCGTGGCCTCCGGGTCTTCTCCATCCTCCTATGGAATCCCAGAGATGACCAGGTTGTCCCTCATGCTCCTCGCCTGAAGGTCCAGGAGGGTTTCGTTGATGGAGCGGTTCTCCTCAGAGAGACGAGCGGTGTCGCTGCTCAGAGTCTGGACGGTCTCTCTGAGGGCCTGGTTCTCCGCTGCGAGCTCCTGTACCTGCTGCTGGCTGAACTCCAGGGACTCTCGCAGGCCTTGGAACTCTTTATGAAGGATCTCCAGCAAGTTTAGACGGCAAACAAGGCTGGAGAGCTTCTTATCAATTGACTCCAGGATCTCATTGACGCCGCTGCCTGGAGAAGAGGCGGCCCCGGGAGAGTCTTCAGGACGGCCGCGTTTGGAGGAAGGAGTGGTGGTGTTGGTCTTCCCCATGACGAAGGTATTAAAACACTCGTCTATGAAGCTCTCCAGGTCCTCCAGGCTGTCAAGAACTTAATAATCTTTTTAAAGGTTTAATGAATTTTGTTGTAATTGTTACTTATATGGCGGAAAGAGAAAAGCAGGTGGAAATACTTGTTCAACCACTTTTGCGCCGCCAAGTTAACTCACCACACACGTCTCGTCGATTCTCGCGATACTCACAGCATCTCGCCCCCTCCTCACAGCATCTCGCCCCTTCCCTCACAGCCTCACAAACCAAATCTGATCAATCTTTGAGTCCTGATAGATGATCAGCCTGGATTGAGTTCTCATTGATAGAATGGGATTCTGGGAAAAATGGAATGTTGTCTTTTTGGAATATTTACCAAACAGAAAGAACTTCTACAAATCAACAACTTTGTTTCATTGAATCTTCATCATCTGTAAAATATGTTCTGATGTTTTTAGACTTTATTTCAACGACATTTTCATTTGAAACATAGATTTTTCAGAAACCGGATGTCTAGAAATCTGAACAAACAACTTCAGCCCGCTTGGACCAGTCCGTTAAAATCTAGTCTGACATTAAACCGGTTCATGACCTGAAAAAGGTTGGAGCTCTTTCATTTGAAGGGACTTTGAACGTGGCATGGTTGTTCTGGTCCGAGTCTTCCAGAAACTGCTGATCTACTGGGATTTTCACCCACAACCATCTGTAGGGTTTCCAGAGAATGGTCAGAACAAGAGAAAATATACAGTGAGCAGCAGTTCTGTGGACGGAAAAGCCTTGTTGATGTCAGAGGTCAGAGGAGAATGGAAAGACTGCTTCCAGCTGATAGAAAGACAACAGGAACTCAAAGAGCCGCTGGTTCCAACCGAGGTCTGCAGAAGAACATCTCTGAACACAGAACACGTCCAACCTGGAGGCTGATGGACGACAGCAGCAGAAGAACACACCGGGTACCAGTCCTGTCAGCTAAGAACAGGAAACTGAGGCTTTTCACACACTTCATTTGAAATGACATTTTCATTTGAGAAACAGACTTCAAGCTGATAATAGAACAGGTCCTTCTCTCTTTCACTGAGAACGTTCTGCTCATTGATTCCCTCATTTGTTCTTTTCTTTCTGTACCCAGTACTAAGTAGGGAGACAGATTTGTTCTTTTTCCTGTTTTTGTTTTCATGATGTTTGGATCCTTCTTAGAGAAAGAGTTTGGCTCCACTGCAGCCTCAGAAGTGGAACAACAGTCAGAATGACAGTTTTCTAGCTGAACTCACTGAATTCTGATTTCTTTTCAAATTCTAAAACATATTTACTCTGGAACAAACAATCAGGTAAACAAGACAGAACAACAGATTCAACTTTAGCTTGAACCATCAGTTGTTAAACCACATCTGTCAAACTCCAGAACCGGCCTGTGATAGAATCAAGTTTGGTCCACATCATCACATCTGGTCACTATGACAGCTGACCACAAACTGCAATTCCCATAATGCACCACCAACAGGTTTGCTGATTGAAAGCTCATCCAAACTCCAGAAATGGAAGTTGTTGTCTTGTCTTCATCCTCTGTGAAATCTCTAGAGACACTTTCAAACTGTCTTTTTACACCAGATTTCATGAAGGACAATTTCAGGTGAAAAATGGATTTTCTGGAAACCAGAAGCTCAAACTAAATCAGACGCCAACTTCAGTCTGGTTCAGGCCAGTCAGTGAAAGTCCAGTCTGACAGTAAACCAGTGTTTGGCCTCAGATGTTCTGGGAGAACGGGGACCGGAGTGTCTACTGAGTCGTCTCTGTTTGACCAGAGGAGGAGCTTGGTTCACATAGTCAGCAGTAAGTCTGACCTGTACCCAGAGCACGCTGGACTCCATCAGGACTGCCCTTTATCACCAGTTCTGTTCCTGATCTTTATGGACAGTCCGTTGTGGTGAAGAGAGAGCTGAGGCAGAAAGCAAAGCTCTCAATTTACCATCCATCTTTGTCCCAACAGCCATGACTCCCAGTGACCCAAAGAACCAGGTCCCGGATCCAAGCGGCTGAAAGCAGCTCCTCTGTAGGGAGGCTGTGCGCTCCCTTAAAGACAGGAGGAGAAGCTCAGTCACTTGGAGAGAGCTCGGAGTAGAGTTTAGTTTACCTTTTAGTTTGTTCCAGCTGTATGAAACTTTGTCTCTGTGGTGGAATTAGCAGCTTCTACATTTTTGTGAGATGAGGGAAGGACAGCACAGACAGATGGAATCGGAGTGGAGGATGCCGTCATCTTCCTGCTGCATCACTCTTTGGCGCACCTGGAGAAGTCCGGCGGCGCTGAAAGGATTCTGTTTTTCATTTCTCCAGCGCCTTCAACACCATCCAGCCTCTGCTCCTGAGGGACAAGCTGGAGACGGCCGGCGTGGACTTTGACCTGGCAGAGTGGATCCTGGACTACCTCACAAACAGGCCCCAGTTTGTGAGAGCCGAGACTGTGTGTCTGACCTCCAGTGTGGGGGCGCAGCAGGGCAATGTCCTCGCGCCCTTCCTCTTCACCCTGTACACTGCAGACTTCCGACACAAGACGGACGGCTGCGTCCTGCAGAAGTTCTCTGATGACTCTGCCAGTATCGGACTCATCACGGACGACGATGATGCAGAATACAGAGGACTGTTCCTTTGAAAACATCATATTGTCTATAAATCACTCAAACAGGAAAACTCCAAAATCTGTTTCATTCATAATTATTTATTGTCCTCCTGGCCCGTACTCTGAATTTTTAATTGAGTTTGCAGACTTTCTATCAACTATTGTTTTAGATTCTGGTAAAATAATTATAGTAGGGGATTTTAATATTCATGTTGATGACCGTAGTGACTGTCTAGGAAATTATTTCTCAGCTTTACTAGATAATGTTGGTTTCACACAAAATGTAAAGGAACCCACTCACTGTCACAAGCACACCCTGGACCTTGTTTTAACTCAAGAAATAGAGATCAGCTGAGTGTGCTCCCTCATAACCCCACACTCTCAGATCACTTTCTAATCACCTTTCAGTTTGTTCTAGAGAATTCCACCGCTCCAATAAATAAAGAAGAGCTTAGAAGAACATTGACTGACCGTTCTGTATCTGAATTTAAACTTACAGTCCAACCAATATTTAGTAACATGCTGAGCAAACACTCTGAGAGCAGCTCCCATTGTTTCAGTCCCCGAAAAAATGATCAGTTTGTTGATGACTCCACGGAGACCCTCAGGAGAACACTTGATGTTGTTGCTCCTTTGAAACAAAAACTATTTAAACAAAACCGAGGATCACCGTGGTTCAACGCTGTAACACGTTCCCTTAAACAAGTAACCCATAAGTTAGAAAGAGAATGGCGCCGATCCGGCTCAGAGCAGTCCCTGAATAACTGGAAATATAGCCTTTTAAATTATAAAAAATTTCTGCGTAAAGCCAGAACCCAATACTACTCAGCTTTAATAGCACAGAATGGAAATAATCCGAGATTTATTTTTAGTACTATAGCCAGACTGACCAGCAGTCACAGCTCAGTGGAACCACATATTCCTGCGACTCTCAGCTCTGAGGAATTTCTTTCATTCTTCGATTGTAAAATCCTAAATAGTAGACATAAGCTGAACAAAGTTATCCCTACTATCAGCTCAGAGCAGGCTAAAACAGTAGAAACAAAGGCATCTATAGAAACCTCTGTAACATTAGACTGCTTCACTGCTGTAGATCTAGCAGAATTAACATCACTTATTACATCCTCCAAAAGCTCAACTTGTCTTTTAGACCCAATCTCCACTAAGCTTTTCAAAGAAACCTTCCCCTTAATTAATGAATCAATTTTAACTATTATAAATACTTCCATAGAAACAGGTTATGCGCCACAGTCTTTTAAATATGCAGTTGTTAAGCCTCTTCTGAAAAAGCCCAGTTTAGATCCTGGCACTCTGGTCAACTATAGACCAATATCAAATCTCCCCTTTATCTCAAAGATATTAGAAAGAGTTGTAGTTAAACAGCTATACTGCCACCTACAGGACAATAGCCTCTTTGAAGATTTCCAGTCAGGGTTCAGACCTCACCATGGCACTGAAACTGCACTAGTTAGAGTCACTAATGACTTGTTACTGGCCACAGAAAAGGGATTAATCTCTATTCTGGTTCTGTTAGATCTTAGTGTAGCCTTCGACACTATAGACCACAGCATCTTACTCCAGAGACTAGAGCATGACATAGGGATCAGAGGATCTTCAATGGTTTAAATCCTATTTATCTGATAGGTACCAGTTTGTTCATGTAAATGGACATTCCTCCCATTATAGTCAAGTTAGCTTCGGAGTCCCACAGGGCTCAGTCCTAGGACCCATCCTGTTTATGCTTTACATGCTGCCTCTAGGGAACATGATCAGGAAACACAGGATTAATGTTCACTGTTATGCAGATGATACACAGTTGTATCTATCCATTAAACCTGACCAGAATGACCGCTTAGAGAAACTTAATGCCTGCATTAGTGACATCAAGATTTGGATGAGAGTTAATGACCTCCTCATAAACCCAGAAAAAACTGAGGTCATTAAACTAGGTCCAAAATACCTCAGAGATACTCTACCTGTTCAGATGGTCTCCCTGGATGGTGTCAATATAGCCTCCAATTCCACAGTTAGAAACCTGGGGGTTTTATTTGACCAGGATTTATCATTTAAGGCTCACATATCACAGGCCTGTAAAACTGCATTTTTTCACCTACACAATATTTCTAGGATCAGAAACATATTATCTAGAAGCGATGCTGAAAAACTCATCCATGCATTTGTTACGTCTAGACTGGATTACTGTAACTCTTTGCTAGCAGCGTGTCCTAAAAGTTCTTTAAAAAGTCTTCAGCTTGTTCAAAATGCAGCAGCTAGACTGTTAACAGGAACCAGCAGAAGAGAACACATTACTCCTGTGTTAGCTTCACTTCACTGGCTCCCAGTTGAATCTAGAATCAAGTTCAAAATCCTTCTGCTAACCTATAAGGCCTTGAATGGGATGACCCCATCCTATATTTAAGATCTCATAGAGCCTTACCAACCAAACAGAACACTTCACTCACTAAATGCAGGACTGCTTGTGGTTCCTAGAATTTCTAAAAGCACAGTAGGAGGTAGAGCCTTTATCCACCAAGCTCCTGTTTTATGGAATAAGCTCCCAGCTCATGTAAGAGAGGGTGACACAGTTTCTACATTCAAAGTTAGGCTTAAAACATTCCTCTTTGGACAGGCTTATTGCCAGGCTAGCTAGTAATCAGAGATTATTTAACTTACTGCTCCTCTGCCTCACCTGCTGTAATGAAGTTTACGACACTGGTTCTACTCGACCCTACTCACTTTTCATGAAATCTTCATTACATCACTTTTCATCTGCCATTGCATTATTTTATTTTGTTTATCATGCCTCTGTTTGGTGCAGTGCGATTCACATGTTGTCCCTCTTTCCCACTCTCCAACGGGGGAGCTGGAGAGATTTCTGATTTCAGGTGGATCGTCTGTGCTCCTGTCTTTGGCCGTGACCTCGCCTCTGGCTCGTCCAGCAACCCCAGCTGTTCCATAACTCCATCTGCTACTCTATTCAAACATGTTGTTGTTTACTTAAATATCTAGCTGTTATCTTAACTTGTAGCTGTTTATCTAGACGTGTTTGTTTATTAGACATATACTTGTTGTTCAACCATGTAGTTATAGAATGAATTAAGCTCAGTTTTCTTTAATAGTTCTAGCACATCACCTGTCCGTTCGGGGTTGAAGATCTCTCCTTCATGTGGGAAACCCTGAGGTTTCTTAGTTAACACCCCCCAGGGGTTTTTTATGAGTTTTTCCTCTCCGTGAAGGAGGGTGTAAGGACAGAGATGTTTGTTCAGCTTAGTCTGTTTAACAACCAGCTATTGTTTAGTTTTACATGATTAATTTCTTTGTTGTTTCTTGCAATATTCTGATATCAGTCCAATGAGACGGCTGTGGCTGTGATATTGGGCTATATCAGGGGTGGGCAACTCTAGGCCTCGAGAGCCGCATTCCTGCATGTTTTCCAACATACCATGCTTTGGCATGTTCTAATTGACTGGACACACCTGAAGCAGGTAATCATGAGTCATGAGTGGGGCTTGGATATCTGGAAATCATGCAGACACTCTCGAGGCCTGGAGTAAGCACTTTGTGTTATGTTTTATATGAAAAGTGCTTTATAAATAAAGATTGATTGATTGATTGATTGATTGATTGATTGATTGATTGGTTGATTGGTTGATTGATTGATTGATTGGAGTTGCCTATCCCTGGGCTATAAATAAAATTGAACTGAATTGGTGAGAATTACAGTTGGAGGTGCATGCCAGCAGAAGTGTCAACAGGAATGTGGGGTTGTTAAACCAGCTCATGTGGAGGATGGGATTCACAGACCAGTGGAAAAAAACAGTTCATCTGGGGACAGAGTCCACATAAACTACAAGTGAGGAAGGAGGCGCGAAGGACCAATCGGAGATGAAGACCCAGCCTAGTGTTTGATTATGCATAATCATTGTGTTTAAACGGATGGGTCAAGGGTCAGAGGGCGTCTTCTTCATCGTGCCTGGTGTTAGAACGTCCATTTAGACGGTAGCAGAGAGGGACATTTTGAAGACCCAGAGCTCTGTTATTAGCACTTACATGTTTGGAATAAATCTTTTGAGTGGAAAACCTAAAAATCATTCCAGAACTCGATTCTTGAACATGAATAATCAGAAAATTATAGCATACAATGCCCATAAAAAAAGATTTTCATTTGTGAAAAAAAGTCAACGCTTTTTTGCAGATGCGAAGCAAAAAACTTGCTGATAAGCTCCTGAAGCTGCGGTTGCGAATTCTGTCCCGGTCTTTAAACGTCTATATGATTGGATGGCCACAAATCAAACTGTCCAATCAGAGAGCTTCCTGAACCGCTGCAGACTTTAAGGGGGATATCAGTGTTGACCAAGAGGAATGGTTTAACATATTACACATTTATTTTAGATTGTATTATTAAAACCTTTTAAAAGAACGTTTTTAGAAAGAAAGTTTTTAGTCTATTATGTATTGTTTTTATTTTTGGTTCTTAAGGAGCTTCAGTGATTCCAAATATAGTTTGAATTTGTTTATGAATATCAAACATTTTGGGGGATCTTTATATATTTATGCTAAATTTAGCAAGACGAAGGATTTTATTTAAGCAGATTTCTTCTCATTTATTTTCTAATATGACAATAAATATGATGTTGTTTAAAGTAAATGTTGACAGTTGTGGGAAAACCTTTCCCAGCCAGTTATTTACTTCTTCCCAAAATGTTTGTATTCGGGGACAAAAAAAAACTAAATGTTTTGTGGTTTCCATTTCTTTTTCCCATAATGTACACATATTTTCATTTATATTAAATCATAATCTTAAAAATTCTTTAGAAGGATAGATATCATTTCATATTTTAAAATGAGTTTCTTTAACTTAAGAAAAAATTGGGAATATCCAATTTCAAGTTCTTCACTTCTTTACTATACTACTTTGATGGTAATTGTGCTTTCATAGGCTGGTATAATAGTGTACTTTTTATTAAATGAATACATTCCAATGGGACGGCTTTGATAACTTTAGCATAAACTGATTTGTTTGAGATAAAATGATATTCATAACTGAGAAACTGACCTCCGACCTCCAGGACCAAATGTTCTGTTCATAACATTCACTGAGAAAAAGGGATTTGTTCCCTTGTAACATAAATCTATTACAGATCACAGACGTCAGCAACCGGTCAGTCTGATGACCTGCAGAAGTTTGCAGACGACTCAGTCTTTGTTGGTTTCATCAGCAGAGGGGAGGAGTCTGAGTACAGGAGTGTCATTGGTGACTTTGTCTCATGGTGTGAATGGAACCACCTCCAACTCAACATCACCAGAACTAAGGAACTGGTGGTGGAACAGAAGAAGATCCATGTCTCCTGTGACCCTGTTTCCATCCAGAGGGTCAACGTGGAAGTACCTGGGAGTCGACATGGACAGCAAACTGGACTAGGGTCAGAACTCTGATGCTCTGTATAATAAGGGTCAGGGCTGGTTCTACTTCCTGAGGTGGTTCAGGTCGTTCCACATCTGTTTAACCATGATGAGAATGTTTTCTGAGTCTGTGGTCTCTAGTACCATCTTGCTTGCTGTAGTGTGCTGGGGCTGCAGGTTGAGGGTTGCAGACACAAACAGGTTAAATAAAGTGATTTGCATGTGGGGGTGTTTGGGAGTTAAGCTTGACTCCTTAGAGACAGTAATGGCGAGAAGGAGGCTTAAGAAAATGCAAACCATCCTGGATAACTCCGCCCATCAACATGAACATTATCAAGATTTTTTTTTTAATCTGACATAGTTCATCATTCAAGTTATAATTCAAAACAACACCATTCTATTTACAGGTAAATCTAAAAGAATGAATTTCATTCACAAGTTAAACATTTATTGTCAATCTGTTGTTCTTAGATTTTTTATTCTTGGGTTCAGGTCAGGGGAAATTGCAGGTTGATCAAACACAGTAAAACATGTTTAGGGATAAGCAGATTTAGGAACCTTTAGTAAAGTGGAACTTCTGTAAAAAGCAACTGAAAAATAGTCACATTGGGGAGAGAGTAGCTAGACAACAGAGGACTGTGCTGGGAAGAATGACTGGTGAGGAAGATGAAGAAGACAAGGGAAGAGTCACTAAGATGTGGATGTTACAGCGTGCGTCATTGACAAACTAAAAGTTTATACATGTTGAAGAATTCCCTCTTGATCTTTTTTTCAGTTCAGGTGCATTCACACCGCTCATAATTTGCGTGGCCAATTTATGTGGCCCGCCCCTCTTTCACAGCATGGCCAAAAAAGTGTTCCCTAATCTTGCCGCCCCGGTCGAATGTGAGAGGAGCTGACAGATGCTGTTTTCAGTCTGATCACAACATGAAGCTGTAACGGGGTGTAACGGATCACAAAATCCACAGTCTGGATTATTGTGTCACAGTTTTAGACTCAAGTTTGGATCATTTTTCGGATCAGTAACATGAAAGAAAGAACAACTAAATTAAAGCCTACCGTATTTGTTAAAGCTTCAAAACACATTTTATAAAGCATATATAAAGCACTGCTTGTATTCTAACATTAAATTGTGTTTATTAAGCCCTATTGAGAAAAACAAAACATTAACGACATCTTTCAACTCAAGATCTTCCTATGTATAAAAAAAAATAGTCCGGATACCCATACAAACAAAAATGCATTTTGAGACATTATATCGAGAAGAAAAACAAGCAACATTTTATTGAACAAAAAAAAAAGTAAGAGAAGCAGGGGATGTCAGAATTTCCTACTTCAAATTCACTGTGTCTCCTGCTGCAATAAAACCCCTCCCACTGGTTACAGACAGAGCAGCGGGTTTCTCCTGCCACAGTGAGGGGCGCCTGCAACTCCTCACCTTAGTGTAAATATATATGTCTATGCTCCTCACAGAGAGAGTCCAGATGATTTCCTGTACTAGCACGTGGAGACGTGCACTGCTCATCGATGCTTTTGTCGAGCTCTTAAAATTAAATAAACTGGATCTCTCATCATCCCCATCATCGCCCTCCCTGATGAGGTTGAGAAAAGCTTTTGACGGAAGCTCTTCCCACATCCTGCGGGAGCTTCATGTTAAAACGCCTTTGGACAAATGTAAAACAACAAATTTCACGCATTTTAAAACAAAGACACTAATTTTAAGGTGCAAATTGTGTGTGAATGGAGATACCTTATATCTTTCAATTGTGTCCTGTCTCCAACAAATTCCAGCTCAAACAGCTGTTCCTAACTTTAGACGTGAGGCTCCTTTAAGACCCCCTTTCCCCTCGATCAGGCACAGTGGTGCAGAGTTCAGGTGTATTTGTCATGTGAGCCAGTGTAGCGATGGCTGGGGCTACAAAAGGCAGATATTTGGTATGCACATCAACCTTTGAAAAAGTTCAGATGTTGTTTGTTTTTGTGGGAGAATCGCAGACACGCAGCCAAAAGTTAGGGTTAGGATGACGTCAATGGATGAAATCATGAAATGGACGGCACTCACACTAAGAGGTAACTGGAGCCCCAGAAAGTTAGCCGTTTCACTTCTGGGTAGGAAAAAACTCAAGAAAATAACTCAAATTCCATAAGTAATTTGTTATTTCGTGTGCCAAAGGGAATATATGATCATATATATAGATATGGTTTACTCTGAAAGACTTAAGAAAACCACGGTATGGCACTTTTAAATGATGTGCGGACAAGGAGGTAGGTGGGGGTAACCTGCGGTACATGTGTGTGGCGAACCGTGGCGAGTGAAAAATTCAAATTAAAACTGTGAGCGACATTGGATGGCCCGCAGGCACTACCCGCACTTACCGTCGCCGCTACCTGCTTAAGCCCTCTGCCGCCCGCCTCTATGCCCCACCACCGCACTCAACACCCTACTTTGATCCGACCTTACTGGCTAAGCAGCCTTTCTGTAAGGATGGTTTAAGCTGTCTGTGAGAAATAGATGGAACAGATCGACGTACTGTACGTCGCTGAAGAATCTGCAAAAGTAAAATCTTGAATTTCCTTAGCAACCAAGGTTATTTGCTACCCACAACCACAATCCTATTAATACTTTCCGGTCTTATAATGTTCTGTCGAGCTCAAGTCAGGGCTCAACATATGAAATTTTCACAATATTCCGTCAAACAATGGATGAGTATTAAGAGTCCGCCATGGGCACAGGGTTTAAGATACACAAATAGTAATGGTACTAATTTGCTCCAAATTGCTTCCCAATGATGCACTAGAACGCGTGGATACCCTTTTTACGACATTCCGATAAAACATGTGTGAACTAGCTATGGTCATAGCAGCTGCAAGCTCAGCCTTCCCATTGATGCCTGAAAAGTTACAAGACGATCAATGAAATAGGATGAGTTTTCCATTTGTAGTTGGTACTAAAGGTGTTTTTTTTTATACAAGACAAAGGTGATTGAAAATTCTGTAGTGGTTATAGACTCTGGCTGGCGGCATGTTTGTTAAGTTTTGTAAAAATCGGAAGAACCAAAGTGTAATTTTCCCATATTGTGGAAAAGCAGGAAAATCGTCAAATCTCACACTTTGCTAACAAAATAGCCATCAAGCAATGGGTCGTGTAGGCATCCCATAATAGTTTCAAAAGTTCTCCTGGATATCCCCAACACGTGTGTTTTGGTTTCATTTGTGTATCTGTAAATATTTTCTTTTGGCTCCCTAAACGATTTTCGGTCGATTCTTTTTTTTTTTTTACGATATTGCTCGCTGTGATATTATCGTCGGTCAGTGACTTTGTCTAAAAAGTAATGTACAATTTTTCCTAGGTGTGTGCAACTTTTGGTGAGTTTTTGTGCACGTGGCGGGTGTCAAAACACACATTTCAATTTTATTTCACTTTTTTTTTTTTACTTTATTTTAAAAGATTACAAATGATAGAATATGTTTTATAAAAACTATTTAATTTAAACATCTCCTTTGAACATATGCTCAAACACAAAGTTTAACTGAATGCAAGATGTAAAAATGATTTTGCTGTGTGTGGTTTGATGATCCACAACACCACTGGTCAGCTTTTCATTTTTTACTCACCAGCCAAGTTAGCCGGTAGATGAAAAACATCTATCAGCCAGGAACATTTTTTTACCAGACAAATGATTGCATTATTTTACAAAGAAAAACTATAGGTGTTATTTAAAAAAAGATGATATTATGTTAAATACTGAGAGAGAGGACGTCACAGCACAATGAAAACATAAGAAAATACCTGTATTAAATGCCTCTGATTTCTAATCAGTCTTTGCTCTCTGCTTTTGGCATTTTCACACAATTATGAAGTGTTTAGTTTTCTATCCAAATGAGTTGTTTCTTCTCTTTAGCACAGATAAAAAGTGTCCCTGTGACCTCTATGAGGAGAGCGGTCAGTCAGTCACCTTTAGTCTAAACCCTTGATATATATAGAGAATGAAAATGATTTTCATATTTTTTTATGGAAATGAAACAGCATGAAAGTACTGTGTAAATAGTATGAATACATCTTAAATGTCATAATTGTAAACTAAAATTCAAACATGCTGAAAAAACAAGGACAGGTTTACTACAGGAGAGCAGATTTTCATAAATAAAAGAACCCTACATTTTCCCTGACACCTGACTGAAATGAAGTGCAATGGCTGTGCGCAGCACCTCAAAGGATGTGCTCGTGGCCAAAAAAAAGTAGGCCGGTTAGGGGTTTAACGGATTGGATCACTCGCCACGGTTCGGCACACACTAACCCCCACCCCCTGGCGTGCATCATTTAAACCAATTTCCAAACAGTACGCAATTCAAGCGTGAAATTCACGTCCGTCGTCTAAAATTTAACATGAGTCAAAGTCAATGCCTGATGCTTGTTTGAAAGTGTCAATGAGCACATTTTTTATGCAATATATGTGTGTGTTTTGAAGTACTTTATATATGTTTTATTAAAAATATGTCGTAAAACGACTTTTTTTAGCTTTAGTCTAGTTAGTTTTCCTTTTTTTTCCCTTTTTACTGATCCTAACCTTTAAACGTGATCAGATCTTGTGATCTGCTACACCTCTGATGTTGGTTATTTGGACATAATTTGGTTTCAGGACAGGTGACATTCTCCAAAAACAGGTACTTTGTGAAACATACCAAAAGCTTAAAACTATTTAAATAAGACTGTCACACTGAAATGAAAATGTATTAGTGATAAGAAAGAAATTCTTTATTTGGATCATGTGTTTTTAAATGTTAAGTCAAACTATAGTTTATAGATGATCTTTTTACTTCTCTGCAACAGTTGTTCTGTGCTTTATTGCCTGCTTCCTTCCCTAAACCAGGATGGTGGGGGGTTACGACCCTGTCCCTAGCAGATAAGGAAGGGTGCTGTTGTTGTTCAATGCAACATCTGCAAGGTAGAACTTAGGTTCAATGGCAGCCCCACTGATGCCTGAGCATATGTATGATCATGCTGAAGAGGGACCGTCAATTTTATTCATTATGCTGCTTAGCAATGCGGGTCCAACAGATCACGGATAATCTGTGATCCATACAGATCACTAGCCACGGTTCGGCACGCATGTAATGCGGACCACATTATTTAAATCAACTGTCCGTTCACGCCGAAAGTCAAAGTTGTTGCTTGACGTTTTTCCAAGTGTGTTAACCTGAAACTTCCGCCGCGTGTGGCAGGAACTCCTGTCAGAAACTGTTCTTGATCTCATCATGGAGGACGCGGATGACGACAGATCAGGTTTGTTTATTTTGAAGAGCTGAATAAATGCATCGGTGCACGTCTCTACGTCTGGGTTCAGAGAAACTCTCTATGAGGAGCAGCAGCTGTCCCACACTGTGGCAGGAGAAAGCTGCCGCTCTGTCTTTATAATATAACAGGGACATGCGGTCAGGGGAGGGTAGTACGGCAAGCGAAAGTTATCAGAAATCATCAGGAAAACCGGGTAGGGCAGTGCCTCACCTGTACATGTTCTACGGATAATATTTTTTAATTGGAATATACAAATGTTCCCTCAGTTAGTTACAAGAAAACAATTACTACCAAAAAATATTTTAAAGTCTATATTGACCTGTTTTATTTAAGATGTAGACATTAATTTAGACCCTCTAATTTAGACATTAGGGGGGAGAAAATTGAAATTTGCATTTTAGGGGGTACTCCAGATAGATTTGGCATTTTCAAAACTATTTTCAAGCATTCTTTTCTCTCAGTTTTTGTAGATTTGGTCTCAAGACACATGAATATAATCAGACACTACATGTTTTAGTATTTTGTTTGTGTTCAAAAGCCTCAATGAACAAATGTTTTCATGTGATGTGCGTGCAAGTGTTTGTTTATGCTATGAAGTTCTTTACTTATGTCTTATCAAATATATGTTTTTAATTTTTTCAAAAAATGTATTTTTGGTTTTTATTTTGCTGTTTTTTTCCTTTTTACTGATCCAAAAAATTATCCTGAATGTGACCCTAAAACACGATTCAAACCATGGGTTTTGTGATCCACTCCTACTTAGCACACATATTTCATGTGTTTTCTGTAATGTTAATAGTAATGTACTTGAATGAGAAATGTGGTAACATTCATTTTTTTCAAATATGAAGTTTTAGTGGTAAAAAGGTAAGTTCTTCTTCAAACTATGCCTTTGTGACAAGACATGACATTTACATACCAGACAGGTCTGTCAAAGACAATGGTTCAGGTGTAAAGAGCGCTCTGGAAACCCTCCTTCAGTCTGACACAGACAGTCAGAGTGAAGATGAGGATGGAGAATCTGAGGAAGACCTAAAGATCCAAGTTGTGATAAAGTGAAGTTTGTCTGTACTTTGGAGAGGCCGCACTTAGCTCCACAAAATGAACTTTAGTTATATTTATGTCAATGAGAGCAAACGTCTTTGTGAAAATAGTTCCTTTGTTTTAGATGCCAAACTCATTTGATTGAAGTCTTATTTTGATGCCAGAAACAAATGAAGGAAAGAAGCTGAATGATTCAGTAAGGATTTAATGAACTATTGTCTTTATTTTTAGTTAGCATATAGTTTAAACACTTCAAGTTTCAAGGTAATGATGGTTCATTAAAAGCAGCTACATTCTGGAGTGATACGATGTTTGTTTTAATCCCAGTTTAGGTGAGATCTGATTAGTCAACTAATCGAAATAATAATCGTGACTTAGAGCTGTCAAATGATCTCGTTATTCGTGATTCATTAATTACAGACATTTAAACGAGTTATTTTTTATTGCGTTATTCTCTTGCTTCCATACCATGCAAACATGGAAGAACATTACCCCGCTCATACCATGATCATTTTCAAACAACATAAATATTGAATAAATTATTAGAACTTTAGTCCAGTTATATTTATAAGTTTAAATCGTTTTTTACCAAAAGTGGACTATCTAAAAGCCGTGCGTCACGTTGTCATGGTAACAGTTTCATGGCGGCGATCTAATGTCCCTCAAAATCTCATGAGAGATGAAGGGTTTTCCTTCTTTGAAGACGTGAACATACCTAGAAGGTGAAGCTGAAGCTGCGGGTTCCAGGTGATATCCAGCAGTCTGCGCTGACCACAGAGCTCCTCCTCATTCTGGACGATGGTTCCTTCACAGAGTCTGAAGGTTTCTTCAGCAGCAGAAAGTTGCTCGCTGACAGACTCTTTCTGAGCTTCTGAAGACATGGTTCCTGCAGCTGCTCCGATCTTCAGCTCAAACAAACACCAAAGTCCTCTGAACACCAGCAGCTCCGATCATCTGCTAGTCTCACAATTTCATTTCATTTCATTTATTTATTTATTGATCACCTTGCACCACCAGCCAAGGAAGCCCAAAGCGCTGTACACAGGGAAACATAGAATTAAAACAATTAAACAAAGAGAATAAAAGCATTAAAAGAATAAAACCAATATAAAACAGCGTAAAACTAAAAACCAGGACAATAAAAGGGCTAGGTTGATGCTAAAATGCTGTAGTGCAGGAATAACTGTTTTCTAAAACTCTCCAAATGCTTGACCTCTCTAATTGCTGGTGGCAACTGATTCCAAAGTTTAGGAACCAGCACAGCAAAAGCACGCTCCCCCCGAAATTTCCGTTTAGTTCTAGGAACCAGTAACACGCACTTGTCTGCAGAGCGTAAGGACTGTGGGGGGGAATATTTTACAAGCAGGCTGGAGAGGTAAGAAGGTGCAGTACCTGCCAGGGCTTAAAAGTAAAAATAAGAATTTTCCTAAAAATCAGGTACTTCACCTGCAGCCAGTTCAAAGAGGCCAAGATTGGAGTAATGTGGTCAAACTTTTTTGCCCCTAAATAAATCTGGCTGCTGCATTTTGGACCAGCTGCAGTCTGGTTATTGAAGCCTTGGGTAACCCAGCACACAAAGAACTACAATCATTTAGTCTGGACAGCACAAAGGCATTGGTGACTGTTTCCAGGTTCTTTTTTGAAAGAAAAGACATAATCCTAGCCAGACGTTGCATCTGAAAAAAGCAGGACCTGGTCACAGCATTTATTTGGAGGTCCAGTTTCAAAGCAGCGTCAAGTTTCACCCCCAAGTTAGTGACCACAGACTGTTCAAAAGGGGCAAGAGAGAGAAGATCGACATCATGATCCTTTCGACCACTAGGGGTAAAGACAATTACCTCGGATTTGTTTTCATTTAGGTCGAGAAAGTTAGCTGACATCCACAACTTTAGCAAAGCAATCAGTTATTCTTTTAACCGTGTGGTCAGGTCCCTTGCATATAGGGACATAAATCTGGCAATCGTCAGCATAAAGGTGGAAATCCACCTTATGCTTCCGCAATATCATTCCTAGTGGCAACAAATAAATAGAAAAGAGCAATGGGCCCAGAACTGATCCCTGAGGGACCCCCCACTTCAGGGGGTAACACTTAGACGAGTATGGGCCCATCTTAACACAGAAAGACCTGTCTGAAAGGTAGGACCTCAACCACTGTAGTGCTTCCCCAGAAAGCCCCACCCATTGTTCCAGCCGACCAATCAGGACCTCATGATCGACTGAGTCAAAAGCTGCTGATAGATCAAGTAATAAAAGAACGACCTGTTCACCTGCATCTGTTGCCATTAAAACATCATTAAAATTTTTTAAAAGAGCGGTCTCTGTGCTGTGTCCAGACCTGAACCCTGACTGCAGAGGTTCCAGGATCTCATGTGCCTTTAAGAAAGAGATCAACTGTTTGCAGACAATGTTCTCCAAGATTTTTGCACAAAAAGGCAGGTTGGATATTGGCCTGTAGTTTGACAGCAAAGCAGCATCCAGCCCTGGTTTTTTCAGCAGTGGCCTTACAACCGCCTGTTTAAAATTGAGTGGAACTTGAGTGGACGTAAGACTTGTGTTTATAATAGTTAAAACTGCTGGTCCTAACACTGCAAAGACTTTCTTAAAAGAACCAAGCCGGCAGAACATCACAGGAGGACCCAGTTGGCTTTAGCCTTGATACCACCTTTCTGACTCAATCAGAGACACCAATGAGAAAGAATCAAGCTTAGGAACTGGTTTCTGTGGAGTTGGAGGTAGCGCCTCGTTCTGTTTACTTCCGGGTCACGTGCGGAAACTTTATTTAAAAAGACCCGTTTAAAAGACTAAATTTTATCTGAATATGGTCCTAAACGCTTCATATATTTATGAAAACAGTTTTAGGTCAGGAAATAAAAAATAAAAAGAAAATATAAATGGAAAAAGGTACCGTTTCGGGTAAATTTTATGAGCGCTGAGATGACGTCACCACACTATAACCAATCGCAATTTACACAATTCTACGAACAAAATCTCAGACTAAATAGAAGTAATCACACCTTTATAGTAATATATCAAGAGATGTATTACGTGAACAAAGAAAAACAAATAAAAAAAGAAAAAAGTTAATAAAAATGTCACCTAAAAAAGTTATCTATAGAAAAGTATATTATTCGTATAGACTACATTACCCAGCATGCCTTGTGGTCACGTGATATGAGTGCGGATCATTCCGGCTCCTTAGCTTAAAACTCTCAGAGCCGCGGTTGGTTGAGACTGGGGTGCGTCACATGAGTGTAAGTTGTTAATAATATATCTTTATTGGGTTTATTGAGTTACATCGTGATGTTTTAATGTCCAATATTAGTTTAAGGTTGGAGAGTCACAACCTTTAAATACTAAGTTTCATGTTCTTTGAATATGTCTGTATTTCACATGTTATGCTATTTCCTAGCTTGAATGTTAATTTTCATGAAAGTTGTGATAATGGTGAGGTAAATCATTGTTTCTCTTTTATTTTTTATTTCTCTGAGCATCTAGCTGAGTTGTGGAATGTATATTGTTTTCAAGTTATGCTTTATGTTGTTTCTTTATTCTTTAGAAAACCACACCCACATTACAATCCCTGTAAACTCCTGATGGTGTCCAAACAAAGGCAGTTCCTTTAGAATTCTCTGGATGTGAGTCTCCTTCTGACAGAGGACCTTGCAACAGCACACTCCACTATACACCAGATGCAACAAAAAATACGTTGCAGTCTCCAAAGAGATTAATTATGAGTATTAAACGTGTAACTGTAGACAGAAACAAAGAAAAACAATGAAGAAAGTAGAATAACAACTAGAGACGTTCCGTAAGAGAAGACAGGAGACGTGGATCAGGATCTGTGGCAGACCTTGCAGCCCCAAACCCCGACGCCTCTCACATATGTGTGACGCTTGTTCTGACCTCCAATGCCCGGCGCCGTTCTTTCACTGACCATAGTTTGAATTCTACTATAAAAATATAGGAGTGAATGACTGGCTGCTCTAAAGAACTTGTGACCAAAGTTAACATGTTTGAAAAGTAATAAAAAGACAAAATCAGAAAACAGCTCATGATTTTTGTTTCTCAATCTGTGTATCATTCGTTCATTCGTTTTTCAATTTAAAATCCCAAAACGAGTCATTTTTTTCGTGTTCGTTTTACTAAATCAAAAGTGGAGCAAACGGATCACGAGCGTTCAATTACGTTTTCCGCGATTTCGACTGAAAAGTCTGGGTCACCTGGACGCAATTTTTTTTAAGTGCTTTAACATGGTTAATTTAGAAGATTTCTCAGGTTTAGTGACAGAGTGCTTTCAGAAAAGTTAAACGCACGCAGAGATTTCAGAAATGTCGGGGAGAAGATTCTGTTTGAAGCAGCAGCTCTGGAGGAAAAGACGTATGACGGACGGACAACTTGAAGTTGTCCTTGTGTCACCCATAGATAAGGTAAGAATGACCCTTAAACGTATATTTATTTGATGTAGGATACACAATGTAATACTGGGAGGTTTTCCGTATCTGCATTTATGTGTGTAATATTTTACCATAATCATAATATTGACGCTGTCATAAGCAAAATAATATATATTGAAAATGAATAAATAAAATTGTAATTAAAATAACAAATCAAAGAGTCATATACTAACAACTTGACATTTTAGATTGCAGGCAGAGGAATACTATCGTGTTTGACTGAAAGAATGAATCAGGTTTAGGTGTTTTGACCCCTCTCTAATGCTTTCCTAGTACAGCCTGTTTTCTCTTCATTTTGCTGAGCTTGATTCCTGAATAAAAGACCAACTACAGCTGCTGGGTTTTCTTTTTCCAGGGATTTCAGTGGAGCTGGGAGTCCAGTGTAGAGGGAGCTGCAAGCGTGCAGGAGCAGGAGCTGGGGTCTGTTACCGTGGTACCTTCATCTGCAGAGGATCCTTTCTCAGAGCACGGCAGATATGATGCTGAGCAACGTGGACAGACTTTACCTGGAATAAGGTTTGCTTTATGACATTTCTCACCAAGCCTCTTCCAACTGCAGGTAAATGCTCTAGTATCAGGTAGCAACAGTCCAGTGTGAACACTATACATTAGTAGCACAGTCAAGAATGCCCGTTTAGCGCATTCCTGAACGTGCCACTCATGCCCGGTGTGTACGCAGCATCGGAGTTCAATCTTCGTCTCTTGAATGGCTTTTACCAGTTTAAAAGTACCATTTCTTTTTGCCACGACATTGTTTGTTGATTTGATTTTTGAATACATTTTGCTAAACAACAGTTTTTGTTGGTTTAATTCTATTAGTAGATTTTTTGTGCTATCGTTTGAAGTTGCTTAGCTGACCATTGTGGTTGTAGTTTATTCTGACACAGAGTGTAAATTGTTTAAGTCTGTGTGTTACCATGACAACACTAGACATATTTTGTTTACATCTTTAGTTGTAACACTTTCTATGTGACCAGTGAACATTTCATTTTTTATTTTTCTGTCAGGAGTCAGCGCTCTGTCTCCTCCGCTTGTCACTGGAGGGAGCTGACTTCAGAATACTGACCGTGCCGCATATCCCATCAACCCATGCGCAAGGAATGCAATGTGTTTGTCATTTATTAAGTCAGACAAGTGCAACTGTGTCTGCAGCTCACCGCTCCCCCAAGGGGAGGAGTCAGATGTGGGGAACAACTTTCATACATCCAGGTAAGTGACCTCTAGTGAGACTTCAACCTTATGTTCTCCTATCTCTGCTTCTCCTCTCCTCTCCCCCTGGACACTGACCTTGTTCAGTGAGAAGGTCAGTGTTTTTCAGCCTCTGATGGTTCTCCCGTTGACTGTATCAGAGAACTGGACTTCATGACCCCCCCCCCTCGCATTCCACAAAGGGAGTACCTGCTGTCTCCAAAAAGCCAAAATCCCATAGACTTCTATAGAGAAATAAACAGTTATTACTCAGTCATTCTATTGGTCAGAATAACCAGTTTTGTTTAGATACTTTTTTTTTTACATTTTCTTGATAAACCTTTTTTTATAATTACATTTTTCTTTATTGAAATGTATTAAAATTGTACTGACCAACCAGATGCCTCTGGTGTTTGGTGAAGAGTTGGAGACGTTTCAGAGCTGAAACAGGCAGATTTAAGAAAGACATAAAATAGTCAATATGACTGAAGAAACAATCAAATGATTGGATGGAGCTCTGAGATCTCACCTCAGTCCTGAGTTCAGCAGTCAGAAGTGGACTTGAGGAGCCCAGCTTTGGAACCTGCAGAGAACCAACAAACAGCAGAAACCCACACTGTGGGAAAGACTCCACACTTCTGACTGATGTTCACGTCCACTTTATTCTTCCCAGTAAAGACTGGGACAGAACACTGGAAACTCAAAAGAACAGAGAAACCGTTCTAATCTCTACTAGAAAACATGAATCACATGAACACCAGACACAAACACCAGTCTGTTTCTTTATCCACCTCTTTATTAATACATTTTTACTAAATCTTTGCTTCACAAAACTGTTATTTGTTAACATGACTCAACAAAATATAAACTGTCATTATTCTATAATTAAAACAAGATTGAAATGTTTATGAATCACATAAAAAGGGTAAGAATTAGAGAAAGGCAGAAATAATTCTAGTGTTGTCATGGTAACACACAGACTTATACATTAATGTCTCAGCATAAACCACAACAACAAAAACTCCCTAAACAACTTTACACAATAAAACAAAAGTACAAAAATCTACTAAAAAAATAAACAAACAAAAAAACACTATAAAAAAAGTCAATTTTAATCTGACAAATTCATAATTCAAGTTATAATTCAAAACAAAATGTTCAATCAATTCAAAAAGTGAAATTCATGATGTATAAAATCATTAAACAATGAAACGTATCAATCCTTTATTTTCACAAATGTGATCATAGTGGCTTATAGTTTAAAAAATGTGCCTTAGAAATGAGATAATTTGATCAGAAGAATCAAAAAGGATGTTATCAGCACTCATGAGATTTCAGAAAACTGTTCTTTTCTATGCATTCATTAATCACTTGTTCCTCCTTTTAAAGGGATCATACCATTAAAACCAACTTCTTGAGCTTTTAAATGTATTATACTGTTCATTCTTCACTATAAACAACCTCAAAGCAGTATTTTGATTCGTTCAGAATTTCTGAGTACCGTATTTTCCGCACTATAAGGCTCACCTAGGAGCCTTCAATTTTTTCAAAAGCTGACCATGCGCCTTATAATCCGGTGCGCCTTATATATGGATCAATATTGAGCTGCTACAGGTCTCGCAACTACGGTAAGCAGCCGCCGACTCCATTTTCCCCTGTAGAAGTAGTGCGCGGTGCATGCTGGGATATATAAAACTGCATTTCATTTCCATTTGTGTGTTTGTGCAAAATTTGTAGATTTAAACACATTCATTGTTTTTTTTCACTAACTTCTTCATTGCAATTTTTTTGTCTAAAAAAAGTCTTCTCACCTGGATGAATTCTCATGTGTCTTTTGAGATTAGCTATTTGACTAAAACTTTTATCACATTCTTTACATAAAAAAGGCTTTTGTCCTGTGTGAGTTCTCATGTGTGTTCTGAGATGAGATCTTTGGCTAAAACTTTTATTACATATTTTACACAAAAAAGGTTTCTCTCCTGTGTGAATTCTCATGTGTGTTTTGAGACTACATATTTGATTAAAACTTTTATCACATTCTTCACATAAAAAAGGCTTTTGTCCTGTGTGAGTTATCATGTGTCTTTTGAGATGAGAACTTTGATAAAAACTTTTATCACATTCTTTACATAAATAAGGTTTCTCTCCTGTATGAATTCTCATGTGTGTTTTGAGACTCGATATTTGATTAAAACTTTTATCACATTCTGTACACAAAAAAGGTTTCTCTCCTGTGTGAGTTCTAATGTGTGTTTTGAAATTAGATCCATCACTAAAACCTTTATCACATTCTTTACAAAAAAAAGGCTTCTGTCCTGTGTGAGTTCTCATGTGTGTTGTGAGAAGAGATCTTTGACTAAAACGTTTGTCACATTCTTTACACAAAAAAGGCTTTTCTCCTGAATGAGTTCGCATGTGTGTTTTGAGACTAGATAAAACACTAAAACTTTTATCACATTCTTTACACAAGAAGGGCTTCTCTCCTGTGTGAGTTCTCATGTGTCTTTTCAGATCAGATCCATGGCAGAAACATTTATCGCATATTCTACACAAAAACGGTTTTTCTCCTGTGTGAGTTCTCATGTGTGTTTTGAGATGAGATAAATCAGTAAAACTTTTATCACATTCTTTACAAAAAAACGGCTTCTCTCCTGTATGAATTGTCATGTGTCTTTTGAGACTATATCTGTGACTAAAACTTTGATCACATTGTTTACAAGAAAAAGGCTTCTCTCCTGTATGGATTCTCATGTGAATTCTGAAAGCAGACTCATAACCAAAACTTTTACCACATTCCTCACAGACATAAGGACTTTCTTCAGATTCAGTTATCATGTGTTCGGACATATTGTGTTCAATTCTTGTTTTTTTACCAGACTTTACAGAGGAAAGTCTCTTTTCTTTTGGAGATTGTTTGCATTTAACCAAATTTTTCTTCTTAAAGCTTTTTCTAACATCAGAATCACACTGACTTTCTGACACATTAGAGCTGACCACACTTTGGACATGACTTTTGTCTCTTCTTCTCTTCCTCTGATCTCTGTTCTGTGGGTCTGTCTCTTCATCTGTAGTTGATGTTGGTTCTTCATGTTGGTTTCTTTTTTCATCCTGACTATCAGGTACATTAAAGCTCTGCTGGTTGTTTAGATCTGCTTCACTGAGACAGTTTTCCTCATAAGTAGGAATCTCCATCAAAGTATCAGTCTCCTGCTTCAGATCAAGCTGCTCTTCATCCTGACTAATGTAGAACCCTTTTTGCTCCTCTTTTATTTGTGCAGGTTCTGGTTCCTCTTGCTCCTCTTTTATTTGTGCAGGTTCTGGTTCCTCTTGTTCCTCTTTTATTTGTGCAGGTTCTGGTTCCTCTTGTTTCTCTTTTATTTGTGCAGGTTCTGGTTCCTCTTGTTTCTCTTTTATTTGTCCAGGTTCTGGTTCCTCTTGTTCCTCTTTTATTTGTGCAGGTTCTGGTTCCTCTTGTTTCTCTTTTATTTGTCCAGGTTCTGGTTCCTCTTGTTTCTCTTTTATTTGTCCAGGTTCTGGTTCCTCTTGTTTCTCTTTTATTTGTGCAGGTTCTGGTTCCTCTTGTTTCTCTTTTATTTGTCCAGGTTCTGGTTCCTCTTGTTTCTCTTTTATTTGTGCATGTTCTGGTTCCTCTTGTTTCTCTTTTATTTGTGCAGGTTCTGGTTCCTCTTGTTTCTCTTTTATTTGTGCAGGTTCTGGTTCCTCTTGTTTCTCTTTTATTTGTGCAGGTTCTGGTTCCTCCTGCTCATCTTTTATTTGTGCAGGTTCTGGTTCCTCTTGTTCCACTCTGAAGTTCCTCTGCTGGTTGCAGAAATCTTCTTTCTCAGTCAGCCAGTGCTGAGGGAGAACTGCATGAACACAAACACAAGGGGCCTTTTATACTTTGAAAGGACTTTGTGTTTTGTTAAGCACCAATAAACATTTGAATCATCTCAGACAAATGATCTTCACTTCAATTTTAATCTTTCTATCCTACTATCCATTTTGTGAACTCTCTGAACCCATGTCTGAGTCATGGGGTTCCTGGAGTTTATACCAGAATAGAAAATTCAATGGAGAAAAAAAAATATGTGTTTTTCTTTTTCATAGATCGTCTTTTTAGCACTGAAACAACTTAATTCAGACTCAGATTATCCTTCAGGAATAAAGCAATCAAACACTTTAAACCAGAACAGAACTACATCTCATAACTAATGCAGGCAACTAAATCAAACTGGGCTGGTTTGTTCACCTGACAGCGAAACATTGCGTGTCCTTAATACTCAACCAATGAGTATTAAATTGTGTAATGTGCAAAAATGATCACTGAAATGTTACTTGGTTAATCGTAACTACAATCTATTGATTACTGATTTTCTTTACTTGTTCTGAAATTTGTACCAATGACTACTAGAATAATGTAATCACGTGTTCTAATGATAATCAATGTTTATTATCTATTAGTTACCTAAAGTGTGAATCAATCATGGTTACGGAGAATGTTAGAATTCTCTGAGATGAAAACTTGATATCCCATGTTTAAGGATTTCTTTTGGATTAATATAAAATTGTATTCTAATGATCATCACTAAATATTACATAACAGTTGCAGGATGTGTGATTCATGTTACTGTTTACTGAAATCATGAAATAATGTTTTTGGAGAATAATTAATAAGCCCGCTGTTTTGTTACATTAAAAACATGCACTAGAGCTGTTCAGGAACAGATTATGAAAACTATGCCAGACTATGAAATGAAGTAACGATGCAGGGTGGGATTATAGAAGTTCACTTCTTCCCACTCCTATCCAAGCAGTTAATCAAGCTCTACTAGACTTCCATTATTAATCACTATACTTAACGAATGTTACAAATGTGACTTAAGTGTGTCGTTTGGTTTTCATTGTTTTTTTTTCCATTTCTTTCAATCAATGCATTTCATTGTGTCAGTAATGAGTTTGACAATTCTGTGTGATTATTGTCATGTTCTATCCAATTTATGCTTGAGATAAACCAATCAATATCAGCCTTCAACGCAGACTTTTAAATCATTATATTTACAAAGTGATTTACGGCACACTTGCATGTTCCTTCTAAAAAAAACCCGGCAGCCTGTTTTTATCATCTGAAGCAGGTCCAACATGCTCAATCTCAGAAAGACAAACCATGATTCTCCAGCAAAAACAAAGTTAAGCCCTAAGCAGCAGCAACAGTCTAAATTCATTCATTCATCTTCTGTACCGTTTTGTCCCGTTTGGGGTCACTGGCTGCTGGAGCCTAACCCGGCCACTCATGAGGAAAGGCAGGGGACACCCCTGGTTAGGTGGCCAGTTTTAAATTCAAGACAAATTCAGAGAATTTGCTTTTAGTTCCTAGCTTATTCACAGAATGTTGACCAACATGTTTGTTAATTTTATGTTTATTCTGTAAAACATTAGAATGTCATTGTAGAATTAATGTTTTGTTTTCAAATGGAACTGATCAAGCAGTTTAATGTTGTTTTATTTGTGTTCTCTTTTGAAACTTGAAAGCTTTTTCCTTAATCTTTTGTTTATTTTGTAATATTGATGCATTTTTAATTTTTCTGGGAGTAAAGCTGAACTTATGTATAACTCTTACCCCCATGTGCAGCTTTTTGTGTTCTTTCGCCCCTCCTTCAGAGCTGCATCTGAATATAGGGCACTCCCAGAGTTTAATAAAAAGTAAGGGTCCGGAAGGGAGTGCCAGAAACGGTTGGGAGCTCCTCCTCTCCGATTCTCCTTCAATTAACTGTCTTTCTGCCATAGATTCACGCCACCAAAACATTCATAAGCTAACAGTCTTTTGGTCCTTCAAGCCAGATCTCAAGATACCCGAAGCCTCTGGCGGACAGGCAAAATTCGGGCAAGTCCATGGCCACGCAGGATTTTAGCAAATCTTAACACCTTTTCCAAGACCGTCTTTTGCCCGTTGGTCGGGGACAGAAGATTGACGGGCGTCAGAATGAGGAAAGACAGAAGGGTGAGTTGGCCTTCATTCAAAAGGAGTGAATAAAAAAAGGATGGCCGTGGCAGAAAAGAGGAGGACAGAGTCCTACGATTGTTTAAATTCCGTGGTAGAAAAACCTGACAATTCTAGACACTATCAGGTGGGGACAGAGGAGTCCTGGAAATTGCGCACAAAGGTAAAGGACGGCGGAGTCTTATGGAGTGGCTTATTGATCACCTTCAGTGAAATTCCATAAACGTGTATTTGAAAAGGTGTGAATTGAGTCTGAATGGACAAGCAATACCACTAGGTATTTCTGTCATACCAAAGGGTGGGAACAGAAACAGGAACCAGTTTTGGATGCAGAGGCTAAGAATCCTCCACTCGAAAGAGTAGAAGCTTGAAGATAATTACTACTGGATATTATTGCTGTCTCACTCAGAAATCAACCAGGTCATAGAAAAAAAGGCCGAGAAAATGCAAGGGAAAGCCAACAGAACAAAGAGGTCTTCTTTCAAAGGAAGGAAGATGATGAGACATCATATAGAAAAAGTGATGATTCTCCTCAGAATGAACCAGAGGAAGCAGAAGGAGGCCAGGTCCAGGTATTAATAACTCCGGGTCAGGCACCTGTGCCCCCAATGGACAATCCACTACCTCATGGTAAGAAACCTGCCCTCAAAAGGAGCAGTCCAGAAACGAGAAAGAAATTGAGGTCGGATCAGAGAACATTTTGGAAAAGGAATAAAGTTATGGGACAAGAACCCTGTAAGAAGATTTTGATGAAGGAGAAGGTGAATCCTGTGATACCTTCCCTATGATTAAGGTACCAAATCTGAACCCAGGGGCAGATGGTGGTCCTACCATGTTTATCTACAGAACATGGACACTGGAGGATGTTAAGAAGGTGGTTCAGGGAATTACTTCCCACAAAGAGGACGCTGAAACTTTCTGTTAGGAGAGGGAAGTCCTATCAGTTAAATGGACTGAAGTTCAGCAGGTCTGGATGGAAGCTTTGGGAAATGACTGACATACAGGGAAACTGGAGACCAGACGATGATGAAGGCAAACTGCATCATGCAGATAGTGGACTGAGACGACACGTTATGGAAACTGGGGCAAGAACAGCATCGCATTTCAGAAGAAGGGCAAATTATACTGAGATGGACGAGTACAACAGAAAGCGGGGGAAACTTTTGAAGATTACAGGAGTAAAATGACAAAAGGTGTTTAAAGTCAACAGCGGATTGCAGGAAGATCCTGATCGCAACAGCACTCATCAACTACGGTAGAAAAATGCCCTCCACGCTGGGTCAGACACACAGTCAGATATGAATGAATGAAACTGGATATGTACTTATGAGACAACATGACCAGAATAGATAGTGGGTGAACTGGGTGTAGAAATACCTTTGGTCTAGGGGAAGGGGATTCAGAAGCTTTTTCCTCTCAGTACCGTTCAGATATTTACTATTTTTATTTATCTTATCCTTTTAAAGTATATGTCCAGAAAAATATTATCATCATCAACATACACACATGGACAAAAGTGTTGGTACCCCTAAGTTAAAGAAGAAAAAACCCACAATTCTCACTGAAATCACTTGAAAGTTACAAAAGTAACAATAAATAAAAATTCTTTGAAAATTAAATAATCAAAATCAGCCATAACTTTTGAATTGCTGATTAACATAATTATTTAAAAAAACAAACTAATGAAACATGTGAACCGCTGTTCGCTCAGCCGTGGTCAACCCAGCCGCACTTTGAAAACATAAAAAACCAGCATGACTTCATAAATATTAGTTGTAAAAGGAATCATCAAGTCCAGAAGAAACTCTAGGTTAACTGTTCTAGGTCACCTTTGAGTTAAGAAGGCAAATTTTAGCACCTGCAACTGACACAGCACCCAACCCAAGTCATGTTAGAATAAGTTCTGTTTTTCAGTGAATTTCTACAAAACCACTGAATTATAATTTCCTCATAATTATGCATGATGTCATCACGAAAGAGGACTTTCTACCACTGGCCTGCTCTACAGTCCTTCTGAACTGTAGAACAAGGAAATACTATTCAAAGCCTGGAATTATGCAGCAAAGTTGCCACATCAAATAAAAATGTAACATTTAAAAACAGTAATTGTGACTTCACTGTCAATTTGACATTTCATAACTGACATATACAACTAATATGCAACTCAAGTAAAAATATGTTTGATAGAGAATAGTTTTCTTTCTGTTACACTTCTGTTTTCTAAGAATTTATATCATATCAGATATTTTAATATGTAGAGAGAAACCCTAACCCTCCCATCGAGTTTCAGGATCTGCCGTAAACCGTGTAATACTGGCGCAAAACATTTTCAAAGCGCGCCTGGCTTGAGCGAACAGCGGCTCACATGACCGCAGTATCCATCCGAATGTTCTGGAAGATGAAGAAGAAGTGAACATACCTATAATGTTGAGCTGAACCTGCGGGTTCCAGGTGATATCCGGCAGTCTGCGCTGACCACAGAGCTCCTCCTCATTCTGGACGATGGTTCCTTCACAGAGTCTGAAGGTTTCTTCAGCAGCAGAAAGTTGCTCGCTGACAGACTCTTTCTGAGCTTCTGAAGACATGGTTCCTGCAGCTGCTCCGATCTTCAGCTCAAACAAACACCAAAGTCCTCTGAACACCAGCAGCTCCGATCATCTGCTAGTCTCACAATCACAGCCACGTTGTCTTTCCATTCAACACTTATTCACTCATTTACGACACTTTAGCTAAAGATGATTGTTCGGAATCGAACCACGTATCGCTACATCTCTGTAGAAACCTCACAAACGTCCGAACAAAACGCCGCCGTCCGAACAACACAAGCTAACGCTGCTAGCTAGCGCCTCGTGGTGTTTACTTCCGGGTCACGTGCAGAAACGTTTTTAAAAAGTAACGTGTAAAACATTACATTTTATCTCAATATGGTCCAAAATTCTTCATGTATTTATGAAAACAGTTTTAGGTCAGTAAATACTAAATAAAAGAAAATATAACTATAAAAAGGTACCGTTTCGGGTAAAATTTATGAGAGCTGATATGACATCAACACACTTGAACCAATCACAATTTTCTGATTTGTACATATTTTTTGTTCCGATGGTTTGGATGACGTAACATCCGCATCGCGTCTTATTGAAAAATTGAAGTTTTTTTTGGATTTTTTTCTCATCAACTTTACTATTTCTTATCTGAAACTAGACTTGGATGTTATTTTAGTTTTGTATAATTTTTAGTGACTGATATTTGGTTTTGTGTTCTTTTTTTATGAAGTTCCTCTCGTGACCCGGAAGTTGCACGAGGCGCTAACAGGCTAGCTAGCAGCGTTAGCTTGTGTTGTTCGGACGGCGGTGTTTTGTTCGGACGTTTGTGAGGTTTCTACAGAGATGTAGCGATACGTGGTTCGATTCCGAACAATCATCTTTAGCTAAAGTGTCGTAAATGAGTGAATAAGTGTTGAATGGAAAGACAACGTGGCTGTGATTGTGAGACTAGCAGATGATCGGAGCTGCTGGTGTTCAGAGGACTTTGGTGTTTGTTTGAGCTGAAGATCGGAGCAGCTGCAGGAACCATGTCTTCAGAAGCTCAGAAAGAGTCTGTCAGCGAGCAACTTTCTGCTGCTGAAGAAACCTTCAGACTCTGTGAAGGAACCATCGTCCAGAATGAGGAGGAGCTCTGTGGTCAGCGCAGACTGCTGGATATCACCTGGAACCCGCAGGTTATAGGTATGTTCACTGCATCCACCTGCAGACAAACACATCCATGAACGTCACATGTTGATGTGAATGAATCTCTAGCATTGGATCGATCAGAGAAAACACTGGAAAGTTTGGTCCTGGTTGATGATCCAGCATTAGGAGGAGTTTTCTTCCAGTCAAAGTCAACCACCGGCCTTTTAGACCCAATTCCTACATCACTGTTCAAAACATTTCAGGAATGAACTTTATCAAACTCAAATGTGAATGAATTTGACGTTCATTCTTGTTCACTTGTTTGTTTACACACCTATTTAATTTACACTTGATTATCTGGAAGAAACCAGAATCAGCTGCACTGTTCAGTAGCAGGAATTTATCTTTGAGTCACACTGTTGAAGTTTTGGTTAAAGATGTCCTGAATCCATTGTAGGTCAGTCGGATTGTTAAGAAAGAATCAACATTGATTATAAATGGTGTCGTCAACCACAAATTATGAATCAAATTGTTGTAAAAACGAATTGTTACACCTTTTTAAAAACCCTTTCTGGGATCTTCACAGGAAAAATATTAGGAATACATTTCTAAAATCCTCAAAGTAGGATTGAAGATGTTGAACTCCTCACTACAAACTTTATACACTTTTCTCAGACACACATGAACATTTTCATACTTTTCTCTTTTGTTTAAACTCTCAAAGTCCAAACTTCTGTAGAAAATAAGTCCAGGATTATAGAATGAAGATCGCGCGGCCAGACAGGAAAGAAAATACATCATGAGTCTATGACATTGTTAAGGGGGCGGGGCCAAATGTGGAGGTTGAATTTGGGTTGTTGCATGTTGACCCCTGATTTAGATCCTAAAACCCTTAAAAACTACAACATGACCCACCGCTTTTTAATAGTCCGCTTTTTGTTTAAAAAAAGGGTTTAAATTGAAAAATAATAATATTACATATTTTATTTGTAAATGACCATAAAATAAGTGGGGTAATGTTCTTCCAGGTGTGCATTTCAGACGTGAACGGATGTCACAGATGCAAGAGAGATTTTAAAATGCTTGTAATTAATCAATGACGATTAACGCAATAATTTGACAGTCCTAATTTTTAATAGTCGACTAAACAACTTTTATTGAACATGTTTCACCTTTAATCCGAGTGGCTTCTTTAGTTCAGTCTGACTGGTGTTGAGTTAGAGTTATATATCCTCCCACTCAGGTTTCAGTCCTTTCATAGCCAACAATGTCCTTTCATGACGGAGTCATTGTCCCCCTTGTTTTTAAGTTCATCACCTCTCTGAGGTTCCACCTCTGGATGACGATGATACCTTTTGTCCTGCTGAGTGTATTTGGGCATTGATTTTAAAACAGGATTGTATGGATGAGAGGTTGTGTCCAAGACCACCCCTTTATTCGGTGAAGGATTTTCTATTTTTACAAAGATGGCTTCCTTGACTCCTCTTTCAAACCAACCATGATCCCTGGAGAGGATCTAGACCTCACTGTCCTTGAAGGAAGGTCCCTTGTCTTTTAAATGGAGCTGAACGGCTGGCTCTGGTCCACTAGAATTGGGTCTCCTTTACTGGCTCATTCATTTGTGCCGTGGCTGCTTAATTTCCCCAATGTACAAGTCATTCCTAACTACACTTAACTGCATACACCGCGTCCCTCTGCTTGTGCCTGGGTGTTTTGTCCTTGTGCGGCCTCTCCAAAGTAAAGCCAAACTTCACTTTATCACAACTTGGATCTTTAGGTCTTCCTCAGATTCTCCATCCTCATCTTCACTCTGACTGTCTGTCAGACTGAAGGAGGGTTTCCAGAGCGCTCTTTACACCTGAACCATTGGCCCTCTGCAGTTTTGTATTCTGTGTCTCAGTAGTTTTTTGTGTCTTTGACAGATCTGCCTTGTGGGTAAATGTCAAGATCATCCAGTTTAACCTGTTTCATCATTTCTTAAAACCACTTCATCATCCACCATGAACACGGGTCTCATGTCTGTCACAGACATTCTCAGTATTGACTCAGTCAGGACATTTGCTTGCTGAGGGGTGCATGTCTTGTCACAAAGGCGTAGTTTGAAGAAGAACTTACCTTTTTACTACTAAAACTTAATATTTGAAAAAAATGAATGTTACCACACTTCTCATTCAAACACATTCCAGAAAACACATGAAAAATGCGTGCTAAGTAGAGTGGATCACAAACTCATGATTTGAATCGTGTCACTGTTTTAGTTTCAAAACTACAAAATAAAAACCAAAGATTAATTTTTTGAAAAGCTTCAAAACATATATTTAATAAACCATATATAAAGACCTTCAAAGCATAAATGTACATTCACACACATATCGCATGAAAACATTTGCTCTTTGAGGCCTATTTATAAAAACATAACATCTTTGAACTTTGAACACAGACAAAATGCTAAAACATGTAGTCTCTGATTATATTTACATGTCTTGAGACCAAATCTGCAATAATTGACAGAAAATAATGCTTGACAATAGTTTTGAAAATGCCAAATCTAGAGCTGGGTGAGATATCGATATAACTGATTAATTCAAATTTTTTGTTTTGGACGATTTATTTTTGGAAAAATCAATTTTTTTCCCTCCAGCTCTGCTTTCGTGGGCTTCCGTTGTTCGGAGTAAGATCAGTCTGTCTTTTGCAACAAACAGACATGAAAGCAGCAGCAAGTAGAGGAGCTTCTCCTGCAGGCCCAAAGAAGCAAAAAAAAAAGCTGGTTGCACAATATGTATAAGCGCACGCGACACGTAGCACCCACCACTCCCGTAGCTTCTTCCGTACATCTCTGTGTAGCTTTTATCTTAGGCTGATGGAGCCGCAGGGCGTGCCGGTTTTTAACAGGATCTGAACAGAAATGGAAGATAAACCGGCTGGACTCACTGCACCAACAGAGTTTAATTTTTAAAAAGTGTTGATTACATACATAAGTGTTGATAACATTACACAGCCTTTGATGAGCTGAAAAAAGCCCCCCTTCATGAGACCGCTACATCTTTACTGTCAATGACATAATGACAAGAATCCAAAACTTCATAATGCTTTTAGGGTTTTTTTGGTCTGATTTCATATGAAAATGAATCAACTGGAGGTTGAATTGAGAACATCTGCTCTCCTGTAGTAAACCTGTCCTTGTTTTCTCAGCATGTTTTAATTTGAGTTTAGGGTTAGATGACATTAAATATTTATTCGTACTGTTTAGATTGTACTTTTATGCTATTTTACTTTCTTAAAAGATTTTTTTTAAATTCTCGTTCTCTGTATATATGTCAATGGTTCAGACTAAAGGTGACTGACAGCTCTCCTCATAGGGGTCACAGGGGGCTTTTTATCTGTGCTAAAGAGAAGAAACAGCACATTTATAAAACACTTCATAAAATGTGAAAATGCCAAAAGCAGAGAGCAAAGACTGATTAGAAATCTAAGTCATTTACAGCAGTTATCTTTTGTTTTCATTATGCTCTGACGTCCTCTCTGCATTCAACATTATATCATTTTTTTAAAATAACACCTATAGTTTTTCTGGGTAAAATAATGCAAATGTTTGTCCGGTAAAAAAAAACGTGCCTGGCTGGTAGATTTTTACATCTACTGGCTAACTTGGCTGGTGAGTAAAAATGAAATGTTGACCAGTGGGTTGTGACTTTAAACTTGGAGTATAAAACCACACGCAGCAAAACCTGCTTGAAGGTCGTAGCAGCCTGAAACAGGCACTCCGTCAGGAGCTAAAAGTGTTTCTCTTTAGGAGTTTCTCTTTTAAGCTAGTGGTAGCTCACGAAACATCTGCTGCATTGATCTACAGACATGTCTTACAGCTTCCATTAAGTTGAACTTTGTGTTTGAGCATATTTTCAAAAGAGATGTTAAAATAAAATAGTTTTTGTTAGATATATTCTGTCATTTGTAATTTTTTTTAAGAGAGTAAAAGTAGGAGGAAAAAAGTAGATTAAAATCAAAAATTGAATTTTGTGCTTAAAAAAAACGTGATTTAAATTATTTTGGCCATATCGCCCAACTCTAGCCAAATCTATCTGGAGTACCCCCTAAAATGCACATTTTCTCTTATCCCGTCCCCTAATGTCTAAATCTTAAGTAAAACAGGTAAAGTTAAACTTTTAAATATTTGTGGGTTTTTTTTGTTTTATTGAAACTAACTGAGGTAAAATTTGAATATTTCAAAGATCTATTATTATCCGTAGAACATGTACAGGTGAGGCACTGCCCTACCCACTTTTTCTGATGATTTCTGATAACTTTCGCTTGCCGTACTACCCTCCCCTGACCGCATGTCCCTGTTATATTATAAAGACAGAGCGGCAGCTTTCTCCTGCCACAGTGTGGGACAGCTGCTGCTCCTCATAGAGAGTTTCTCTGAACCCAGACGTAGAGACGTGCACCGATGCATTTATTCAGCTCTTCAAAATAAACAAACTTGGGCTATGTCCGAATTCATTCATTACTCACTATATAGTGCACTATATAGTGCATTCGCCATTTTGTAATCCAAAATTAAAAAATCGAGTGCACTAGAAATGTCCCAGAATCCTCTGCTAAAAACAAGTGTGCATCGATGGTCACTACTTTGGAAAAGATAGACCACAATGCATTGCGTTTGAATGCCTTTCAAGATGGCAGAAGCAATTTGCTCAAGGAAGACATAAATGTAAGTATTTAAGTATTTGTAGTAGAATATAACATTGATACAAATGTAATATGATATATGCCATATTAGATAATTATTTTACCGACGATGTATATTCTTCTGGAGCTCACAAGTTTTGCTAACGCTATCGTTCTGCTAATGCTAATGGTATTGTTTTGCTAATACTAACGCTTTTGTTTTGCGTTGAAGGCGGAAATATTCATTGTAGATAATGAGTGATTTCTACCTGTAGTCATGAGTTGAAAAAACAATTTTAAAATGGGTTTACACATGTAGAGACAGACGAGGGCGTCTGACGTACAGAATTTGATCTGCCTGCAGATGGCGAAACAAACGCTGCGCCTCAGCCGCCGGGTGGGAGTACGTTCCCAGCTGAGATGTTTATTAACTCATCATTGAACTGTTAATCATTGTCATTGGGGTAAAGGTTTTTGTTTTTACTTTCTATTTAGAGCAGTGATACAGGTGACCCATCTCAGTAGTTCAGCCAGAGCAGCCAAGAACTGAGTGGTAGAATTGAAAGAAAACATAAAAGGTTTGTGAAATGAAGGCTTAGACAGTTCCTTGTAGTTTTAATTATTTCTTTGTTGTTATTTGAAAGAACGTATAAGGCTTCCCACCGGCAGTGGTACTGAAGCAGAGGAACCATCAGCAGCTTTGTGGAAGTGGTTCTTCTTAGTGAATGAGGCGATTGGCAGCAGAGCATCAGTGAGGCCTCAATTCCTCATTTCCTGGGAGGAGAGCCCTTCCACATCTTCTGCACCATCCCCTGCCTCAGTGCCACAAGAACAGGGGCAGACAGGGAAGAGGAGACAGAAGAGGCTTCTTCAGCCAAGAGGCGTGGCGGCCTATTCAGTCTGAGGCAGAGAGGAGGAAAGGGCAAGAATGGAGGAAGAGCGAGAGGACTTTCTTAGAAAAAATGTCATTTGAATTGTTTTAAATAATCAATTTGCAAAAATTATTTATTTGCATGTATTTTTAAAAATATGAGCCATTTTTAACAATCTCAAGAATATTTTCATATAAACATCAAAGATAAATATTTACAATTTCATTTTATATTTAACATTTACTTTTGATGCATTTTAGCAATAATCATGGTCCTGAAGAGCCGTTGATCTGACAGTTGGAGCTGACAGGAAACCAGAGATTTGTCCTCACAGACAGACACCACTTTGCTCATCGCTTCCTGGTGTTGTGGCTCCAAGCAGACCCCTTCACTGATGCACTGATCATCACTGATGGTGCAGGATGGAGCTGAATTATTCTAACTGCAATAGTTAGTTTTACTTCCAACGCCTCTAGAAATATTTCTCTCCATCTTGTCTTCTTCATCTCAAATGCTCTCTCCTCCACAGAGCTTGTCCTGGCGTGGTGTCGGCTGTAACGGGATCAAACGCATTCCTCACGGGTTCCTGTAGGATGTCAGCAGGGTGATGGGATGCTCAATGCAGGGACACCCACTGTCACCCAAAATGATGAATCCTTCAGGTGGGTGTTTGATAAAAATTAGTCTGTAGAACCTGTGAATCATGGACTGATCCTGGATATCCACCAAAAATATGTAAAAATGTGGCATTAGAGTCACATACAGCCTGCATTTGGATTGAATAAAAAAGCTTCCTGTTAGAATAACAAGCTGCATTTTCTTTTGGGGTCTTTATTCTTATGTGGCAGACGTTGATCCTCACGACCTTTTGGAAAGCAGCAGATCCAGTGAGCTGCTCAAAACCAGCAGCCACTAATAGCAGTTCATCCACACTGGAGACCAGCATGACGCTGCGCATCAGCTGGAGGATGTGGTCTGCTGTTCTGTGGACAATGTCACTCACAGTGGAGCGTGGCGAGTCAAAGGTCCTGGCTAACACACAGGAAGATGTGCCAGATGCCTGCCAGGAAAGGAACACCAGGACCTCAGTCTCCTGTCCTCCAGACCGTGAGGAACCCAAAGCTGCTCCACCAGATGCTCTATGGTTCAGTGGGTCGACCCAACATCCGGTCTGGTGTCAGGCTGACCGTAAGCATAGAGGGCCAGAACACGAAAGACCTTGTAAAATGTAACATTAATCATTGTATTTGTTAAATTTGGTTTTATTTTTGAATGTTTCTGTTTATTCTGATGGCTCATGTTATTTATTTGTTTGGATTTTCATGTTAATTTTTAAATATGAAAGTAAGTATTTTTGTTAAAAACGAGTGTGCTGTAAATCCTTTTGTAAATAAAATGATTTAAAACACTTTGTTGAAGGCGGATCTGGTTTGACTTTAAAGAAAAAAAAACACAACACTTTCTCTGAACTCACTAGAGTGTTACAGGTAATTATAAAATATAATAACCAGAATCAAATCATGTTGGAAAAAATGGTTAAACTCTTGCCCAGCAGATGGTGTAACCCTGAGTAATCTGAGACGTCTCTACAAATTGCCTCATTTCAGATCATTTTCAGTTTGATTGGACTAAAAACAGTTTATTTATTGTCAGCAGGAACATGGAAAGATTAATATAGAAAGGTATTTTCAGTAAAGTACAGAAAAAATGCCAGCTCGCACAACCCTGTAAATGGCTCAGCTGTGTGAAAGATAAACATTGCAATGGACTAGTTATTTATCAGTTAATTACTGAGCAAAAACAGGATGTTTCTTCTCAAAATGTAAGCAATTTTATTTTTTTATAAACCATCCAGGTTGTTTTTATCATCAGAACACAGTACATTTATAAATTGTCTTAGTCATATGTTTACATTTATTAGGTTTTTACTTCGGCAAACCGGCAACATAATTGGCGAATGACAGTAGTTCGCCTCCAGACCAGGTGGTGGCGGTAATGCAACCATTCTGTTGTTTGTCCACCGCGATATACACACGTGGACAAAATTGTTGGTACCCCTCAGTTAAAAAAGGAAAAACCCACAATTCTCACTGAAATCACTTGAAACTTACGAAAGTAACAATAAATAAAAATGTATTGAAAATTAAATAATCAAAATCAGCCATCACTTTTGAATTGCTGATTAACATAATTATTTAAAAAAACAAACTAATGAAACAGGCCTGGACAAAAATGATGGTACCTCTATAAAAGTTTGAAAACTATTTGACCAGACTGACATGATTAACTCAGGTGTGTCCTTTAATTGACATCACAGGTGTTACCAAACTCATAATCAGTCAGTCTGCCTATTTAAAGGGAGACAAGTAGTCACTCTGCTGTTTGGTGAAAAGGTGTGTACCACACTGAACATGGACAACAGAAAGCCAAGGAGAGAATTGTCCCAGGACATCCGAAAACAAATGATAAACATCTTAAAGGTAAAGGCTATAAGACCATCTCTAAACAGCTTGAACTTCCTGTGACAACAGTGGCTCATATTATTCAGAAGTTCAAGACCCACGGGACAGTAGCCAACCTCTCTGGACGTGGCCGCAAGAGGAAAATTGATGACAAATTGAAGAGACGGATCGTTGGAATTGTATCCAAAGAGCACAGAACAACCTCCAAAGAAATTAAAGGTGAACTCCAAGGCCAAAATACAACAGTGTCAGATCGCACCATTCGTCGTTGTTTGAGCCAAAGTGGACTTCATGGGAGACGACCAAGGAGGACACCACTGCTGAAAAACAATCCTAAAAAAGCCAGACTGGAATTTGCAAAAATGCATGTTGACAAGCCCCAAAGCTTCTGGGAGAATGTCCTTTGGACAGATGAGACCAAACTGGAGCTTTTTGGTAAGACACATCAACTCTATGTTCATAGACTCAAAAACCAAGCATACGAAGAAAAGAACACTGTCCCTACGGTGAAACATGGAGGAGGCTCAGTCATGTTTTGGGGCTGCTTTGCTGCATCTGGCACAGGGTGTCTTGAATGTGTGCAAGGTACAATGAAATCTGTAGACTATCAAGGCATTCTGGAGAGAAATGTGCTGCCTTGTGTCAGAAAGCTTGGTCTCAGTCGCAGGTCATGGGTCTTCCAACAGGACAACGATCCAAAACACACAGCCAAAAACACCCAAGAATGGCTGAGAGAAAAGCGTTGGACTATTCTAAAGTGGCCTTCCATGAGCCCAGATCTGAATCCCATTGAACATCTGTGGAAGGAGCTGAAACATGCCATTTGGAGAAGACACCCATCAAACCTGAGACAACTGGAGCAGTTTGCTCATGAGGAGTGGGCCAAAATACCTGTTGACAGCTGCAGAACGCTCATTGACAAATACAGAAATCGCTTCATTGCAGTGATTGCCTCAAAAGGTTGTGCAACAAAATATGAAGTTATGGGTACTTGGTTAATGATCTGTACCCCTAATGCTAAGCACAATGAATTGTTTGACAGTTGACAGTCCCTCTTCAGTGTTATCATACCTAGTCACAATGTGGTTCCTCTTCAGATGCTCATGCATCAAAGTGGTACTGCCATTGAACGTAAGTTCTGCCTTGCAGTTATTACATTGGACACTTTTTTCTTTTACTTCCTCATCATCACTAGTACAATTATTCAAATACCTTCTTTAACAGAAACCATCTTTTTAGTAGTAAAATTATCCAGTACATCAAAAAAAACCAAATGATCAGAAAGACTGACATCCAGCATAAAATAAAGGCAGGGACAAATCCCTCCCACCCAGGAGGAAGGTGCCAGGGAGAGACAGGAGTCCATGTAAAGAATGGTAAGTGTGGATCAACCAGGCTCCTTTGATGTTGGAAAAGATTTTGAGGCCCAGAACATGAAGATAAAGACCTGAACCAGCACCACAGGGAGAACCCATGGCTCTGAAGTAATCCCACCTCATGGCACAGCGAGAGATCTCAGGCTTCCCCTCCCCTGGTGGAGAGAGGATCATCAGGCAGAGGAAGCCAATGACTAAGGAACACAACCACCACTGAAAGTATGACTCCATTGACATATATTAATTTAATGGACAAAACAAGGTGTTGACGTCACCCAAAGGAAACGCCTCACGAAATCAGGCCAGAACTTTCTCCGTCATTTCCTGATGTTCAGGCGCCATATACCAACCCGTTGACAGTAATTGGTTTGAGTCAGTCTGAGTCACAGTTTTAGAGGAATTACTGTCCCCAATCATAAGTGAGTTTGTTCTGACTTGTTCAAACTCCACACCCCTCCCACTGAAAGCGAGCTTGGGAGGATCTCTCAATCAAACCATCGAGGTGGGGTGGCTGCAGGCACCACATGCTTTTACTGAGGCATCTAATTGGTCAGTTTATAACTTGAATAACTTACGATAAAGAGAAAATATCCTCAATAAAAATAGGCTTATAAAGAACATGTTAAGAAGATAATATTAGAGCAAAAATTTTTATTCTCCATCCATCCATCCATTTTCTTATGCTTATCCGGGACCGGTTCGTGGGGGCAGCAGTCTAAGGAAAGATGTTTAGACTTCCCTCTACCCGGCCACTTCCTCCAGCTCCTCTGGGGAGACCCTGAGTTGTTCTCAGGCGAGCCGAGAGACATAGTCTCTCCAGCATGTCCTGGGTCTTTCCCGGGGCCTCCTTCCAGTGGGACATGCCCGGAACACCTCCCTAGGGAGGCGTCCATGGGGCATCTGAACCAAATGCCCGAGCCACCTCAACTGGCTCCTCTCGATGTGGAGGAGAAGCGGCTCTACTCCGAGCTCCTCCCGGGTGACCGAGCTTCTCACCCTATCTCTAAGTGAGCGTCCAGCCACCCTACAGAGGAAGCTCCTTTCAGCCGCTTGGATCCAGGACCTCGTTCTTTCTGTCATGACCCAGAGTTCATGACCATAGGTGAGTATTGGGGCGTAGATCGACAGGTAAATTGAGATACTTGCTTTCTGGCTTAGCTTTCTCTTCACCACGACAGACCGGTACAGCGACCGCATGACGGTGGACGCAGCACCAATCCGCCTGTCGATCTCACGCGCCGATCTTCCCTCATTTGTGAACAAGACCCCAAGATACTTAAACTCCTCCACCTGGGGAAGGAGCACTCCACCCACCCAGAGAGGGCAAACCACCTTTCTCCGGTCGAGAACCATGGCCTCAGACTTAGCGGTGCTGACCTTCATCCCAGCCGCTTCACACTTGGCTGCAAACCGTTCCAATGCATGCTGGAGGTCCTGGCTCGATGAAGCCAACAGGACAACATCATCTGCAAAGAGCAGAGAGGAAATCCTGTGGTTCCCAAACCAGACCCCCTCTGGACCCTGGCTGCACCTAGAAATTCTGTCCATAAATATTATGAACAGAACCAGTGACAAAGGGCAGTCTTTAACATGGGGCTTAAACTCACAACCATGACTTTAGGTGTCTGCTTTCCCTTCCCACTTGGTGTGGGAAGGGTATGTGTTCTCTCTCTCTCTCTGGTACATCTTCGTTTAGGATGTCCAAAATTGTTTGCGGCTTCCAGTGTTGTCTTTTCTGTGAAAACCTATCAAAACGGCTCTTTAAGCGTTAAAGGTTGCCGACCCCTGACATAAAGTATCGGTGTGAGGAGTATGTGTTTATCAAAAGTTTCACATAAGTGGGTAGTTTTTTTTTAAATCTATAAAGTTTATTTGATTAGGTGTTTGACCTACTGAAGACTGAAAGAGCAACATCCCATCTTACTGTCTTATCTTTGACTGAAAACTAAGAAGTTACATTATTTTGTTTATTTAAAGTCCAGAGCTGCTTATAAAAGGGGATTTGGGTTTTTCTTTTGGTGCTTGACAACCCACAAAGACCTTAAAATCATAAAAGGTCTCCTTATTTGTCTTTTTGTCTCTGCAGTCCACCGCCAGCATTATGTGAGTGAAAAGGAGGATCCTTACAACCAGCAGAGAAATTTAAGAGTGGAACAAGAGGAAGCGGAGGCCCCACAGATAAAAGAGCAACAAGAGGAACCAGATTCTCCACAAATTAAAGAGGAACAGGAGGAACCAGAACATCAACAGATTAAAGATGAGCTAGAGGAACAAGAACCTACACATATTAAAGAGGAGGAACAAGGACCTACATGTATTAAGGAGGAGAAACAGGAAGAAACACTACCTCTACTGACAAAAGAGGAGCAAGAGGAGTTCTGCATCAATCAGGATAAAGATCAGCTTCCTCTGAAACTTGAGACTAATACCTTGATAGAGATTCATAAAAATGAGGAAAATGAAAACAGTGAAGCAGATCTAAACAATCAGAGTTTTAATGTAACTGTTAGTCCAGATGAAGAAATAAGCCAACATGAAGAACCAACATCAACTACAGATGAAGAGACAGAACTACAGAACAGAGATCAGAGGAAGAGAAGAGACAGAAATCATGTCCAAAGTGTGGACAGCTTTCACATGCCAGAAGGTCAGAGTGACTCTGATGATAGAGAAAGCTTTAGGAAGACAAATGTGGTTAAACTTAAACTATCCCCAAAAGAAAAGAGACTTTCCTCTTTAAAATCTGCTAAAAGAACAAGAATTTCCCACAATAAGTTCATACACACGATAACTGAATCTGATGAAAGACCTTATGTCTGTGAGGAATGTGGTAAAAGTTTTGGTAATGAGTCTCAGTTCAGAATTCACATGAGAATCCATACAGGAGAGAAGCGTTTTTCTTGTACAGAATGTGATCAAAGTTTTAGTAATGAAGGAAATATCAAAATGCACATGAGAACTCACACAGGAGAGAAACCTTTTTCTTGTAAAGAATGTGATAAAAGTTTTAGTCAAAAAACGAATCTCATAACACACATGAGAACTCACACAGGAGAGAAGCCTTTTTCTTGTAAAGATTGTCCAAAAAGTTTTAGAACTATGTCTCATCTGAGAAGACACGTGAGAACTCACACAGGAGAGAAACCTTTTTTGTGTAATGAATGTGATAAAAGTTTTAGTCAAAGATCCAGTCTCAAAACACACATAATAAGTCATACAGGAGAGAAACCTTTTTTGTGTAAAGAATGTGATACAAGTTTCAGTGAAGTGTCTAGTCTCAAAAGACACATTAGAGCTCATACAGGGGAGAAGCCTTTTTTGTGTAAAGAATGTAACACAAGTTTTAACCGAAAGTCTAACCTCAAAACACACATGAGAACTCACACAGGAGAGAAACCTTTTTTGTGTGAAGAATGTGAAACACGATTTAGTGAAGTATCCAGTCTCAAAAGACACATGAGAACTCACACAGGAGAGAAACCTTTTTTGTGCAAAGAATGTGATAAAGGTTTTAGTCAAAAATCTCACCTCATAACACACATGAGAACTCACACAGGAGAAAAACCTTTTTTGTGTAAAGAATGTGAAACAAGATTTAGTGATGTGTCTAGTCTCACAAGACACATGAGAACTCACACAGGAGAGAAACCTTTTTTGTGTAAAGAATGTGATAAGAGTTTTAGTCAAAGATCTCGTCTCAAAACACACATGAGAACTCACACAAGACAGAAGCCATGTCTAGACCAAAAAAAATTATGAAGAATTAAGTGAAAAAAAATGAATAAATATGTTTAAAAAGGCTAATCTGCAAATTAACTCCAAACACCAAGATCTTACTCAGCCTTTAAATGGTCTCTCAGTCTCAGTCATTAGAATCAAATAGATTCTATAGCACTTTACAGAACTGTGTGCAGATTCTGCTTTTATTTTCTAGCAGAACTTGAATTATTTCGACATTACTAAAGGTTCCTAAATCTGCTTATCCCTAAACATCTGTTACTGTGTTTGATAGGCCTGCAAATTGTTTGTGAAATATGAGTTCTTTTTGTGGACACTTTTCATACCCAAAAGTAAAAAGACTTGATCTCTGAGGCACCGCCTATTGCTCCTTTTTTGCCCCTCCCATTTCACAACGTCATCCTAGAGCTGGCTTCAGCATGCCTGTGCGTGTTGGTGCACGTAAACAAACAACATCCGAAATTTTTGCAAAGATGGATGTGCATATTGGACATATAAAATGAAAGTGTATTACAGATCAGCGCTAGCTCAACGGAGCAAGTGTGTGTGTTAGCCTGGGGGCTGTGCTGTCAGACTCTTCCTGAAAGGGGCTGTCCTCAATCTATGACATCAGCTCGTGAGAACCAGCTTGTTTTGATGGGTAAGGGAGGTTTTTAGAAGATACTCAGAGATGCTGAACGGATCAAAATACCACTTTGAGGTTGTTTATAGTGAGGAATGAACAGTATAATAAATTTAAAAGCTCAAGAAGTTGTTTTTTCATGTTATGGTCGCTTTAAAAGGAGACAAGTGATTATTGAATACATAGGAAAAAAAGTTTTCTGAAATCTAACATGAGTCCTGATAACATCCTTTTTTGATTTTTCTGATAGAATAATCTAAATTTCTACAACACTTTTTAGGTTGTTATTTTAGATTTACCTGTAAATAGAATTGTGTTGTTTTGAATTATAACTTGAATTATGAACTATGTCAGATTAAATTAAAAAAATGTTGATAATGTTCAATTTTATTTGGTTCATTTTTATTAGTAGATTTTTGTACTTTTGTTATATTGTGTAAAGTTGTTATGGTAACTATTGTGGTTGTAGTTTATGCTAAGACAATAATGTCTAAGTCTGTGTTACCATGACAACAATTGAACTATTCCTACACATCTCTAATTCTAACATTTTTATTTGATTCATGAATATTTCAATATTTTTTTAATTATTAAGCAATTACAGTTTATATTTTGTTGAGTCATGTTAGCAAAAAGAAAAGATTTAGTAAAAATATATTAAAAAAGAGGTGGATAAAGAAACAGACTGGTGTTTGATTTCATCTTTACATCCCTAATGACAACACTAGAATTATTTTTACACGTGTATAATTCTAAAACTACTTATGGGATTTGTAAACATTTTAATATTGTTTTGATTATAAAATAATTACAGTTCCCCTGCGACAGACTGGCAATTAGTCCAGGGGTGTCCCCTGCCTTCGCCCATGAGTAGCTGTATTAGGCTCCGGCAGCCCCGTGACCCCGAAAGGGAAAAAACAGTATAGAAGATGGATGAACGAATGAATAATGACAGTTTATATTTTGTTGAGTCATGTTAACATATAACAGTTTTGTGAAACAAAGATTTAGTAAAATGTCTTAATAAAGAGGTGGATAAAGAAACAGACTGGTGTTTCTGTCTGGTGTTCATGTGATTCATGTTTTCTAGTAGAGATTAGAACGGTTTCTCTGTTCTTTTGAGTTTCCAGTGTTCTGTCCCAGTCTTTACTGGGAAGAATAAAGTGGACGTGAACATCAGTCAGAAGTGTGGAGTCTTTCCCACAGTGTGGGTTTCTGCTGTTTGTTGGTTCTCTGCAGGTTCCAAAGCTGGGCTCCTCAAGTCCACTTCTGACTGCTGAACTCAGGACTGAGGTGAGATCTCAGAGCTCCATCTCTAGAGGAAGTCTGTTCAGGTTCACACAAAGAGATAAATCATGGAATCGGTTCATCAACAGAGAATCATTTTTCTGGAGGCGTAAACATTATTGAACAATGAAAAGTTTGATCAATAATAATCTTATCAGATCAAACGCAGGAACATTTCCCCAAATCAAATCTGTTCTTGCTCCTGTCTCTGGTGTGAAGAGGAGCAAATATTTCTTCTCTTCACATGGAGTTTCAGAGGATGAAGATCCAGCGTTCAGAGGATGAAGATCCAGCGTTCACAGAGGATGAAGATCCAGCGTTCACAGAGGATGAAGATTCAGCGTTCAGAGGATGAAGATCCAGCGTTCACAGAGGATGAAGATCCAGCGTTCACAGAGGATGAAGATCCAGCGTTCACAGAGGATGAAGATCCAGCGTTCAGAGGATGAAGATCCAGCGTTCACAGAGGATGAAGATCCAGCGTTCACAGAGGATGAAGATCCAGCGTTCAGAGGATGAAGATCCAGCGTTCACAGAGGATGAAGATCCAGCGTTCACAGAGGATGAAGATCCAGCGTTCACAGAGGATGAAGATCCAGCGTTCTCAGAGGATGAAGATCCAGCGTTCAGAGGATGAAGATCCAGCGTTCAGAGAGGATGAAGATCCAGCGTTCACAGAGGATGAAGATCCAGCGTTCAGAGAGGATGAAGATCAAACCTTCACGTGTTGCAGCAGCAGTTTCCATGTTTGTGAGGATTTGCTGAAGAACAGCTCAGTTCCAGATCACATCATGATGTTTGATGTTTTCTTCATTCCAGGAAATCATCTCTGTCTCCTTTGATCTGTGCTGAATCAGCACTTTTACTTCTTTAAACTTTAGATCAATCATTTAGAATCACGTATTTATATATTAACTTATTCTTAGGATTCTGATGAACTTCATAAAGATGACTCCTCCCAAATGTAGAAAAACTAAAACAACAAGTCATCTGTTTCTGCATCTGTTCAAGAACAGGTTTAGTCCGGTCGGTGTCGTCCAGGTTCTGTGCAGATGAACACTATGCAACAGAACTCTGGGTCTCCTCTACAGAACGACTTTGTTTTTCAAATCCATCTGTGTCTGTTCTAAAAGTAGAAGTTCAGTGTTTAGTTACGGTTTGTATAAAGGGTTTGTCTAAAAAGATGAATTCTCAAATTTACATTTCATGAAGCAGAATCTTCTGTTTAAGTTGAACTTGTTCTGGTCTGTGAAGACCATTCCTCCTCCTCTCAGATTGTTTGAACTTCAATCCTGCTGCTGTGAATCGAAGTGTTCAGTCAGAAAACTGGAGGTTTCCTTCATTGTCACCTTCTCAGCACACAGAGATCAATGTTCATGAAACAAAATTTCATTTCTTTAGACCAACATCAAATTCCAACCATGAAGGGACTTGAACCCTCAATCTTCTGATCCGGACTCAGACGCCTTGTCCATTAGGCCACATGATCTGTAGGAGCCCACAGAGCTGACAGAAGTCTGGTTCTGATCCATCAGATCTCATTAACAATAATAAGCAGTTTCCATGTTTGTGAGGATCTTCTGTAGAACAGCTCAGTTCCAGATCACATCATGATGTTTGATGTTTTCTTCATTCCAGGAAATCCTCTCTGTCTCCTTTGATCTGTGCTGAGTCAGCACTTTTACTTCTTTTTCCTTAGTGATTGTGGTGTTTGGAAGTCTTTTATTTTGAAATTCTTCAAGGATGTTCCTCATGGTGGGATTTCTAGATCTGCATGAGCTCATCCTGAATCTAAAAGACACTCGAGCATCAAAGAATCAAAGCCACTTCCTTCACTCTTCATCAACATAAAGACCCAGGTTTGATCCAGGCTTCCTGTGGTGGAGCGGTCGTCACAGTGAAGAAACTGTTGGTGAAAGGTCCTCCTCCCTCACACTGATGTTTCTGATGTTCAGACTCATCGTTCAGCTGCAGAAATGCTTACTGTTACACATGAGAGGGCAAAAAAATAAAAACTAGAATAAAATGAGGGGACTTTTTTTTATTGTTGTCTCAATGAAAATAAGAAAAAATCCTAAAGATCAGGAGGCCTGAGCAGATGGCGCCCTGTCTGGTCGCCAGCTCCTCTTCCGGGAGCCGTCATAGTGAGCATTTCCACTAGAGCAGAGATGTCAAACCGGATCGCACAGGGGGCCAAAATCCAAAACACACTTTAGGTCGCGGGCCGAAAAAAAGAACATTTATGAAACGAATTAAAACAACATTTTCAAAACTTTAGAACTTTTAAAACGTAACTTTTTAAACATAAATATGAATAAAAACAGTCAAGAATATTATTCCAGAATAAATCAACTTAAACCTTAAATAACTTTCAATATTTTGCTCTTCATTAAAAACATATTCTGTCAAAATTGTACAAGTTAGACATAAAGTTACAGAAAACACATCCACAATTCTTTACTTTTATGTCATTTTATATAAAAAAGAATAAACTTATAAACATCCCAAAAGACTTTTCTCTCCATAAAATATATCCTGTCACAATCATACAAATATAAAAATGCTTCAGAACAAAGCAAACAAAGCCTGGAAATAAAAATGGAATTTGTGTTTTCCAGCAAACACTAATCAAATCATTCAGTTTTCTTTGCTTTTGTGTCGTTTTATCAGAGCTGGACTCCAGGCGTCGTTTTTTAACATCAAGTTCATTTTCCGTTTGGTGTGAGATCTTGTGTTTTTGTGAAACACAAAAGACATCAACATTTTAAAAACCTGTTATTGTCAGTTTTAGGTTTTAATAAAACATTAAAAACTAAAGCAAAGAACTTTTAACTTGAGATTACTGCAAAAATATTCAATGTTTTCCTAATTTTGTGCGACATCAACAGTAAAAATCCTCCCAAAAGCTTCCATGTTTTCATAAACAAATGATCTCCTGATTATTTATTCATATCTGAAAAAGTGCAGCTGTGTTACTGCCTGCATCACCCGCTGTCTTTTCAGTGCAGTTTAACGTCAGGTACAAACACCAAGAAACGATAAACTTAAAATAGATATATTGAAAAAAGATGTCATAAAAATGTAGAAATAGTTCATAAAGAATGACATCATTAGCGTACTCCTGGGTAAACTAAAGACACACAACGCGATGAGCCAGTTTATTAGGGATTGAGCAATCAAGGTTGCACTCATGCGCCGTTTCACCTCACAGCCTGTGCTGCCATTTTAAAGAAAACACGCAAAATACATCCAAGCAAACATACAAAATGCAGCCATTTTGTGGCTGGAACCCTGGACCGAACCCAAACCCAAACCCGTCCATTTTATGTGCACCAGCCCAAAGCTATTTCTGCCTGCAAATGTAGGATCTAAACCGGCCAAATGGGCAGGAAAACGCCTTTTCTGGAAACACTGGTTTTAGGCAAGGCATCTGACACACTGCATGATGGGATTTGTAGTTACATCCATAATGAAGGTCACAGACACATTTTGATTGGGTCTTCTGTCAGATCTGGCAGCACAAGGAATTGTGGGACACCATTCATTTAATCCTTCTGGGTGGATTAGGGTTTAAGAATGCGTTTTTGTCTGTGTTCTATTGTTTGGCTGTTTTACTCTGTTTTGCTCTTGTACCCGGCTTTGCCCAACAGTAACCGGGAGCGCCTGATCACGTAAATGTATTGGGCGTTCCCCTTCTCTTGTAAAGAATAAACAAAAGTTTTAGTTCTATTTTTAATCTCAAACCACACATGAAAACTCACAGAGGAGAGAAACTCTTTTCCTGCCAAAAAACAAATGTTACAACAGTTTTAGATAGATATATAATCTAAAAACAAACATGAGAACTCACAAAGGACAGAAACAATTTATCTAGGAAATAATTTAGTTAAAACCGTACTTAGAACAGACAAGGAAATTCAAATAACTTCTGCAGGGAAAGACATTTAAATGGGAGAGGTAAATATACTTATAAAAATAAGTAGCAGTTGTCTTTTATCATGAAATAAACTGGATACTAATACAGAACTTGTACCTGCAGCTTGAAACTTTGTCTTAGTTTGATTTTATCTGGTAAAAAGGTTATGTGTTGATATTTAATCTTGATTTTCTTGAGTGAATGAATCCTAAATGGAGCAAATATCATGAACGTTTAAATTCATTCTCTGTGATTTGGTCTGAGACACAATGGTGACCCAGACGTTGTTTGGTGAAGATGTACGAGCTGCAGGTGAAGAACAGGAGATTATGAAGCTCAGTTCATGACTTGTTTTTTTAAATACTGATGTAATCCTGATGGATGCTGTTTTCCAGGTCATCAGCTACTGCAGGCAGGAATCCCGGCTCCTCTTCCTGTCCTTAAGACATCCTTTAAAGCCGATCAGGCTTTCCAAAGGACCTGCAATCAAGAACATATTTTTAGAGAAGAAGGTCCCATAATAATTCATTATGTCCAGGATTTACAAACCTTTACAGATCAGAGAGGCCAGACGTTCCTTAAAGAAGCAGCTTCAGCCTCTGAAAGCGTCTGAGTTGAAGTAAATCCACTTCAATCCTGCAGAACTCTGGTCACTTTTGTTTATCTGCTCTTCCTGTAAAGCATCTTATTCCTTGACAATTGAAAGAGAGAGAGAGAACTGGGAGACATGCATTCTGCTGATTGAATACAGTTTAATGTTTAATTGAACTCATTATTCGCTTGACAGACAGTTTATTAGACTCTTTTTCATTTGATATTTTCCTTACTGCATTTTGGTTCCTTTGTTCATGATTTGATTTCTTTACATTACTATGCGTTTTGTAGTTGCAGTGCGATTACGTCATGAAGTTGACTCGTTTTTTTTTTCATTTAGATTTTCTTGTACTTATTTTGTCATGAATTAAAACAGGTTTTGTAAATATTGGAAACCTTTCTGAACCTTATTGGGATCAGTTAAGCGTTTCATGCGTTTCTTTTTAAATAAAGTTTCTGCACGTGACCCGGACGTCACCAGCAGGAGGCGCCAGCTAGCAGCGTTAGCTTGAGTTCCGAGGACTTTGGTTTGTTTGAGCTGAAGATCGGAGCAGCTGCAGGAACCATGTCTTCCCTTCAGTCTCTGAGAGAGTTGATCAGCGAGCGACTAGCTGCTGCTGCTGAAGAAATCTGCAGACTCTGTGAAGGAACCATCGTCCAGTACGAGGAGGAGCTCTGTCGTCAGCGCAGACTGCTGGATATCATCTGGAAACCACAGCTTCAGCTCCACCAGATCGGTATGTTCACTTCTTCTTCATCTTCCAGAACATTCGGATGGATCCAGGTTCTAGTGGACCCATGACTGCTTCTGTCTTCGGTCTAGCCTTGAGAGTTTCTGCTGTTTCATCGTTGAACATCCTGTCGCCGAGCAACCGTGACGTCACTGTCCCTAACATAGAGCAGCCGTGAAGCATGGAGCTGTAAATGGGAGAGTGTTTGGATTGATGTTTGATGTTTCAGTCCAGTCTATCTAATGTAGTGTTCATACATGTTCATTTTCCTCAAACAAATCAAAGACTAAAACAGTTTAACAATGTTTTAGTACAGAATAACCAACAACACAGAAAACATTCACATAAAATAAAAGAGCGATCTGCTAATTAGAAATAATTAATACATTTAAAAACTTGACATAGTCTGCTAGTTTTTGGTAACTTTTAATTGTAGATTTTTTATTTTCCTGAAGACCAAATACATTTTTAAGTAGTTTCTTAAAACTATTTAGTAAAAAGACATTTTTTTCTTCTGTGGACTAATCAACTATAAAAAAATCATTGAAACTAATTTGGTATTGTCGACATATTTGTTGTCATTTTGAATAGTTATAATAACCACTAGCGCACAAAGGTCATTTGGATCGCACAGCACAACAGGAAGTTCTGAAGGCGGTTTAGCCGTTCCTCAACCACAGAAGAAGATAGATGCAAAGTGATGTTTCTCTGCAGCACAACAGCCGTGCACGAGCACCTGAAGGAAGCATCCTGGAGTCATGGCATCTTCCTCACGTCATTGACGCTTCGTCCAGGTAGTTTGTACTCACATCTTTATTTTAAGAGAATATGTGTCATGTTTTCTATCATCCTGCTATAACTGGGCTGTAACAAGTATCTGAGTATTCTGATACTCAGGTCAGCTCCCAAAATTTCCAGTATGAATATTAGCAACGTCCAAGATTGCTGATTCACAATCTTCCTAAATATGGTAGAATGTAGTAAAAATAAAATTGGGGGAAAATGTACTTTTGCTCTGAAATGCAGAATAATGGTGGATGTTAAGTTTGTTAACCATAATACACGGCAGTACTATCACCTTCAAAATAAAGTGTTGGTGAAGATTCCCATTAAGAATTCCCAGTAAAACTAACAAGTGCGTATTTGTAGTTGAAAAAAAGCGAGACTGGAGTTCCATTTACTGACAAGTTCTGAGAAAATTCATTTGCTTTAACACCGGAAATTGAGCTCTGGTGTTTCCATTCTCTTGATTCTGGTAACTCTTCAACGGTTTACATGCTTAACGTAATTCTGGTGGATTCTGTTATGGAGAAAAGCGGCCTTGCTCTGATCTGCAGCGCTGCATAGTGAAGGGATTACGTAATCAACGTGAGTCGCTGATTCTTCAGTGTAGAAAAGCAGCTTTTCATGACAGCTATGCACTGAAATGCAACGCTTTAGAACGTTATGTGTTGCAGAGCAGTGAGGAAAGAAAAACTGTGCAGAACATTTTCGGTTGCGGTTAACAGTGAAGTCAGTGAAACGTGGAAACTCCCCCGCCAGATGGTATGTCTGAACTCTAACCGTTCAAGGTCTTTGCTCCTTGATAGTGATGTGTTGTGGGTTACATCTCATTAAGGTACAACGTCCCCCCGTCTTTCTAGTCCCTTTTATCTACCGGTCCGCTCTCACCAGTTGGAAACCCTCCAGAGTCACGTCAGTTTGGCGTGAGTTTCATGAGCCAGGTCTCTGTGAACAGCAGGAGACTGCTCTGCCGATGTTCCCGCTGCAGTCTGGTTAGTTCTTCCATTTTACTGGGAAGAGATCTTACATTCCCCCTGGGGACGAATGAACGTTTGACTTGTGGCGTCTCTTCCTCTTCTGGTACTAAACTGAAGCTCTGCAGCATCTCATGTGACGCCATACGTCTTTGAGAATCTCCAGAAAAAGAATCCAGAGAAGAGCGGCAGGCATGCCACTACTCTGATCAAATGTAAGAAGTCCACGTCCGTCAGAAAAAACAAATTCAACACAACAACAAAACAAAAATGTATACTAAACAGGTAAGCTAACTTAGATGTAACTAGCACTGCAGCACTACTGTACGGAAAAAAAAGTAAAAACACTAACGAGAATCACTAAGGTATTTTTGATTCAATTAAACCTATTAAAAAAATGTGCCTAATATTGTAAAGCACACAACTTCATGACAAATATTCACAGCCTCTAACAAAAGACACTAAATAAAAACATACATACGGTAAGGTCATAAACGTACTTTATGAAAGTTATTGAAATGTTGCTGAACTTTTGTTAACTTACTCGCCTGTTTTTACAGAAAACTTTCAAAGCCTGAAATAACCCAATAATAGAACAATTTTGTAACAGCACAAAGACAAAAGTGTGTGTTGTTGTGCAGGTCATTGACCACCACCTTCCATGTATAATAAGTGTGTTTACAGTGTGTTGGTGTGTGTGTGGGGTGGGGGTAATTGACAACTGTAGTTTGTTGGTATTGGTGAGATATATTTTAGCAAAAATTCTTTGATTTGGTGTTTGACCCACAATCTCACCTGACAGAGAGAAGGCTCTGGTTCAAATCCCAGCTGGGTCCTCTTGCTTGCTTCATAGGTTAACCTGACATTCTACATTTCCCTTAAGTATGGATGTGAGTGTGTGTGTTGTGTGTTCCTGTCCAGGGTTTACCCCGCCTTCACCCAACAGTAGCTGGTATAAACTCCAGCAACCCCATGACCCACACATGGGTTCAGAGAGTTCACAAAATGGATAGTAGGATAGAAAGATTAAAATTTTAAAGTGAAGATCATTTGTCTGAGATGATTCAAATGTTTATTGGTGCTTAACAAAACACAAAGTCCTTTCAAAGTATAAAAGGGTCCTTTGTGTTTGTGTTCATGCAGTTCTCCCTCAGCACTGGCTGACTGAGAAAGAAGATTTCTGCAACCAGCAGAGGAACTTCAGAGTGGAACAAGAGGAACCAGAACCTGCACAAATAAAAGAGAAACAAGAGGAACCAGAACCTGCACAAATAAAAGAGAAACAAGAGGAACCAGAACCTGCACAAATAAAAGAGAAACAAGAGGAACCAGAACCTGCACAAATAAAAGAGAAACAAGAGGAACCAGAACCTGCACAAATAAAAGAGAAACAAGAGGAACCAGAACCTGCACAAATAAAAGAGAAACAAGAGGAACCAGAACCTGCACAAATAAAAGAGAAACAAGAGGAACCAGAACCTGCACAAATAAAAGAGAAACAAGAGGAACCAGAACCTGCACAAATAAAAGAGAAACAAGAGGAACCAGAACCTGCACAAATAAAAGAGAAACAAGAGGAACCAGAACCTGGACAAATAAAAGAGAAACAAGAGGAACCAGAACCTGCACAAATAAAAGAGGAACAAGAGGAACCAGAACCTGGACAAATAAAAGAGAAACAAGAGGAACCAGAACCTGCACAAATAAAAGAGGAACAAGAGGAACCAGAACCTGGACAAATAAAAGAGAAACAAGAGGAACCAGAACCTGCACAAATAAAAGAGAAACAAGAGGAACCAGAACCTGCACAAATAAAAGAGAAACAAGAGGAACCAGAACCTGCACAAATAAAAGAGAAACAAGAGGAACCAGAACCTGCACAAATAAAAGAGAAACAAGAGGAACCAGAACCTGGACAAATAAAAGAGGAAACAAGAGGAACCAGAACCTCCACAGATAAAAGATGAGCAGGAGGAACCAGAACCTGGACAAATAAAAGAGGAACAAGAGGAACCAGAACCTGCACAAATAAAAGAGGAACAAGAGGAACCAGAACCTGCACAAATAAAAGAGAAACAAGAGGAACCAGAACCTGCACAAATAAAAGAGGAACAAGAGGAACCAGAACCTGCACAAATAAAAGAGAAACAAGAGGAACCAGAACCTGGACAAATAAAAGAGAAACAAGAGGAACCAGAACCTCCACAGATAAAAGATGAGCAGGAGGAACCAGAACCTGGACAAATAAAAGAGGAACAAGAGGAACCAGAACCTGCACAAATAAAAGAGGAACAAGAGGAACCAGAACCTGCACAAATAAAAGAGAAACAAGAGGAACCAGAACCTGCACAAATAAAAGAGGAACAAGAGGAACCAGAACCTGCACAAATAAAAGAGAAACAAGAGGAACCAGAACCTGCACAAATAAAAGAGGAACAAGAGGAACCAGAACCTGCACAAATAAAAGAGAAACAAGAGGAACCAGAACCTGCACAAATAAAAGAGGAACAAGAGGAACCAGAACCTGCACAAATAAAAGAGGAACAAGAGGAACCAGAACCTGCACAAATAAAAGAGGAACAAGAGGAACCAGAACCTGCACAAATAAAAGAGAAACAAGAGGAACCAGAACCTGGACAAATAAAAGAGAAACAAGAGGAACCAGAACCTGCACAAATAAAAGAGGAACAAGAGGAACCAGAACCTGGACAAATAAAAGAGAAACAAGAGGAACCAGAACCTGCACAAATAAAAGAGAAACAAGAGGAACCAGAACCTGCACAAATAAAAGAGGAACAAGAGGAACCAGAACCTGCACAAATAAAAGAGAAACAAGAGGAACCAGAACCTGCACAAATAAAAGAGGAACAAGAGGAACCAGAACCTGCACAAATAAAAGAGAAACAAGAGGAACCAGAACCTGCACAAATAAAAGAGGAACAAGAGGAACCAGAACCTGGACAAATAAAAGAGAAACAAGAGGAACCAGAACCTGCACAAATAAAAGAGAAACAAGAGGAACCAGAACCTGGACAAATAAAAGAGAAACAAGAGGAACCAGAACCTGCACAAATAAAAGAGGAACAAGAGGAACCAGAACCTGGACAAATAAAAGAGAAACAAGAGGAACCAGAACCTGCACAAATAAAAGAGAAACAAGAGGAACCAGAACCTCCACAGATAAAAGATGAGCAGGAGGAACCAGAACCTGGACAAATAAAAGAGGAACAAGAGGAACCAGAACCTGCACAAATAAAAGAGGAACAAGAGGAACCAGAACCTGCACAAATAAAAGAGAAACAAGAGGAACCAGAACCTGCACAAATAAAAGAGGAACAAGAGGAACCAGAACCTGCACAAATAAAAGAGAAACAAGAGGAACCAGAACCTGCACAAATAAAAGAGAAACAAGAGGAACCAGAACCTGGACAAATAAAAGAGAAACAAGAGGAACCAGAACCTCCACAGATAAAAGATGAGCAGGAGGAACCAGAACCTGGACAAATAAAAGAGGAACAAGAGGAACCAGAACCTGCACAAATAAAAGAGGAACAAGAGGAACCAGAACCTGCACAAATAAAAGACAAACAAGAGGAACCAGAACCTGCACAAATAAAAGAGAAACAAGAGGAACCAGAACCTGCACAAATAAAAGAGGAACAAGAGGAACCAGAACCTGCACAAATAAAAGAGAAACAAGAGGAACCAGAACCTGCACAAATAAAAGAGGAACAAGAGGAACCAGAACCTGCACAAATAAAAGAGAAACAAGAGGAACCAGAACCTGCACAAATAAAAGAGGAACAAGAGGAACCAGAACCTGGACAAATAAAAGAGAAACAAGAGGAACCAGAACCTGCACAAATAAAAGAGAAACAAGAGGAACCAGAACCTGGACAAATAAAAGAGAAACAAGAGGAACCAGAACCTGCACAAATAAAAGAGGAACAAGAGGAACCAGAACCTGCACAAATAAAAGAGGAACAAGAGGAACCAGAACCTGCACAAATAAAAGAGGAACAAGAGGAACCAGAACCTGCACAAATAAAAGAGAAACAAGAGGAACCAGAACCTGCACAAATAAAAGAGAAACAAGAGGAACCAGAACCTGCACAAATAAAAGAGGAACAAGAGGAACCAGAACCTGCACAAATAAAAGAGGAACAAGAGGAACCAGAACCTGCACAAATAAAAGAGGAACAAGAGGAACCAGAACCTGCACAAATAAAAGAGGAACAAGAGGAACCAGAACCTGCACAAATAAAAGAGGAACAAGAGGAACCAGAACCTGCACAAATAAAAGAGAAACAAGAGGAACCAGAACCTGCACAAATAAAAGAGAAACAAGAGGAACCAGAACCTGCACAAATAAAAGAGGAACAAGAGGAACCAGAACCTGCACAAATAAAAGAGAAACAAGAGGAACCAGAACCTGCACAAATAAAAGAGGAACAAGAGGAACCAGAACCTGCACAAATAAAAGAGAAACAAGAGGAACCAGAACCTGCACAAATAAAAGAGGAACAAGAGGAACCAGAACCTGCACAAATAAAAGAGGAACAAGAGGAACCAGAACCTGCACAAATAAAAGAGGAACAAGAGGAACCAGAACCTGCACAAATAAAAGAGAAACAAGAGGAACCAGAACCTGCACAAATAAAAGAGAAACAAGAGGAACCAGAACCTGCACAAATAAAAGAGGAACAAGAGGAACCAGAACCTGCACAAATAAAAGAGGAACAAGAGGAACCAGAACCTGCACAAATAAAAGAGGAACAAGAGGAACCAGAACCTGCACAAATAAAAGAGGAACAAGAGGAACCAGAACCTGCACAAATAAAAGAGGAACAAGAGGAACCAGAACCTGCACAAATAAAAGAGAAACAAGAGGAACCAGAACCTACACAAATAAAAGAGAAACAAGAGGAACCAGAACCTGCACAAATAAAAGAGGAGCAAGAGGAACCAGAACCTGCACAAATAAAAGAGGAGCAAGAAGGGTTCTACATTAGTCAGGATGAAGAGCAGCTTGATCTGAAGCAGGAGACTGATACTTTGATGGAGATTCCTACTTATGAGGAAAACTGTCTCAGTGAAGCAGATCTAAGCAACCAGCAGAGCTTTAATGTAACTGATAGTCAGGATGAAGAAGGAAACCAGCATGAAGAACCAACATCAACTACAGATGGAGAGAGAGACCCACAGAACAGAGATCAGAGGAAGAGAAGAGACAGAAATCATGTCCAAAGTGTGGTCAGCTCTAATGTGTCAGAAAGTCAGTGTGATTCTGATGTTAGAAAAAGCTTTAAGAAGAAAAATTTGGTTAAATGCAAACAATCTCCAAAAGAAAAGAGACTTTCCTCTGTAAAGTCTGGTAAAAAAACAAGAATTGAACACAATATGTCCGAACACATGATAACTGAATCTGAAGAAAGACCTTATGTCTGTGAGGAATGTGGTAAAAGTTTTGGTTATGAGTCTGCTTTCAGAATTCACATGAGAATCCATACAGGAGAGAAGCCTTTTTCTTGTAAACAATGTGATCAAAGTTTTAGTCACAGATCTAGTCTCAAAAGACACATGACAATTCATACAGGAGAGAAGCCGTTTTCTTGTAAACAATGTGATCAAAGTTTTAGTGAAAAAGGAAATCTCAAAACACACATGAGAATCCACACAGGAGGGAAACCGTTTTCATGTGAAGAATGTGGAAAGAGTTTTAATCAAACATTTAATCTCAAAAGACACACCAGCATTCACACAGGAAAAACGGCCAGTTTCTTATAAAAAAAATGTGACACATAACTTAGTGAAAATTCTGAACTTAAAAACAAAGGAAACCTCAAAGCAGAATCTAAAATACGTTAAGGGTTTAAATAGGAAAAGTAAAGCATTGTGAAAATGTTTCTTTTGAAGAAAAAAGATGGAATTTAATACAGAACGCAAATATTAAATGTTGTTTTCTCCTCTGTTGTTGTTTGTATTCCATATGTAAGAAAAACCCAAAGTTTTGTTTCTCATACCTGTATAAAAGTAGTATCTTCATTTCCTGGAAGCAGCCTGGTGCTCATGTTCTTGTCTTGTTAGTGTACAGGAAAGGACGGCTGTCTGACACAGTTCTGTCTGCAAACTGGGGATCCGACACTTTTCCATCTCCACTGGTTTGGCTTGGACTCCATTTTTCTCTCCAAGGTTCTTCAGTCCAAAACAGGTGACACTGTTGTTTGGTCTGCAGGAAAACGGTACATTCTGGAGAAGAAAAGCATGCGAGGATTTGACGGAGCTCTATTGGAAGCTGACATTAATCCTGTAAGGCAGCAAAGCAGGGACACAGCGGTTCTGCCTCCTAGATTCCTTTAGAATTAGCCTGAAAAACCCGGATCTGTGGCTGTTATTTGTGAAACAGCTTCAGGAAATCAGCCATGACAGATGGAGCTTCGTCTTTCCATCACTGCTAATCAAAGCTGCTTTCCTGTTACTTTGTTACTTGCAGTTTGTGTTGTGACTTTTCTTCCTTGAGTTTCCCATCAGGATTTTCCCTTTGAAACAGATCTTTCTTTCAGATCCTTTACAGATCCTTTCTTCCTCACTTGTGTCTCCGGGCTTGTTAACGTCCATCAAACAGGAGGACGCCGTGTCTTCCCCCGACGGGCTTATAATCAAATGCAATTGAGGAACATTGAACAAGTTCATTTTTAGAAAAATAAAATTAAATCAACTCCCGTTTTCAGTTGTATACATTTATGACCATCTGATGCAGTTTTTGATTTCTGTCTGCTGACATGAATTTAGAATAAAGAGCCTCATTTACACTCAATGTTGAAGAATTCCAACCCAATGAAAACCAAAGGGATCTTAGTAAATGACTGAGGAAAAAGTCCAAAATGTCCTAGTTTTCTTGGAACCCGGACAGCTAGTTGGATCAGTGGATTTGATATTAATAAACTTTTGGAAGTAAACACTCTAACACAAAAAGGTTACATAAGGAAGGCAGGGCCAGTGATGTTGTGTCCCCTACCCCATCCCTGTGGGTGGAGTGGCGCTCAGCAGGGGCGGTCGTGGCCCTTGGGTGTTGGTTCCGGTCTTGGCTCTAATGTGCTGCAGGAGAGCCTGCTTGGTCCATGTTTACCAAGCTCGTAACAGACCCACGTTTGTCTTGGGTGGGGAGGTTTAGCCCCTTCTGCGCCCTCGGCTGGACTTTCCACGGGGCGAGAGGGCAGCTCCTACAGAGACCCGCCTCACACTGGTTTGTGCCTGGGATTGGGATGGGGGGGGGTGCTCAGAACTCCCAGCTGGCGGTGGGGAAGAGCCCTGTCTGGTGGGTTGGGGTACGCATTTTCCGGCAGCTTCTCCTGCTCTGATGAACGGATCAAATTCTCTGGAGAAACACTTTGGTTCCACATGATGTTCCAGCTGCAAAAACACCGTTTTACAAGAACGGATCAAATGAACGACCAAAAAAACTCCTTTCTTTGCATTTACAACGTGTCAAGATTTGGAGCAGCGACTACATGAAAGAAGAAACAGAAACGTGAGATTTTTAGATCTAAACAGTTTTTTGTTTGCTTTTTTAATCTGATTTTCATCAAACCACAAAGGGTCAGAGTCCAGGACCACATGATTTCCAGCTAACCTGCCATTGAAGCTCCTTATTGGCGAAACACTCAGATCTCAGAGCTCCATCAGCAGGTTGAAGAAGACTGCAGTGAACAAACTGCTTCTCTGTGGTTTCCTCATCAGTCTGAGTGCAGCAGTGAGGTTCAGCGCAGATCAACAGAAATCTTTAAACTTCATTCTGGCTTCATTGAGTCTCTGAGTTCTTCTGGAGTTTTTCTTGGGAGATGAGATCAGAGGAACCATGATGAAGAGTTCTCTATCTGTACTGTTTCTTTTGATTCTTCAAATGTTTTATAGAAAGCACATGAATTGTGCTTGACAGACTTGTCTGGCCTAAATAACTCTGTAATGCAACACAGACAAAACATTTTTTCAAGAGACAGAAATTGCAAACACTGGGTTTATCGCTCCTCAAAACTCACAGTTCTTCACATTCATCATTTCTGCACGAAATGTTTCAGTCATTTCTCAACTTCAAGGAGAACATGAAAGGTTTTGGACGTCTGTCAGTGTTTCCTTTCGTTCTCCTTGCATCTATGTAACATCCATCCATCAGTCCGTCCATCTTCTTCTGCTCATCTGGGACTGTCTGTCCTTTTTCCTAATCACTCCTGGTTGGTTTTATCTCACTCAGCTGTTCCCTCCTTACGTAAGCCGCGCTCACACATTTATTCAGTCTTTGTTCTTCTCACGGGGCGGCAGCACTGGGAAGGACAACGTCTACACCTTCATTAGTGATGGAAAGTGAGGTCTGGATTGGATTGATCTTTATTGGAGGAAACATTTAACTCGGTCATTTCTAAATATGCGTTTTCTCAGATCTGCTTTTGGTTGATCATTTAAAAATAAATCATCACCTTCCTGATTCAGTCTGTCTCTTGGTTCATGTATGCTTACCAAAGCCCCCCATGATAACTTCCCTGAACCCTCCTGCCTCACAGATGTAAATACTAGAACAGCCGTGGTCTTATCGTTAGAAGGAACCTTCCACAGTTGTTTGCCAGACTCTGAGGGTGTGAAAAAATGTTTTGATTAAAGGATGGCAAGCAAACGGGAAACTTTAGCCAATGCAAAGAAAAATCATCTCTGATAAGAGTGGGATAAGGAGGTGTGCAAAGTGTTTGGAAAAAAACAGAGTTTAAAGAAATACAAGTGCAGCATTTTCCTACATACACACAAGAAAAAGAACTGAAACGAAATGAGCTCAAGCAGAACAGCCCGACTCAAACAGGATTTATGGTTCTGCTTCCATCAGTTCAAAGAGTAAAAATAGAACAGATATTTTCTCCATTGTTGTTAATCAATGAGGCTTCCCCAACGGGTTTTCTACTTTATTATTTATTTCACAATCTACTTTATTATTTATTTCACAATCATTCCTTTTCTTTCTTACTGTCTACAGTTTAATGCTTAATCAAACTCATAATTATTCTCTTTAGAGACAGTTTTAGGACATTTTTATTAAGACTTTCCTTTTTCAATTTGTGTTTCTTTGTTAGCATAAAGGCTGTCTTTATATATATTACTATAAATGTGTGATTACATCTGTTTAGTCTGAGATGTGGGGTGTTGAAATTTGAAAATTGTGATTGGCTACAGTGTGATGACGTCATACCAGCGCTCAATAAGTTTTCTTTAAAAGGTACTATTTTTCATGTAGATTTTCTTTTCTTTGTTATTTCCTGACTTAAAACTGGTTTTATTATTATCTGAAGTGTTTTTGACCATATTGAGGTCAAATTGAACATTTATTTTTAAATGAAGTTTGTGCACGTGACCCGGAAGTTAACGGCACGAGGCGCTAGCATGCTAGCAGCGTTAGCTTGTGTTGTTCGGACGGCGGTGTTTTGTTCGGACGTTTGTGAGGTTTCTACAGAGATGTAGCGATACGTGGTTCGATTCCGAACAATCATCTTTAGCTAAAGTGTCGTAAATGAGTGAATAAGTGTTGAATGGAAAGACAACGTGGCTGTGATTGTGAGACTAGCAGATGATCGGAGCTGCTGGTGTTCAGAGGACTTTGGTGTTTGTTTGAGCTGAAGATCGGAGCAGCTGCAGGAACCATGTCTTCAGAAGCTCAGAAAGAGTCTGTCAGCGAGCAACTTTCTGCTGCTGAAGAAACCTTCAGACTCTGTGAAGGAACCATCGTCCAGAATGAGGAGGAGCTCTGTGGTCAGCGCAGACTGCTGGATATCACCTGGAACCCGCAGGTTATAGGTATGTTCACTGCATCCACCTGCAGACAAACACATCCATGAACGTCACATGTTGATGTGAATGAATCTCTAGCATTGGATCGATCAGAGAAAACACTGGAAAGTTTGGTCCTGGTTGATGATCCAGCATTAGGAGGAGTTTTCTTCCAGTTAAAGAAATCAGATAAGGGCCCAGAATGCAGAAAATAAAACTAAAATTAAATCTCACATTCTGTTCGGGTCTCGATCACGTGGCCAGACAGGAAAGAAAAAGACATTAGTTTCTGACATTGTTAAGGGGGCGGGGCCAAATATAGAGGCGGGCTGGATCGGCCGTAGTTTGACCCCTGATGTTGATCTTAAAACCCTTAAACATATTTCCCAGTATTAGGACTGTCACAAACGAATATTTTAATGAGTGCTGTCATCGTGGCCTGTAATTAATTAAGCAAATTAATCGATTTCAATCGCAGATATTTTTTTACGTGAAAACTGCAACAAAAATAACAATTTTAAGGTATTTTCAAATAAAGGTGTGCAATTGTGGCGCAGTAAAAGATCAGAATAAAACTGAAAAAGTGGCTTTATTCATTTTTTTTAACTAACTTTTTTACTATAACTGACTTCCAACTTCACTTTTACACCACCAAGAGGGATTTTGTTGTCAATCTCAAACAAATAAAAAGAAATGAACATCAGGTCCAGACTGCTCTAAAAAACATCATAAAACAATAGAAACACTTCTGAGCATCCCAAATAATACAACTTCTAACTAATATCATAATTATTTTGTTGACAAACTTTATTGCACAGTTCATCACTACAGCAAGACAGTAGAAAAGACATGAAGGATTTTATAATTTCCTTTAACCTGTTTGGTGAATTTGATCATTTTGAAGAGATGAAGCAGAAAATAAAGAAGAGAAAGAAGAAATGAAGCACGATGGCGTGAAACACGTGTTATCATCTGGACAAAAACATGATGGAAGAGGTGACCGTTCTCTCTGAAATGATACTTTATTTTCTCATGACAATCGCTTTCCTCAGAGAGGAAGGAGCGAGAGAGCAGAGCGCACTCGCTGGAACTGTTACCATGACAACTCAAGGCACCGCTTTTAAATATTCCACTGTTTGTAAAAACAATTTAAACTTATAAATATAACAGGACTGAAGTTCTACTTATTGATTCAATATTTATTGTTTTTGTAAATGATCATGGTATGAGCGGGGTAATGTTCTTCCATGTTTGCATTACACATAAACAGAAAAATAACTCGTTAAAATGTCTGTAATTAATTATTCCAAATTAACGAGATAATTTGACAGCACTCATTTTAATCATCAACTAATCACTCATTATTATTTCAAATCGGATCATACATAAACTGGACGTAAAACAAACATCGTATCACTCCAGAATGTAGCTGCTTTTAATGAACCATCATTACCTTGAAACTTGAAGTGTTTAAACTATATGCTAACTAAAAATAAAGACAATAGTTCATTAAATCCTTACTGAATCATTCAGCTTCTTTCCTTCATTTGTTTCTGGCATCAAAATAAGACTTCAATCAAATGAGTTTGGTATCTAAAACAAAGGAACTATTTTCACAAAGACGTTTGCTCTCATTGACATAAATATAACTAAAGTTCATTTTGTGGAGCTAAGTGCGGCCTCTCCAAAGTACAGACAAACTTCACTTTATCACAACTTGGATCTTTAGGTCTTCCTCAGATTCTCCATCCTCATCTTCACTCTGACTGTCTGTGTCAGACTGAAGGAGGGTTTCCAGAGCGCTCTTTACACCTGAACCATTGGCCCTCTGCAGTTTTGTATTCTGTGTCTCAGTTGTTTTTTGTGTCTTTGACAGATCTGCCTTGTGGGTAAATGTCAAGATCATCCAGTTTAACCTGTTTCATCATTTCTTAAAACCACTTCATCATCCACCATGAACACGGCTCTCATGTCTGTCACAGACATTCTCAGTATTGACTCAGTCAGGACATTTGCTTGCTGAGGGGTGCATGTCTTGTCACAAAGGCGTAGTTTGAAGAAGAACTTACCTTTTTACTACTAAAACTTAATATTTGAAAGAAATGAATGTTACCACACTTCTCATTCAAACACATTATTATCAACATTACAGAAAGCACACAGAAAGCTCCTGCCACAGTGCGGAACAGCTGCTGCTCCTCACTGGGAGTCTCTCTGAACCCAGACATGGAGACCTGCACTAGGGATGGGCGATATATTGGTGCCGTCATATTTTACTCCTTTTCTTACATCCATTAAGGGCTCAGACGTCCGTGACCACACACTTCTCAAAGTCATTCATGTTGGTGTTCACCTTTACCTTGGTCAGGTCCAGTGGACCAAGTGGTTTAACGTAGATCCTGGAATTCAGCATCCATGTGCTCTGGATCTGTTTTTTCCGCTTCAGGAGCCTGGCGTACTTTGCCAGAACAGCGTTAAGATTTGCTGAGATGATTATTAAGATAAGCAGTGGTCTCTTTCAACACACTACTTTGCTTCAACAGAGCGATTTTGTGCTTTTGGTTCACAAACCTGATGAGGATTACTAGTTTGTCTGACTCTTTTCTCCTGGGAAGCGGGTTGCAGATCTCAATGTATTTCAGATCCAAAGAAATCCCTTTAGAAGTGAGGAACGATCCTTTAGAAGTGAGGAACGATCCTTTAGAAGTGAGGAACGATCCTTTAGAAGTGAGGAACGATCCTTTAGAAGTGAGGAACGATCCTTTAGAAGTGAGGAACGATCCTTTAGAAGTGAGGAACGATCCTTTAGAAGTGAGGAACGATCCTTTAGAAGTGAGGAACGATCCTTTAGAAGTGAGGAACGATCCTACTTGACTCTCTATGCTCTCAGTTGTTGCAGCAGCTGCTGCAACCCCGCAAGCTTCTGTGTTCACGTTAGCTGCGTCAGGAGCCTGGGGTTTGAGTTGAAGTCAGTGAGAATGATGTTATTCATTCTTACTTGTTGATCCAAGTCATTCGTTCTTCTATCCAGGAAGTCAAGCCGATTATCCTGACCAAATGATCAGAAAGACCCACAGAGAATCCAGCAGAAACTAAAGCCAGGGGCAAATCCCTCCTACCCAGGAGGAGGACACCAGGGAGAGACAGGGGTCCCTGTTAGGAATGGTAATTGTAGATCAACCAGGCTCCCTTGATGTTGGAAAAGACTGAGAGGCCCAGAACATGAAGATAAAGACCTGAACCAGCACCACAGGGACACTTTGGCTCAGAAGTAATCTCCCCTCATGGCACAGCTGATAGATCTCAGGCTTCCCCTCATGGAGAGGGTCACCAGGCCCATGAAGCCAATGCTTAAGGGACACAACCACCACTCAGAGTCTGACTCCATTGATATATATTAATTTACTGGATTAAACAAGGAGATAACATCAGCCAAAGGAAATGCCTCACCTCTGACCCTCGTGAAATCAGGTCAGAGCCTTCTACCTCACTTCCTGTAAGTCTGCCGTCATATTGCAACTCATTGACAGTGATAAGTTCCAGTCAGTCTGAGTCACTTTTTTAGATGAACTACAATCACCAGTCAGGAGTGAGTTTGTTCCGGCTTGTTCAAACTCCACACCCCTCCCACTGAAAGCGAGCTTGGGAGAAAATGTCAATAAAAACGTTCCAGGTGGGGCCAGCGGGCACTTCGTGCTTTTACTGAGGCGTCTGATTGGTCAGTTTATCAGTTGAATAACTTGCAATAAAGACAAAAATATCTTTAATAAAAATAGTATTAGAAAGAACGTGTTAAGAAGAATGTATCAGAGCAAGAATGGTTATTCTGACAAATAAAATGACTGAGTAGTAACTGTATATTTCTCAGTGGAAGTCTATGGAACTTTTGCCTTCTTGCTACCAGCAGATCCTTCCTATTTGGAATATGAGAGGGGAGGGTTGAGCTGTCCGTGGTTTTCTACAGTCTATGTCTGCTCTCGCCAGAAGACATGGGGCAGGAAACAGAAGATCAATGGCCACCACCATGATTGAGTAAAGTGTGTCAGTGTAGGGAGTGTGTGTTTATTAAAAGTTATACTTTCAAATAAGTGGGTCGTTTTTTTATCTTAATCAAAGAAACGCTTAAGTGTTTGACCTACTGAAGACTGAAAGACCAACATCATCTCTTACTGTCTTAACTTTGAACCAGAACTAAGAAGTTACATTATTTTATTGAAATTCCAGAGTTTCGTAAAAAAATTAATTTATATTTTTTAATTTATATTACTTAAGATGCTTGACAATACACATAAATCTTTAAAATCATTAAAGGTCTCCTTTGTCTTTTTGTCCCTGCAGTCCTCCCCCAGCATTATGAGAGTGAAGAGGAGGATCCTTGCAACCAGCAGAGAAATTTAAGAGTGAAACAGGAGGAACCAGAGCCTCCACAGATAAAAGATCAGAAGGAAGAACAAGAACCTACACATGTTAAAGAGGAGGAGGAACAAGAACCTACACATGTTAAAGAGGAGGAAGAACAAGAACCTACACAAATTAAAGAGGAGGAAGAACAAGAACCTACACAAATTAAAGAGGAGGAGGAACAAGAACCTACACATGTTAAAGAGGAGGAAGAACAAGAACCTACACATATGAAAGAGGAGGAAGAACAAGAACCTACACATGTTAAAGAGGAGGAGGAACAAGAACCTACACATATGAAAGAGGAGGAGGAACAAGAACCTACACATATGAAAGAGGAGGAAGAACAAGAACCTACACATGTTAAAGAGGAGGAGGAACAAGAACCTACACATATTAAAGAGGAGGAAGAACAAGAACCTACACATGTTAAAGAGGAGGAGGAACAAGAACCTACACATGTTAAAGATTAGGAGGAACAAGAACCTACACATGTTAAAGAGGAGGAGGAACAAGAACCTACACATGTTAAAGAGGAGGAAGAACAAGAACCTACACATGTTAAAGAGGAGGAAGAACAAGAACCTACACATGTTAAAGAGGAGGAAGAACAAGAACCTACACATGTTAAAGAGGAGGAAGAACAAGAACCTACACATGTTAAAGAGGAGGAAGAACAAGAACCTACACATGTTAAAGAGGAGGAAGAACAAGAACCTACACATGTTAAAGAGGAGGAAGAACAAGAACCTACACATGTTAAAGAGGAGGAAGAACAAGAACCTACACATGTTAAAGAGGAGGAGGAACAAGAACCTACACATATTAAAGAGGAGGAGGAACAAGAACCTACACATATTAAAGAGGAGGAAGAACAAGAACTTACACATGTTAAAGAGGAGGAAGAACAAGAACCTACACATGTTAAAGAGGAGGAAGAACAAGAACCTACACATGTTAAAGAGGAGGAAGAACAAGAACCTACACATGTTAAAGAGGAGGAAGAACAAGAACCTACACATGTTAAAGAGGAGGAAGAACAAGAACCTACACATGTTAAAGAGGAGGAAGAACAAGAACCTACACATGTTAAAGAGGAGGAAGAACAAGAACCTACACATGTTAAAGAGGAGGAAGAACAAGAACCTACACATGTTAAAGAGGAGGAAGAACAAGAACCTACACATGTTAAAGAGGAGGAAGAACAAGAACCTACACATGTTAAAGAGGAGGAAGAACAAGAACCTACACATGTTAAAGAGGAGGAGGAACAAGAACCTACACATGTTAAAGAGGAGGAGGAACAAGAACCTACACATGTTAAAGAGGAGGAAGAACAAGAACCTACACATATTAAAGAGGAGGAAGAACAAGAACCTACACATGTTAAAGAGGAGGAAGAACAAGAACCTACACATGTTAAAGAGGAGGAAGAACAAGAACCTACACATGTTAAAGAGGAGGAAGAACAAGAACCTACACATGTTAAAGAGGAGGAAGAACAAGAACCTACACATGTTAAAGAGGAGGAAGAACAAGAACCTACACATGTTAAAGAGGAGGAGGAACAAGAACCTACACATATTAAAGAGGAGGAGGAACAAGAACCTACACATATTAAAGAGGAGGAAGAACAAGAACTTACACATGTTAAAGAGGAGGAAGAACAAGAACCTACACATGTTAAAGAGGAGGAAGAACAAGAACCTACACATGTTAAAGAGGAGGAAGAACAAGAACCTACACATGTTAAAGAGGAGGAAGAACAAGAACCTACACATGTTAAAGAGGAGGAAGAACAAGAACCTACACATGTTAAAGAGGAGGAAGAACAAGAACCTACACATGTTAAAGAGGAGGAAGAACAAGAACCTACACATGTTAAAGAGGAGGAAGAACAAGAACCTACACATGTTAAAGAGGAGGAAGAACAAGAACCTACACATGTTAAAGAGGAGGAAGAACAAGAACCTACACATGTTAAAGAGGAGGAAGAACAAGAACCTACACATGTTAAAGAGGAGGAGGAACAAGAACCTACACATGTTAAAGAGGAGGAGGAACAAGAACCTACACATGTTAAAGAGGAGGAAGAACAAGAACCTACACATGTTAAAGAGGAGGAAGAACAAGAACCTACACATGTTAAAGAGGAGGAAGAACAAGAACCTACACATGTTAAAGAGGAGGAGGAACAAGAACCTACACATGTTAAAGAGGAGGAGGAACAAGAACCTACACATATTAAAGAGGAGGAAGAACAAGAACTTACACATGTTAAAGAGGAGGAGGAACAAGAACCTACACATGTTAAAGAGGAGAAACAGGAAGAACCACAACTTCCACTGACAAAAGAAGAGCAGGAGGAGTTCTGCATCAATCAGGATAAAGATCAGCTTCCTCTGAAACTTGAGACTGATACCTTGATGGAGATTCATAAAAATGAGGAAAATGAAAACAGTGAAGCAGATCTAAACAATCAGAGTTTTAATGTAACTGTTAGTCCAGATGAAGAAATAAGCCAACATGAAGAACCAACATCAACTACAGATGAAGAGACAGAACTACAGAACAGAGATCAGAGGAAGAGAAGAGACAGAAATCATGTCCAAAGTGTGGACAGCTTTCACATGCCAGAAGGTCAGAGTGACTCTGATGATAGAGAAAGCTTTAGGAAGACAAATGTGGTTAAACTTAAACTATCCCCAAAAGAAAAGAGACTTTCCTCTTTAAAATCTGCTAAAAGAACAAGAATTTCCCACAATAAGTTCATACACACGATAACTGAATCTGATGAAAGACCTTATGTCTGTGAGGAATGTGGTAAAAGTTTTGGTAATGAGTCTCAGTTCAGAATTCACATGAGAATCCATACAGGAGAGAAGCAGTTTTTGTGTAAAGAATGTGACAAAAGTTTTAGTACTGTGTCTGATCTCAAAAAGCACATGAGAATTCACACAGGAGAGAAACCTTTTTCTTGTAAAGAATGTGATAAAAGTTTTACTCACATATCCAACCTCAGAAGACACATGAGAACTCACACAGGAGAGAAACCTTTTTCTTGTAAAGAATGTGATAAAAGTTTTACTCACATATCCAACCTCAGAAGACACATGAGAACTCATACAGGGGAGAAGCCATTTTTGTGTAAAGAATGTGCGACAGGTTTTAGTCGAATATCTAACCTCAAAACACACATGAGAACTCACACAGGAGAGAAACCTTTTACATGTAAAGAATGTGATAAAGGTTTTAGGCAAAGCTCTAATCTCAAAACACACATGAGAACTCACACAAGAGAAAAGCCTTTTTTGTGTATAGAATGTGGTTCAAGTTTTAATCAAATATCTCACCTAAAAACACACTTAAGAACTCATACAGGAGAGAAGCCTTTTTTGTGTAAACAATGTGCAACAAGTTTTAGTCGAATATCTAACCTCAAAACACACATGAGAACTCATGCAGGAGAGAAACCCTTTTTGTGTGTAGAATGTGATAAAAGTTTTTGTCAAAGATTTCTTTTCAAAAAACACATGAGAACTCACACAGGAGAGAAGCATTTTCTGTGTAAAGTATGTGAAACAAGTTTTATTACCGTGTCTGATCTCAAAAGACACATGAGAACCCACACAGGAGAAAAGCCTTTTTCGTGTAAAGAATGTGACAAAAGTTTTAGCCAAAAATCTCATCTCAAAAGACACTTGAGAACTCACACAGGAGAGAAGACATTTCTAGAAGATAATTGTAACGACAAATTAAGTGAAAAAAATGGAATACGTGTGTTTAAAACAGCTAACAGCAGTTTTAAACCGCATTAACTCCAAACACTTAGAGATCTTACTCAAAAAACATTAGAATTAAAAAGATTCTAAAGCATGTTACAGAACTGTCTACTGACAAACTGTGTTCAGATTCTGCTTTTATTTTCTAGCAGAACTTGGATTATTTCCACTTTACTGAAGGCTCCTAAATCTACTTATCCCTAAACATCTGTTACTGTGTTTGATTAACCTGCAAATTCCTCTGACCTGAACCCAAGAATAAAAAATCTATGAACTGAAGAGGAAGATGAGACACCAGACCCAACAATGAAGATGACCTGAAGTCAGCTATCAAAGCAACCTGAGCTTTCATTCCATGAACACAGAGCTGCAGGCTGATGGCCTCCAAACCACATTGATGCAGTCATTCTATTAAAGGGGCCACACCATGATTTTCTTAAGCCTTTCAGAGTAAACTATTTCCATAGATATGATCACATATTATCTTTGGAACGCTAAAAAGTAAATTATCTATAAAAAGAAGTTATTTTTGTGGACTCTCTTCATAACAAAGTAAAAGACTCCATCTCTGAGGCACCGCCTTTCGTTCCTCGTCAGTCCCGCTCATTTCATGACGTCATCCTAGAGCCGGCCTCAGGGCGCCTGTGCGTGTCTGTAAACAAACAACATACAAAGTTTTCGCAAAGATGGATATGCAAATTGGGCATAGAAAGGGAAACGTTTTAACGATCCAAGTCAATACAGGCAGGACGTCACGCCAAGATATGAGAAAATCCGGTCAATTTGCAAAATATAACCTCATTTTCAAAATTAAACAAAGTTTGACAAATGTGATGATATTTTTGGATCTAAATAGACTGTAGTGATGAGAATAAACACACAAACACACACAAAACAAGCAGACACACACACACACACTGTTCAACGTGGTGAGCCGACCACGGAACGGGGGTGGGGTGGGGTTAGACATAAAAAAAACAATCAACAAGAAAGAAGAGAGAGCAGTTGGCAGTCATTCTAACTAGTTTTATATGACCAGTGAGTATTTCATTATTGTTTTATATTTTGTTGAGTCATGTCAGCAAATATCAGTTTTGTGAAACAAAGATTTAGTAAAAATGTATTAATAAAGAGGTGGATAAAGAAACAGACTGGTGTTTCTGTCTGGTGTTCATGTGATTCATGTTTTCTAGTAGAGATTAGAACGGTTTCTCTGTTCTTTTGAGTTTCCAGTGTTCTGTCCCAGTCTTTACTGGGAAGAATAAAGTGGACGTGAACATCAGTCAGAAGTGTGGAGTCTTTCCCACAGTGTGGGTTTCTGCTGTTTGTTGGTTCTCTGCAGGTTCCAAAGCTGGGCTCCTCAAGTCCACTTCTGACTGCTGAACTCAGGACTGAGGTGAGATCTCAGAGCTCCATCTCTAGAGGAAGTCTGTTCAGGTTCACACAAAGAGATAAATCATGGAATCAGTTCAACAGAGAATCATTTTTCTGAAGATCCAGCGTTCAGAGAGGATGAAGATCCAGCGTTCAGAGGATGAAGATCCAGCGTTCAGAGGATGAAGATCCAGCGTTCAGAGGATGAAGATCCAGCGTTCAGAGGATGAAGATCCAGCGTTCAGAGGATGAAAATCCAGCGTTCAGAGGATGAAGATCCAGCGTTCAGAGGATGAAGATCCAGCGTTCAGAGGATGAAGATCCAGCGTTCAAAGGATGAAGATCCAGCGTTCAGAGAGGATGAAGATCCAGCGTTCAGAGGATGAAGATCCAGCGTTCACAGAAGATGAAGATCCAGCGTTCAGAGAGGATGAAGATCCAGCATTAAGAGGATGAAGATCCAGCGTTCAGAGAGGATGAAGATCCAGCATTAAGAGGATGAAGATCCAGCGTTCAGAGGATGAAGATCCAGCGTTCAAAGAGGATGAAGATCCAGCATTAAGAGGATGAAGATCCAGCGTTCAGAGAGGATGAAGATCCAGCATTAAGAGGATGAAGATCCAGCGTTCAGAGGATGAAGATCCAGCGTTCAGAGGATGAAGATCCAGCGTTCACAGAGGATGAAGATCCAGCGTTCAGAGGATGAAGATCCAGCGTTCAGAGGATGAAGATCCAGCGTTCAGAGGATGAAGATCCAGCGTTCACAGAGGATGAAGATCCAGCGTTCAGAGGATGAAGATCCAGCGTTCAGAGGATGAAGATCCAGTGTTCAGAGGATGAAGATCCAGCGTTCACAGAGGATGAAGATCCAGCGTTCAGAGGATGAAGATCCAGTGTTCAGAGGATGAAGATCCAGCGTTCAGAGGATGAAGATCCCGCGTTCACAGAGGATGAAGATCCAGCGTTCAGAGGATGAAGATCCAGCGTTCAAAGAGGATGAAGATCCAGCGTTCAGAGGATGAAGATCCAGCGTTCAGAGGATGAAGATCCAGCGTTCAAAGAGGATGAAGATCCAGCGTTCAGAGGATGAAGATCCAGCGTTCAGAGGATGAAGATCCAGCGTTCACAGAGGATGAAGATCCAGCGTTCAGAGGATGAAGATCCAGCGTTCAGAGGATGAAGATCCAGCGTTCAGGGATGAAGATCCAGCGTTCACAGAGGATGAAGATCCAGCGTTCAGAGGATGAAGATCCAGCGTTCACAGAGGATGAAGATCCAGCGTTCAGAGGATGAAGATCCAGCGTTCAGAGGATGAAGATCCAGCGTTCAGAGGATGAAGATCCAGCGTTCACAGAGGATGAAGATCCAGCGTTCACAGCGGATGAAGATCCAGCGTTCAGAGGATGAAGATCCAGCGTTCACAGCGGATGAAGATTCAGCGTTCAGAGGATGAAGATCCAGCGTTCAGAGGATGAAGATCCAGCGTTCAGAGGATGAAGATCCAGCATTAAGAGGATGAAGATCCAGCGTTCAGAGGATGAAGATCCAGCGTTCAAAGAGGATGAAGATCCAGCATTAAGAGGATGAAGATCCAGCGTTCAGAGAGGATGAAGATCCAGCATTAAGAGGATGAAGATCCAGCGTTCAGAGGATGAAGATCCAGCGTTCACAGAGGATGAAGATCCAGCGTTCAGAGGATGAAGATCCAGCGTTCAGAGAGGATGAAGATCCAGCGTTCACAGAGGATGAAGATCCAGCGTTCAGAGGATGAAGATCCAGCGTTCAGAGGATGAAGATCCAGCGTTCACAGAGGATGAAGATCCAGCGTTCAGAGGATGAAGATCCAGCGTTCAAAGAGGATGAAGATCCAGCGTTCAGAGGATGAAGATCCAGCGTTCAGAGGATGAAGATCCAGCGTTCAGAGGATGAAGATCCAGCGTTCACAGAGGATGAAGATCCAGCGTTCACAGCGGATGAAGATCCAGCGTTCAGAGGATGAAGATCCAGCGTTCACAGAGGATGAAGATCCAGCGTTCACAGCGGATGAAGATCCAGCGTTCAGAGGATGAAGATCCAGCGTTCAGAGGATGAAGATCCAGCGTTCAGAGGATGAAGATCCAGCGTTCACAGAAGATGAAGATCCAGCGTTCAGAGAGGATGAAGATCCAGCATTAAGAGGATGAAGATCCAGCGTTCAGAGGATGAAGATCCAGCGTTCAGAGGATGAAGATCCAGCGTTCAGAGGATGAAGATCCAGCGTTCAGAGGATGAAGATCCAGCGTTCAGAGGATGAAGATCCAGCGTTCAGAGGATGAAGATCGAGCGTTCAGAGGATGAAGATCCAGCGTTCAGAGGATGAAGATCCAGCGTTCACAGCGGATGAAGATCCAGCGTTCACAGAGGATGAAGATCCAGTGTTCAGAGGATGAAGATCCAGCGTTCAGAGGATGAAGATCCAACGTTCAGAGGATGAAGATCCAGCGTTCAGAGGATGAAGATCCAGCGTTCAGAGGATGAAGATCCAGCGTTCACAGAGGATGAAGATCCAGCGTTCACAGCGGATGAAGATCCAGCGTTCAGAGGATGAAGATCCAGCATTCAGAGAGGATGAAGATCGAGCGTTCAGAGGATGAAGATCGAGCGTTCAGAGGATGAAGATCGAGCGTTCAGAGGATGAAGATCCAGCGTTCAGAGGATGAAGATCCAGCGTTCAGAGGATGAAGATCCAGCGTTCAGAGGATGAAGATCCAGCGTTCAGAGAGGATGAAGATCGAGCGTTCAGAGGATGAAGATCGAGCGTTCAGAGGATGAAGATCCAGCGTTCAGAGGATGAAGATCCAGCGTTCAGAGGATGAAGATCCAGCGTTCAGAGGATGAAGATCCAGCGTTCACAGAGGATGAAGATCCAGCGTTCACAGAGGATGAAGATCCAGCGTTCACAGAGGATGAAGATCCAGCGTTCACAGAGGATGAAGATCCAGCGTTCACAGAGGATGAAGATCCAGCGTTCAGAGGATGAAGATCCAGCGTTCAGAGGATGAAGATCCAGCGTTCAGAGGATGAAGATCCAGCGTTCAGAGGATGAAGATCCAGCGTTCACAGAGGATGAAGATCCAGCGTTCAGAGGATGAAGATCCAGCGTTCAGAGTCATGCTGACATGAATGCACGTCAAGTTAATGGTAAAGAAGTGAGGCTGTGATTTGGTCTTGATTGCTTCAAAGCAGTGAAACAGCACATATGAAAGTCTGCAGTCATCGTTTCTGTTCATGACTCACTTCTATTTCTTTTAGTCCTCACAGCTGCTGCTAACCAGCAGACATCAGGGAACATTTGGAGGACTGTGTGGCTGTAGACCTGCTTTAGGTCCCATCCTTTGTCTTCACTCCTCTGTGGCAGCATTTCTTACCCATGGTGCACCTCAGGGCTCTGAGTTGGGTTTTCTCTGAGCTCTCCAAAACACCAGTATTTTTTCAAATGATTTTTATGGCCTTTATGTCATCATTTACTTGGAATAATTATCACATATGTGTCATTTAAAGCATTTTGGTCTAAAGGTAAACATAAAGCTTGAAAATAAATGCTAAATACACATATTACTGTTAAATGTCGATGCATTTTCTTCTGCTCATCCAGGACTGGGTCGCAGGGGCAGCAGTCTAGATAAAGATATCCAGACGTGCATTCAGGAAGAACAGCAGCTGCTCTGGTTTGAATAGATCCCAGTTCTGAGCAGGTGAGCCGTCAACCGTTATTATTAGCACTTTATTATTTATTATTATAGTGGTTAGCACTCTTGCCTCACAGCAAGAAGGTTCTCAGTTCACAGTGGGGACTTGAAACAGTGTCACCAATGGGGACCTTTCTGTGTGGAGTGTGCATGTTCTCTCTGTGCATGTGTGGGTTTACTCCGAGGACTCCGGCTTCCTCCCACCATAAAAAAACATGCTTCATAGGTTCATTGGTCATTCTAAATTGTCTCTAGGTGTTGATGTGAGTGTGTGACTGTGACAGACTGGTGACCTGTCCAGAGGTGTCCCCCCCACCATCCACCATCACCATTATTGCCACTGTGCGCATGCTTCAGCTGCAGTGTGTGCGGCGCTGGGGAGAGACTGCTGCTATTTGAAGAGAAAACTTTAACAATAACAATAATGTTGAGAACCCTCACAGAAAAAGGTAATCATAGAAAAGACATTTCTAAAAAAACTATTAGAATTTATGCATTTTTAAGCTATGTTTTGCTAGTGAGGCACAGCCTCCCCTGACGGTAATTTCCAACAATTCCTGGTTAATTTTTTTCTGAGGGCTTAAGCAATGGAGAAGATATAGAAAATATTTGTTTTTAAACTAAAGATGATAAAATAATAATAAATCTGTATATAGATATTTCAAACTTATTGATTAGAAAATAAGAGATACATCCACTTGTAAATCATGTCATCATAATAACCCTAAATAGTAAGACATATTTGCATTTAAACATAGAATGTATTACACATTGCAACCATTTAATGTGAAGTTTGCCAAAAATATTTGAATTATTTGCTTGAAAAAGGTGGGAGGAAGCGAAGTTTCAAAAATGTTGCCAAATAAAATAAGGACTCTTTTGTCAAACGGAATTTCTTTACAAATAAGCCTGCTTTGTGTTTCAATGTCTACAGAATCATCATTAAAAGATAACCTCTCTGAACCTTACTCTTTGAACGTATGTTAATTGAATGCTATGGGAATTCACACACCTCGAAGATAACAGCAGATTTTGAAAACGAAAGTGTAGTACACTCAGCATACTTACCCTTAAACTTAACCGGGTATTTAACATAACCTGCTTTCTGGAACAGGGCCCAGATGGAGCTCTGAGATCTCACCTCAGTCCTGAGTTCAGCAGTCAGAACTGGACTTGAGGAGCCCAGCTTTGGAACCTGCAGAGAACCAACAAACAGCAGAAACCCACACTGTGGGAAAGACTCCACACTTCTGACTGATGTTCACGTCCACTTTATTCTTCCCAGTAAAGACTGGGACAGAACACTGGAAACTCAAAAGAACAGAGAAACCGTTCTAATCTCTACTAGAAAACATGAATCACATGAACACAAGACACAAACACCAAACTGACTTTTTATCTGGCTCCTTATTACAACATTTTTTCTTTTCAAAATAGTTACTTGCTTAAGTGACTCAACTAAGTATGAACTGCAGTCGGTTTTAGTTTAAAACAATAAAATAAAATGTTCACCGATCATGAAAAAAGTGTTAGAATTGGAAATGTATGCAGAAAACGTCCAGTGTTGTCATGGTAATTCACTAAAACCACAACTAAGCACTTTAAACCAAGTAATTGTATCACAAAAAAAATAATAATGAAAGAAAGCCAGAAAGAGCTTTACAGGCGAGAATGTAGCATTTTTATTTAAAGCTGACGCTTAAATGTCAAAGGCCAGTGTTAATGTCCCATTAAAATTCATGACTTTTACCTATTTACTGGTGCATTTAAAATAATCAATTTCATGAAACAGTATAAAATATTTGACAATTAAAAGACAGAAAACATATTACATAGAATCAAAACACAAATATTGAACACAATAGAATATCATATCAGAGCAATAAAAAAAGGATATTTCGAGCAAACACGTCAGCCTTCAGAAATCTGTTCATTTCTATGCATTCATAACTGTGCCTTATTTTAATGACTGCACCAATACCCTCTGGTATATATGCCATCAGGCTGTGGCTCAGTGGACAGATAATGAAAGCTCAGGGTGTTTTTTTACTGTTGACGTCAGGTCATCTTCATTGTTGCACTGTGTGCTCATGTGTCACTAACTGGTTTTTTATTGTATCCATTTTATTTCATTTACCCAAAAGACAATGTCAGAGCCAAATGTTTACAGACATGAATTAGGTTGATTGATCATCCATGGTTTCACTGCACGAAAAAGTGAATCATAAAATAAGAAGTGTTTTAGTAGTCTTAGTAATTGTATTAAACTACTGAAATTCTAACTGTAATTTGTTACATTACTATATTACTGACAAAAATAATTCAACTAAAATAAAAATTTATTCAATTTGTAACTCATTACCCCAACACAGTCAGTAGAAAAGTTTTACAATGAATTCTAGTTTCTTTCTAAATTACTTTTTTTTTTTTTTTTTACAATATTTCCATCTTTCTTATGTAAACCCCTTTTACTGCAGGGGTTCTTTGTTGAGTTTCACTGGCTTTTCTCGGAGTTTACATAAGATCCTTTACAGGAAAAATATGACTGTCCTGTGTGAGTTCTCATGTGTGTTTTGAGATCGTGTATTCGACTAAAGCTTCAGTCACATCCCTCTCTACTGTGTGAACTTTCATGTGTCTTTCATAATTAGATACACGACTAAAACTCGTATCACATTCTTTACAAGAAAAAAGCTTCTCTCCTGTGTGAGTTCTCATGTGTCTTTTGAAACTAAACACATGACTAAAGTTTCTATCACATTCTTCACAAGAAAATGGTTTCTCTCCTGTGTGAATTCTCATGTGGGAATTGAGATTAGATATTTGACTAAAACTCGTTTCACATTCTTTACAAAAAAAAGGTTTCTCTCCTGTATGGGTTCTCATGTGGGAATTGAGATTAGATATTTGACTAAAACTCGTTTCACATTCTTTACAAAAAAAAGGTTTCTCTCCTGTATGGGTTCTCATGTGGGAATTGAGATTAGATATTTGTCTAAAACTTGTATCACATTTTTTACAAGAAAAGGGCTTTTCTCCGGTGTGAATTCTCATGTGTGAATTAAGATGAGATATTCGACTAAAACTTGTATCACATACTTTACAAGAATAAGGTTTCTCTCCTGTATGGGTTCTCATGTGGGAATTGAGATAAGTTAATTTACTGAAACTTTTAGTACATTTTTTACAAGCAAAAGGTCTGCATTTTGTATGGATTCTCATATGAGATCTTAACTGAGACAAGTAACCAAAACATTTACCACATTCTTTACAGACTCTTGGGATCCTCTGATCTCTGTTCTGTGGGTCTGTCTCCTGATCTACAGTTGAAGTGGGTTTTTCATCCTGACTATCAGGTACATTAAATCTCTGCTGGTTGTTTAGATCTGCTTTACTGAGACAGTTTTCCTCATAAGTAGGAATCTCCATCAAAGTATCAGTCTCCTGCTTCAGATCAAGCTGTTCTTCATCCTGACTAATGTAGAACCCTTCTTGCTCCTCTTTTATTTGTAATGGTTCTAGCCACCCCTGTGCGTCCTTTATCTGTGGAGGTTCTGGGTCCTCCTGTTCCTCTTTAATCTGTTGAAGTTCTGGTTCTTCCTGTTCCTCTTTAATCTGTTGAAGTTCTGGTTCTTCCTGTTCCTCTTTAATCTGTTGAAGTTCTGGTTCTTCCTGTTCCTCTTTAATCTGTTGAAGTTCTGGTTCTTCCTGTTCCTCTTTAATCTGTTGAAGTTCTGGTTCTTCCTGTTCCTCTTTAATCTGTTGAAGTTCTGGTTCTTCCTGTTCCTCTTTAATCTGTTGAAGTTCTGGTTCTTCCTGTTCCTCTTTAATCTGTTGAAGTTCTGGTTCTTCCTGTTCCTCTTTAATCTGTTGAAGTTCTGGTTCTTCCTGTTCCTCTTTAATCTGTTGAAGTTCTGGTTCTTCCTGTTCCTCTTTAATCTGTTGAAGTTCTGGTTCTTCCTGTTCCTCTTTAATCTGTTGAAGTTCCGGTTCTTCCTGTTCCTCTTTAATCTGTTGAAGTTCCGGTTCCTCCTGTTCCTCTTTAATCTGTTGAAGTTCCGGTTCTTCCTGTTCCTCTTTAATCTGTTGAAGTTCTGGTTCTTCCTGTTCCTCTTTAATCTGTTGAAGTTCTGGTTCTTCCCGTTCCTCTTTAATCTGTTGAAGTTCTGGTTCTTCCTGTTCCTCTTTAATCTGTTGAAGTTCTGGTTCTTCCTGTTCCTCTTTAATCTGTTGAAGTTCTGGTTCTCCCTGTTCCTCTTTAATCTGTTGAAGTTCTGGTTCTTCCTGTTCCTCTCTGAAGTTCCTCTGCTGGTTGCAGAAATCGTCTTCAGTCACATCATGCTCGGGGAAAACTGCAAGGACACAAACACAAGAAGGGACCCTCTTTTAAAGGACTTCATGTATTGTCAGACAGCAATAACAATCAAAAACATCTCGGTGAAAAGTTCCACCAGTTCCATGATCTGAGCACAAGGAAATGGTTGGCGTGTCCATGACATTGTCCAGTTGAAACCATCCACTACCAGCATCAACAGGGCTAGATCTCAGAAGTTGGACATATAGTTACAGGCAGTGGTGCAGTGAAGGAGCAGAATTCTGGAACGGTGAACATAGGAGCATTTTATCCCACCCAGTTATTTGCACAGTCATTTATTTTTTCCTGTTTTTGGTTTACTTGGCAATATCACACACACATCCCTTTGTATTTATTTTATTTGTTTTAATTATTTAACCACCACCCCACCCCCCACACACAGTCAACCATCATTATGTATGTGTGTACCGTATACCTTCCAATTGTAGCCAGTCGACCAACCCGGTGTTCATAAGAGACCGGCGTTTATTCCGTCACAGACAGAATGGTGATGGTGAATTGTTTAATCACAAAATGCAGAAAATAACAGATGAACATTTCAGGATTGATTGAAATGATGAGAACATTTTATTCTGTTCTGATTAGCACTGGCTGTGAACATCAATCTCTTTATCAAAAATCTGTTTCACTTGCATGCCGATCATTTTCCTGGAGACACGAACACATTTTCCTTTGCTCAGTAATCCATGTTCAAACCAGTTCTTCTAATTTGTTGCTGCTTTCTCTGCTCACCAGGAAACCAGGCTTCCTCCTTTTTGTTTTCTTTCTTCAACCTCTCTGCTGTTTAGGATTCACCCCAGAATTGCTACGTCAAGCTAGCAGCTAATGTTTTTAGCCTGTAAGCTACATGGAACGATGTCTGTGTTTATCTCATTTACTTTGCACCAAAGACATTGATGATGTTAAGAAATCAGGCTGATTTATTTTGAAAAGCTCTACAAAAACATCTGTGATCATGCCTTAATGTTTGGGTTCGTGAAAACATTTACAATCTCCTACAGGAAATCGGTTTGCTCCTTTTCTTTCTGCAGCCGTCTTGCTCCTTTGCTGCTCCATCCACCTGCTGGCAACATTCTCTGATATGTTTAGGATTCATCCCAAAATGTGGTTCAGATTCCTCACCAGAATGTTCTTTGGTAAATTCCAAAAGCTCAAACAAAATGGAAAGAGCCAAAATGTTGTGAGCCATGCTAAAGAAACCCTCCTGCCCACCACTATTAGAGGCTGGCGTCTATTATAACCAGCACCCGTTAGACCCAGCTTTTATTGGAGACCGGCGTTTAATTAGAGACCTGCTATTATTGGAAGATATATGATATGTATGCATGTCTATTTATGTATTGTGTGAATAATGCATTCTTATTTGTTTTGTTTTGTTTAGTTGCAATTGTAGGGAACCCCTGGGGGGCTGACACCATGGAAGGGTGGGGGAGAGGTCTTGAATTGTTTAAAATATGTTTTGAACTGTCACTTGAAATTGTTAAATAAAAATGTGTTCACAGAAAAAATAGAAAAGAAACCAAATACAAGAAGCCAAAAGAATCCACCTAACACTGAAAACATCTTTGATTTCATGAATATTCCTAAAGATGTTCAGATGAACAAAAGAGCATCATTGGGTGCTGCATCTTTAAACAAACATGATGGACTGATAGCTGGATAGATAAATAGAAGAATTTACAACTTTAAATTCTTCACTGTGTCTCCTGCTGCTGCAATAACCCCCCTCCCTCACCCCCTCCAATCCTCCCCTCACTGAACACCCACGCATGAGCGCCTTTCTCCGTGGGACAGAGACACCCCCATTCAAAATAAACTCTGAATAACCTCAAAAGCCAGGATGTGGAAACGTGTTCACGTTTGTTTTTTATAGAACTCTTCAAAAATAAATAAACCTGATCTCTCATCATCCGCGTCATTGAAGTTACAGAAAAACTCCTACACGCTGCATGGAAAGGGAGGCGGTCAGGTTTTCTAACACACTTTTGAACAAGCCTCAGGCAGCGACTTTGATGCACGTTAAAGTAATGATTTAATTCTTAACGTTAAATAAAGCCGGTGGACGCAAATTGCATGATGTTTGATCAAAAAATTGATATCAATGATGCGCACCAGGGGATGGGGGTGGGCGGAGAGAGGATCTGTGATATGCGAGTGATCACCAACACACTGGCTCGGTCCAGTTCTCTTATACAGTCAATGGTTGTGACTTACAGAAGCTCAGATACATTTACTGTCTACTTTCTGCTAAAACAAGCTGAAGCCTCAATAGTAACCAGCAACAAGGTGTCCTTCAGACACAAAAACCTCCAGCTTTGACTCAATACCAACAGCTGACAGTTAGCAAAACCACATGCATTCCTGGGTCAAAGTGAAGAACTGCTTCATATCTGTGACATACATGTCGGGGGTGTGGTTACACAACCAAAGGAAGAAAAGGGAAACACCAACCCTATCTAAACATAGAGCTTTTAGTTTTTATTTGTAGTCTAAATAACCATAGATCAGCTGAATAGGTCATTTGAAAAAGATTTCTGAAGCTAGAAATATGAGCTGAGACGCTGCACAACTGGAGATGTGGTTGAAGCCAAGAAAACCCCACAACCTGTTGAGTTCTTTTAAGCATGACTGTTGTGTAACAAGAGACAATTCCTTACAATTGTGACATTGAAAGGTTATAGAAGAGTGGCTCATTTTAAATGTAACCCTTCTGACAGCCATGCTAGCATGCTAACCGTAGCTAACAAAAGCCAAACAAATCCAACTTAAAAGGTGTGTTTTTATCCTGTAAATAACAAGGATTTTTCACGTTAACAGCGTGTTTGATTTTATATTGACACCATTACTCTCCTTGGTATTTTCTGTGTTTTGTTTGTGTGATGATGACTATTGTTTTGGTGCTTTAAAGCACATAAAACACAACACAAAAGGGGGTTCAGTTTCTGGAGAAATCAAAAGTAAAGCAGACAGCGGTCCAGGAGAGACGTGCATGATGCAAAGATTCCCTACAGGTAAAGGATCATTGTTGTTCACCTTTCAGTACCTCTACTCAGGGGTCACCACAACAGGTGTTTTGGCAGAGTTTTACGCCTGATGCCCTTCTTGACACATCTCTGTATTTTGTCTGGACTGGGGACCGGCACAGGGAGTCCCAGACTTGGGCCAATACGTTGTGGCTGAATAATTAGGCAGAAGCGTTAAGGGTTTTGTTCAAGGACCCACACTAGATGAAGCTCATAGTGCCCTCTGGGAATCGAACCCTGTTTCTCATTTAAACACCATCTGAACCAAACTCAATCAGAGCCCCTTCAACAGGAATTGGTTAAGAACTGCAGACTGATTGTTGATGAACTCCAAGTTGTCTTCTTGTTCCTCAAAAATATGATGGAGTACATTGCAGCACAGCAACACGTTATCACCCAAATGTAACCTGCAGTCATTACTTTTAGGATGGATTACTGCCACCAGCAGGGAAATACTGCAGTTTCATCTTCAAGCACAGCGGTCCCAAATCGTTTTTAGGCCATGGACCAGTTAAATACCAGAGAACATTTTCACAGACCTGTCAGTGTCGGACTAAAGTTAGCTTCTGACTTTTTTCTGTTTTGGTTTTCAGAAAATCTATTTTTCACATTGTAATTATTCGACAAGAAATCTAGTTGATAAAACTGTTTGAAAATGTCTGTACAGTTGAGACAAAAACATAGGGAATGGTGTGTATTTGTATAGCGCTTTGTATAGAATGCCCTAAACATTCATTCCACTTAAAGTCTGCTGCTTTAGGGTTTTTCTGGTGTTTTGTTACCACAGATCAAACAGAACAACTTTGTGTTGCTTAACTGGGACTCCAAACTGTATTGAACTTTGTTTTCCACGACTAAACTTCAGGGAGCATTTTTTTTTAAAACCAAATAGGATCGGTTACTGACACTGCACCAAGAAACTTCCTGCAATGTATCCAACACAAGAGGCCTTCAGCTCGGATTTCTTTGGACAGGACAAGTTAGAAACAAAAGGCTGATGATGGTGAGTTAACTAACACTACACTCTATGGCTTTTGGAACCAGCTAGAAATATTAGATTTATGTTTTAACTGCAAAACAATAAAGGACATTTGTTTGATAAGACGCTAAATGACTGAATGTGCAAAACCTTCACTGTTGTTGGTATTTTAAAGGCTCAGTTCCAGTCAGGTTCATTCATTTGTTTTGTTTGCAGACAGCTCAGAAAAAACGTGAAATTTATTGTCATATTTTAACAAAAACGCATGATTGAAGTTTATTTGCTTAATAAACAATTACTTTTAATTGAGTTACAAACTCGAGCAATGTAATTAGTAACTGTAACTATTTACTTTTTCACAGTATGAAAGTCAAAAGTGTCCAGGTTATATCTAGAATCAGTTCCTATTGTCACAACGACGATATCTGTCCTGTGATTTGTCCTAAAACCTGATTGGAACTTTTCAAGGACATTTCTATTTAAAACTTTGTTTCATTGAACAAAAACAGATATTTATGATTTCAGAAACAGTAAGTTTGATTCTGGCTGATAATTATCAAGGGTTTTAGGATCTAACACTGCTGTTTTGAATAAATATGAATGAATAAATGAATAAATAGCCTTTATTGTCATTGTATAACAAGATACAAGAAGATTGTGCCGTCTCCTCAAAATATAAAAAAGCAATTTAAGTATAAAATAGAGTGACAAGTAATCAATTAAATATTCAAGTAAAATGAGGATATGTAAAACAGAAGAGAAAAATAAAAACACAAGGAGCCTGGAATAAATATTGTAAAAGGCAGCGAGGAAGACGCCTGTCTGAAGAGTCATTTCCTAGAAATCAAAGCTCAAAGTGAAAGAAGTCCTGAAATGTTTTGAACAGTGATGTAGGAATTGGGTCTAAAAGGCCGGTGGTTGACTTTAACTGGAAGAAAACTCCTCCTAATGCTGGATCATCAACCAGGACCAAACTTTCCAGTGTTTTCTCTGATCGATCCAATGCTAGAGATTCATTCACATCAACATGTGACGTTCATGGATGTGTTTGTCTGCAGGTGGATGCAGTGAACATACCTATAACCTGCGGGTTCCAGGTGATATCCAGCAGTCTGCGCTGACCACAGAGCTCCTCCTCATTCTGGACGATGGTTCCTTCACAGAGTCTGAAGGTTTCTTCAGCAGCAGAAAGTTGCTCGCTGACAGACTCTTTCTGAGCTTCTGAAGACATGGTTCCTGCAGCTGCTCCGATCTTCAGCTCAAACAAACACCAAAGTCCTCTGAACACCAGCAGCTCCGATCATCTGCTAGTCTCACAATCACAGCCACGTTGTCTTTCCATTCAACACTTATTCACTCATTTACGACACTTTAGCTAAAGATGATTGTTCGGAATCGAACCACGTATCGCTACATCTCTGTAGAAACCTCACAAACGTCCGAACAAAACACCGCCGTCCGAACAACACAAGCTAACGCTGCTAGCTAGCATGCTAGCGCCTCATTCTGTTTACTTCCGGGTCACGTGCACAAACTTTATTTAAAAAGAAACGTCTACGATGTTCAATTTGACCTCAATATGATCTAAAACACTGCAGATATTCATCAAAACAGTTTTATATCAGTAAATACTAACGAAAAGAAAATGGAAAACAAAACAGTTTATTGTAAACTTAATGAGAGCTGAAGGCATAATTTTTTATTAATCTGTCCCCATATTGAGACCCACACAGAACGTGACTTTTCATTCCACCCTTTTGTAGTCTTTGCCTCTATCTGAACCCCCCAAATCCCTGTCAAATAGAACAGAATCCAGAGCTCTCTTTCCACACTGCAGTTCACCTTTCTGGGTCTGAGCGATGATGCTGCTGCTTTTCTGTTTAAACAGCTCCCTGTTCTGTGTCCTGATTGGCTGGAGACCTTGTCAATCAATCTCCTCCGTGCTGCGTCTCCTGTGCAGAAACTGCAGCTCTCCAGATCTCCATCAATCTTTGATCCTGATCAGATCTTTGTCTTCATTCTAGAATCCTGAACTTATTTTTCTATAAAGGTTTGAACTTTGAGAGTTTAAACAAGAGAGAAAAGAGTGAAAATGTTCATGTGTGTCTGAGAAAAGTGTCTAAAGTTTGTAGTGAGGAGTTCAACATCTGGATTTCACCTTCATGAGTTCTTTTTAGAACGGAACTCCCACAATAAACCAGGAAACACTGAACTGTTAAAAGTCATGGATATATATGTCCATCTGCAGCAGAAGAATCAAGAATTTTTCTCCGTTAGTTGAGGACACAGCGCAGCTGATTATTTTTATTTCGCCTCACAAATCCTCGCTTGTTTTGTTTCTCTTCAAGCCGCGCATGACTGAACAACACGTGTCTGCGCACGTATATCGCGGTGGCGCGCACACGCGCGGGGGTGGGGTAAAGCTCGTTACCTTTCCGCGTGCACATGAAGGAGATGCACACGAGGGAGAGATGTAAGAAAAACATCAACACAAAACGTAAAGAAGAAACAGAAACAAAAAGCAGATTTAAATGTTTGCAGTATGCTGGTGAAAAATGCTGGAATGTCAAATATTTTTATGTCATTATTATTGTTGCTTTTATTACGTTTCATCTCATGCTTTATGTATTTTGGCAATCAAGTATTTGTTGAAGTTGAGGAACTTTTCTATTGTTTTTCTCTACATTATCAACGATTTCACAATCATTGCTTTTTTACGGACTTCACTTTAATATTTAAATTTACTCATAATTATTCTTTGAAGAGACAGTTTTTAGGGTATCTTATACATGCTTTTTCCTTATTTAATATCTGTTTATTTATTCCATGAATAGCTTTCCTTACATTACTTAGTGTATTTTAGTCAAATCTGAAAAACCAATACAATACAGTGTGGTGACGTCACATCAGCTCTAATTAAGTTTACCATAAACTTTACTATTTTACATTAAGATTTTCTTGTCTTTATTATTTCATGACATACGACTGTTTTTATAAATTTCTGAAGCATTTTGGATCATATTGAGGTCAAATTGAACATTGTATATTTTTCGTTTTGAAGGTTGTTCACGTGACCCGGAAGTAAACAGAACGAGGCGCTAGCATGCTAGTTAGCAGCGTTAGCTTGTGTTGTTCGGACGGCGGTGTTTTGTTCGGACGTTTGTGAGGTTTCTACAGAGATGTAGCGATACGTGGTTCGATTCCGAACAATCATCTTTAGCTAAAGTGTCGTAAATGAGTGAATAAGTGTTGAATGGAAAGACAACGTGGCTGTGATTGTGAGACTAGCAGATGATCGGAGCTGCTGGTGTTCAGAGGACTTTGGTGTTTGTTTGAGCTGAAGATCGGAGCAGCTGCAGGAACCATGTCTTCAGAAGCTCAGAAAGAGTCTGTCAGCGAGCAACTTTCTGCTGCTGAAGAAACCTTCAGACTCTGTGAAGGAACCATCGTCCAGAATGAGGAGGAGCTCTGTGGTCAGCGCAGACTGCTGGATATCACCTGGAACCCGCAGGTTATAGGTATGTTCACTTCTTCATCTTCCAGAACATCCGGATGGATCCAGGTTCTATTGGACCCATGACTGCTTCTGTTGGATTAATCTGCAGTCGTTCTTCTTTCAGCTTCGTCGCTGCTTCTTAAAGCTGAAAAATGCTGAGATGGTTCTTTATTACCATGTTATATTGCTTATTCCTAAATGTTTGCTCAATGAATTAAAAAAAAATGTAGGGGCCACTGAAGTCAGAGTCTGACTGAGGGGGGCCACAACCTCAACATGCGTGTGCAGCTAGTGGGTGTCTGGGAGTTTGATTTAGAAATGTCAATAAAATCCAATCTTCTCATTTTTTTATGATGTTATTGTATAACTGAAAACAAGATGAAAAAGATAAACAAGTTTCTAACTTCCTAGAATCCTCCTCTGGTAGTACATTTTTATGGAACACGTTTGTTTTTCTCACTTTTGAGACATAGGGATTTGATCTGTTGGGTTGCTAATCAACCAAATCTTTCCCCACTTTCCCATGAGGTATGTTTGCAGCTGGATATGTGAATGACCCATGGGGCAAATGAAGAATTTTCTGCCTGTCGCAACACTCTCTGGAAGATGTTTACATCACTGGATTACTGATCTCTTGCTTTTTGCTAATTGCTGGCAGAATCTGGATTTATCGAAACCTGGCAAAGCGGCTTACAGCAAAAGGCAGGCTGGGAATGCTTTGGAATTTGACACTTGGAGTCGTAAAGACTCAACCTGATAAACTGTTTGGAGACTAAGGTCTATGCGCTGTCTGCCTGCGTGTATCGCATCAAAGTTTCCCTTGGAAGAATGGAAACCAGCGTGAAGCAAGTTACAGCTCGCCTCGGAGGAAACCTGGAAAATTGACACGGACCGGCAAATGTTCCGCTATAGGCAGTCTAGACATTAACCAGGCAGGCTGCTCCTAAACAATGATCTCTAATCAGACAATACTAGGGGTGTATCACAAAATCCATGGCTTGGATTGTTTCCTGGTTTTTGAGTCACGGTTCAGATCATTTTTTTGATCAGTAACATGGGAAACAAAATAAAATAAAAGCCTACAATTTATTTTTGAAGCTTCACAACACATATTTTTTAAACATATATAAAGTACTGCTTGTATTTTAACATCTAAATATTTGCTCAGTGACACATATTTTTATAAAATGATATATAAATATATTTATGCAAGTCTGTAAATTAACATTTTTGGTCACATCCAAAGTCTACCAAATCTGGACTCTGCCAGCCAAACAAATATTTCTCAGGAAATGTATTTATATATTATATGTGTATATTGTATATTATTTGTGTACTTTAAAGTAAAACCGTCTTTGCCTTTATTTATCAAGTTTCAGTTGATGATTATTCTCCCACGAAAACAAACCCTAATAATAACTGAAAGTGTCGTCTTAGGTTTTATAGCATTACAGAAAGGTATTACTATTTTTAAAAAAGACACTTCTTATCTCTGAACATTTTTTACGAACGCAAACCTTTCTTTAAAGCATCGACTTACTTTATCTACAAACATTACACAGCAAAACGTTGGGGAAGTATTAAATATTGATCAACAACAAAATTATTCACAAAGCAGTAAATCCATGGGTGACCTGCTGGGTGCTCTCTTTGTGGGTGTGGTCAACTTTGTCGCTTACTGTCTGTTTTATTAAGATATTTTAAAATGACTTCTGATATAGTTTTTTTGTGGAAGTGTATGATATTCATTTAAAAAATAAAACCACCTTTTTAAAAAAAATATAATCCAATATGCTTTCATAAAGATTGGTATCCATTAAACTAGTGATCAACAATGAAATATTTACTTTATAGTTTTTTAAATGCCATGCATTTAAAAAACATGCACATTTGGAAAAATGTGTTTACCTTATTGTGTGTTCTCACAGATTAGTGTGTTTAGTTGTGAGTCTTAGTCATTTCAAAAAGTAGTAATGACACGGAGCAACAAGTTTAAGTGTGTTTGTGTTGGCTGAAGTCAGTGTAAACAAATACTAAAAATTACCAGTGCACCTGAATGCAGCAATAGCAAGCTCTTAATGAAAGTCCATAAGTGCCATGCAGGCCCTGAATGCAGCCCCTGAATGCAGCCCCTGAATGCAGCCCCTGAATGCACATCCTGCTGCGGTAAATGTGGGCATTTAATCTCTGTAATAAAGCCGGACCTGAATGTTTAAACCAACTCTGGGATGGATGTTTGTGGTTGCCAAGTTGGGAGGGAAGGCAGACACCTAAAGTCATGGTTGAGACACATATATACATATACATAATATATATATATATATACATAATATATATATATATATATATATATATATATATATATATATATATATATATATTAGAATCATTTACGATGTAAAAAAAATAGATTTTCTGAAAACTGGAAGCTTAAAAAATAAGTGTATTGTGCATTTATAATGTGAAATTAGTGGGTAATATTTTCGAAGATGTAAATTTCTTTGATAATGTGATTGACCTGCACTTTCACCTCCCAGCAAGAAGGCTCTGGTTCAAATCCCAGGTAGGTCATATCTGTGTGGAGTTTATATGTTCTCCTTGTGCATGTGTGGGTTTTCTCCAGCTTCCTCCTTCATTCCAAAAAACATGTTTCATTGCTTAACTGGTGATTCTAACTTGTTGCTTAGGTGTGCATGTGAGCATGTGCGGGTTCTTTTATTTTGTTTCTGGTTTTAACTCTGTTTATTATGATGACAATTGGAGCTCTTTCACCAGAGAAGAGTTCAGGAACATCAGGGCTACAACTCCAGCGGATTTATTTCTTAACTTTGTGCTTCCAACTTTAGAAATTCTGGTCAAAGGCTTGCTCACCTGTGCTCCATATTTACTGTCAATTACATAATGACAAGAATCCAAAACATAATATTATTATGCTGTTTTTTGTTCTGATTTCATATGAAAATGAATCAACTGGAGGTTGAATTGAGAAAATCTGCTCTTCTGTAGTAAATCTGTCCTTGTTTTCTCAGCATGTTTTAATTTGAGTTTAGGGTTAGATGACATTAAAGATTTATTCATACTATTTAGATTGTACTTTTATGCTATTTCATTTGCTTTAAAAAGAATTGTGAAAATAATTGTTATTCTCTATATATGTCAATGGTTCAGACAGAATGGTGACAGCTCTCCTCATAGAGGTCACAGGGGCACTTTTTATCTGTGCTAAAGAGAAGAAACAACATATTTGTGATAGAAAAGAAGACACTTCATAAATCGTGTACAGAAAGCAGAAAGACTGATTAGAAATTGGAGTCACTTAAAATAGTTATAATCTTATGTTTTAATTATGCTGTGACGTCCTCTCTCTTAGCATTCAACATAATATCATTTTTTTAAATAACACCTATAGTTTTTCTTTGTGAAATAATGTAACAATTTGTCTGGTTATAAAAAAAGGCTTTTGGTCGGTAGATTTTTTTCATCCACCGGCTAACTTGACTGGTGAGTCAAAAATGAATGTTGACCAGTGGGGTAGTGACTTCAAACTTGGAGTATCCAACCACACGCAGCAAAAGCGTTTTTACAGCTTGCATTTAGTCGAACTTTGTGTTTCAGCTTATTTCCAAAGGAGATGTTAAAATATATTCTGTCATTTGTAATTTTTTAAAGAAAGTAAAAGGAGGGTGAAAAAAAATAGAAAATCAAATTTTGTGTGGGAAAAAATGTTTTTGGCCACAGTGTCCAGCTATAACTATGCGTTACATTAACATCAGTCTGGATTACCATTCACTTGCATTTTTCTTCTTGACATTTCTTTTTGTAATTTTGTAACTTTGGCTTTATACTGCTGACTGTTTATATATATATTTATATGGTAAGATTTTTAGTTCTATCAGTATAAGTTGTGTTTTTATTATTTGATGCAGGCACCATCATCACCTAGACTGATTCCTTGTATGGGTAAAATTGTACTTGGCAATAAAGCTAATTCTGATTCTGCGTGTGTGTTGTGTGTTCCTGCAACAGACTGGTAACCTGTCCAGGGTTTACCCCGCCTTCACCCAACTGTAGCTGGTATGAACTCCAGGAACCCCATGACCCAGACCGAGTTCAGAAAATGGATGGATGGATTTTTTGAAATAAAATATTTAAAGTGTAGAGCTTCTGACTGTGTTTATTAAAAATTTTATTGGTGCTTAAAACACAAAGTCTTTTAAAAGCATAACAGGGCCCCTTGTTTTTGTCCCTGCAGTCCCCCCCCAGCATTGGATAACTGAAGAGGAGGATCTGTGCAACCAGCAGAAGAACTTCAGAGTGGAACAGGGGGAACCGGAACTTCAACAGATTAAAGAGGAGCAGGTGGAACGAGAACCTCCAAGGATTATAGAGGAGCCTGAGGAACGGCAACCCCCACAGATTAGAGAGGAGAAGGAACAAGAACCCCCACAGATTAGAGAGGAGCAGAAGGAACAAGAACCCCCACAGATTAAAGAGGAAGAGCAGGAGGAACGAAAACCTCCAGAGACTGAAGAAGAACAAGAAGAACCAGATATTCCACAGGTTAAAGAGGAGCAAGAGGAGTTCTGCATCAGTCAAGATGAAGATCATCTTGATCTGAAGAAGGAGACTGATACCTTAATGGAGATTCCTACTTATGAGGAAAATAAAAACAGTGAAGCAGATGAAGAAAGAAGCCAACGTGAAGAATCAACATCAACTACAGATGAAGAGACAGAGCTACAGAACAGAGATCAGAGGAAGAGAAGAGACAGAAATCATGTCCAAAGTGTGGTCAGCTCTAATGTGTCAGAAAGTCAGAGTGATTGTAGTGTTGGAAAAATGTTCAAGAAGGCAACTTCGGAAAAACATTCTCCACAAGAAAAGAGAGTTTCCTCTGTAAAGTCTAGTAAAAGAACAAGAATTCCACACGATGCAACTGTCCACATGAGAACTAATTCTGATGAAAGACCTTATGTCTGTGAAGAATGTGGTAAAGGTTATGGTTACAGGTTTCTGTTGAGAAATCACATGAGAACTCATACTGGAGAAAAGCCTTTTTCTTGTAAAGAATGTGGTACAAGTTTTAATCAAATGTCTACTCTCAAAGCACACATGAGAATCCATACAGGAGAGAAGCCGTTTCCATGTCAAGAATGTGGTACTAGTTTTAACCATATATCTAGTCTCCGAACGCACATAAGAATCCACACAGGAGAGAAGCCTTTTTCTTGTCAAGAATGTGGTACTAGTTTTAATCAAATATCTATTCTCAAAACACACATGAGAATCCATACAGGAGAGAGGCCTTTTCCTTGTAAAGAGTGTGATGCAAGTTTTAGTCAGATATCTAATCTCAAAACACACATGACAACTCACACAGGAGAGAAACCTTTTGTTTGTGAAGAATGTGAGAAAGGTTTTAGTGATGGGTCTAGTCTCAAAAGACACATACGAACTCATACAGGAGAGAAGCCGTTTTCTTGTAAAGTATGTGATAAAAGTTTTATTGATGGGTTTAAACTCAAAAAACACATGAGAACTCATACAGGAGAGAAGCCTTTTTCTTGTACAGAATGTGGTAAAAGTTTTAGTGATGGGTCTAGTCTCAAAAAACACACGAGAACTCACACAGGGGAGAAGCCTTTTTCTTGTAAAGATTGTGATAGAAGTTTTATTGATGGGTCTAGTCTAAAAAAACACATACGAACTCATACAGGGGAGAAGCCTTTTCCTTGTGAACAATGTAATACAAATTTTAGTCATATATCAAGTCTAAAAATACACATGAGAACTCATACAAGAGAGAAGCCTTTTCCTTGTAAAGAATGTGATACAAGTTTTAGTCATATATCTAGTCTCAAAAGACATATTAGGACTCACACAGGAGAGAAGCCTTTTCCTTGTAAAGAATGCAGTAATAGTTTTAGTCAGATATCAAGTCTCAAAAGACACATGAGAACTCATTCAGGAGAAAAGCCTTTTCCTTGTAAAGATTGTAGTAAAAGTTTTAGTCAGATATCAAGTCTCAAAAAACACTTGAGAACTCACACAGGAGAGAAGCCTTTTTCTGGTAAAGAATGTAGTAAAAGTTTTAGTCAGATATCAAGTCTCAAAAAACACTTGAGAACTCACACAGGAGAGAAGCCTTTTTCTGGTAAAGAATGTAGTAAAAGTTTTAGTCAGATATCAAGTCTCAAAAAACACTTGAGAACTCACACAGGAGAAAAGCCTTTTTCTGGTAAAGAATGTGATAAAATTTAGTGAATATTCTCAACTTAAAAATGAATGAAAACTCAAAATAGAAGTCTAATGGAGAAAAAAAGATTGATTGATTAGGTGATTGGGTAATTGATCTGGTTTATTTCAAGCATAAATTGGACTAAACAATACAAAGAAAATCACGCAGATTTATTAAACTCATTACTGAGACAATGAAATGCATTTATTGAAATAAAAGAACAAAAACACAAGTCACATTTGATTCATTAAATATAGTGATTATTAACTAAAGTCAAGTAGGGCTTGAATGATTGCTTGAAAAGTGACTGGAACTACCACCCCAACATAGTTACTTCATTTTATATTTTTACATAGTTTTAATAATCCGGTTCTGATCAGATCAATTTCAGATTTTTCATGTAACAAAATTGAGTGCATATTGATTAATGATTAATATCAGACATAATTTCACATTTTCAGTAAACAGAAAAATGAATCACACTTAATGTAACAGACATGTAATACTTACGGATGATCAAGAGAATTCAATTTAATATTAATCCAAAAATTATCCCTTCACATTTCAAATCAAGTTTTAAGGTATTAAGAAAGTGCTGATTGATTATCCTCTGAAAGAATTCTTACATTCTTTTAGGTTACATTGATGATTCACACTTTAGGTAACCAATATGTAATAATCATTAATAATATTTCGAACATATTACTACATAAATCCAGTAACCATTGCCACAAATTTCAGCTCAAGTAAAGAAAATCATTATTTTATTGATTGTAAGTAGATGATTTCAGTAATCATTGCTAAAAATTACACTAGGAAATACTCATTAGTTATAATTAAAAGAACTTTGATTATTTCACCACATTCAAGTTAAAACGTTCACATACTTGGAATTATTCAAACACCGGTTGATCTTTAACTATTTTAATCTTCATATTGTGAGTTTCCTTGTACATTTTCTTGAATTTTTGGATGTTGGAACATTGTTTGGGCTCATTACTGAACCTATTCCAAAGTTTAGAGCCGCACACAGACACACATAAACTTTTTTTTGTGGTTCTTATCAATTTTATCTTGAAGTTCCTACATCCCCTCAGTTTGTAACCTCCTTCATTTTCTAAGAACTGTTTTTGGGTATTCAATGGTAATGTTTTTCCAATAGCTTTGTACAGAATTAGGTCAGTGTAAAAATCAACAAGGTCATAGTTTAATAGTGTGGATTGATAAAATAAATAGTTTGTATGATCAAGATAACCAGCTATATGTACAATTCTGATGGCTCGTTTTTGAAGTAAAAAGAGAGGATAGAGTGAACTTTATAATTATTACCCCTGAATTTTTATACAGTGGGTGAAAAACAGTAATATTAAGGAGCAGTTTAATAAATATGTACAGTTGTATTCTAACATGTATTTAGATTTATTTATGCTTGAAATACTTTTTGAAACTTTAATTTTTATGTGTGTGATGTGTAGCTTCCAACTTCGTTTATCAATAACATGCTCTAAGAATTTGATTTTTGTGACATTTTTGATTAAAGCATTATTTGTTTTAATTGAGAGCTCTGTATTGGCCTTGTACTCACTTGTAATCACTTAGATTTTTCAAGGTTCAAAGATAGTTTATTGTAATCCATCCATGATTTCATTTTGTTTACCTTTGTGTTCACCACATGGATACGTTCCCTTCGATTCTCTGTAGAATAAAATATATTTGTGTCATTAGCAAATAAAATGAAATGTTTTGAAACATTGAATAAATCATTTATGTAAATACTGAATAGCAGCGGGCCTAGAATTGATCCTTGTGGGACACCACAATGTATCTCCCTCAGCTCTGATGCATTAATCTTGACAAATTTCTATTGTTTGTAAATAGGTGTTAGTTTCCGCTCTCATAAATAGGAATGAAAATTTTGCTATTTTCATTTGATCTGGGAATTTCCCAGTTTGTAGTGATAAGTTACATATGTATGAGGCTTAAAGAAATTCTTAATGACCTTCTTTTCTACTGTCATATCAATATTTTTATAATCTGCTGACTTTTTGACTTTCAGTATGATGGTAACTGTGTCTGGCTTGGCCCCTACAAGCAGGAGTTCCCAGAAATCTATAATTTACTTTTTATCTGTGCTCCTGGTTTTGTTTTCTCTTAACAATGTTTTAGCTGCTTTAGTTTATGACCGCCTTGCACTGCTCTCGAATGGACTTTTGACTATTGGCAACAATACCTCTTCTTCCTGTGCTGGCGTCCTCCATTCCCTGCTTCCTGCGCCTCCAGCCGGCATTCTGTCTGAAGGCTTTCCGGGGCTACAGAGACCTCTATGGAGGAGGAGAGGGAAAAGAGCTGGCGTCCAATTAAAGATAAGGCTGATGTGGAAGCTTGGAGTATCTGGTAGACAACATTGAGTGTTCCTGAGCCCCTGTCTTCCATCGGCTCCCTTCAACCCAAAGCTCTCTCCCGAGGCCCTGTCTGGAGTCCTGAGGCTGTCCTGAGGCGCTCCTGGTTACTTGTTCATGGATCAGCCTCGGACATCGGGCAGTGGTGGAGGAGTCGCTGCGGTCTTCCGGAGTCATCTCCTGTGCCGCGCCGTGAGAGTTGGACAATTCTCTTCAAGCTAGAGCTGATTAAAGTCAGGGCCAAGAACCCTCTGTACTGCGATTTTGTTTATTGTCCACCTGGTCCAAATAGCCTGTTTTTAAAGGAGTTTAGTGACTTCTTATCCACTACTCTGAAGCTGTCCAGTCTGATTTTAGTTGGTGATTTTAACATGCATATTAATGACGACACTGACCTCTTTGCCAAAGGTTTCAGCGGTGTCATGGACTTAATTTTACGCTGCATATGTCTGGGCCCACACATGTTAAAGGTGGCCCTCTGGACCTTGCTGTTAATCTAGGTGTGGATACTGACTGTGTTTTTTCAGAAGACATTTTTATTTCTGACATCACTGTCTTTTTTAACTCTTCGTTAGATGTGTCCCTTTCGCCTGCACACAGAGAAATCAGCTCTTGCGTCCTGAATTCCTCTTCGGCATCTGCCTTTTCGAATGCTCTTTATCTGGTTTTATCCCCATGCACTGATGTTAATCTCTTATTAGGTCTTTGTAACAGTTATTGTCTCTCCATTTTAGATCAGATCTGTCTTGTTAAAACTCACTAAATAAAAAACAGTAAAAGATAAAAGACAGTATTTGGCACCTCAAAAGATGTTGTAGAAAAGTTGAACGCCTGTGGAGTAGAACTCATCTACTTGTTCACCTGCTTCATCTTAGGGACCTTTTAGCTTCTTTTAAAAGTGCTGTCAGGGATGTGAGGGCTGCTGATTTCTCTAATCTTATTTCTAAAAGCAGAGGTAACCCTAAGGTGCTATTCAACATCATTAGTTGTCTTGTTACGCCTAGTCCATCTGCTGTTATCATTCATTCGAATGACGATTGTAGTCTATTTGTTTCCTTTTTTATTGACAAAGTCAGTTCTGTGAGAAACTCTCTGTGTCCCACACCTGATCCCAGTTCTCTTCCCAGTACTGTTTGGCCAGTGATTTTAGATACGTTTTTACCTGTTTCTCTCCTTGGGTTAGTCAGATTGGTCAGCAAAATGAAGACATCATTCTGTTCTCTTGATGTGACACCAACATCTTTGTTTAAAGATGTCTCCCAGTCCATTGGTCCCAGTGTCCTGGCTGTAATTAACTCATCCCTGCTGTCTGATTAAGTCCTTGAATATTTTAAGAAAGCTGCCATCTTCCCTCTCCTTAAAAAACTCAGACTTAATCTCTCCCTCATGAGCAGTTACAGACCCATCTTGAATCTCTCTTTTATTTCTAAAATCTTGTTATGGTTGGATAGTAGAAGAACTTCCTGAACTAAGAAGAAAACATCAGCAACACCTGCTGAACACGTGAAGAACAAACCTGCAGAAGAGCAGCACAGATCTGGATTTCCTGGTTATTTTGCACATCTGGATCCTCCATGAAGAAATAACCAGAGCTGTTGAGAGAGGGAGGATGTGGAATGGCCTTTTACCTTAGAGAGAAATGAAAGAAGAAGCTTAGAAAGTGAAGGACGTTCTGCTCAGATGAAGCTCTTTGATTCTGTCTGCAGAGATGATCTGTGGCTGCTATGACAGACCCTCATGCACACACTCACACACGTGCGCATTCACTCCAGCGTGTGCGTGAAGGTAGACGGCGCTCTAACGGAGAGCTTTGAGAAGAGAGGAGTGAAGCAGGGCTGTCCTCTGAGCGGTGCCCTCTATGTTTCAGCCAGCAGAATGCATGCTGACAGCACCTCTGTCAGGAACATGTGAGGTCACGCCCACTGAGGAGGGGCCTGTTCCATAGCAGGAGCTGCAGGTTCCAACAGGAAACCTTTGAGAAACAGCATCTGCAGCTGAATGAAAGCAAATGGTGTTTTCTGTCACAGAAATGTTGATCTGCGATCTCCTCTGTGAGGACTGTCCGCTACATCACAGATGAAGCTCCGCCTCCAAGCATCCACGTTTGTTCTCCAATCTTCTGTAGGTTCTAATCTGCTTCTTTCTGATTGGTCAGAACCTTCAGACCCAGAACCCTCAGCCTCTGCTTTCTTCCCAGAACTGCTGGTTCTGAAGCTTCCTTCAGTTCTGTGGGAATCTGCTTCACTTCCTGTCAGAGCAGCACTCCCATGTTGGCTGCCATTCAGCCGCGGCGGCTCTGGATCAGGACCTGCATCACTGCCTAGCTGTGGTGAGGCGGGTCCCTGCTTGTGTCGCTGGATTTGGTTGGCTATGCGGCTATTCACAGAGAGAGCAGTCCCAACTATTAGCGTTTCTAAAAACAAACTGTCATGCTCAGCCTGTTTCTCATTGCCAATCTCCGTCAGTTAGGGGGTGGGAGCTCTGAAAGGGGTGGGGGTTCGTGTACAGATCTGGGAGAGGGGACTTTATGTTAATTTGTGCTTATATTTATATCATTATTTGTTTTTTATTTGCTTATTCAGTATCATTATTATTTTGTTTTATTTATTTTTATTTTGTGTGAAGCACTTTGTGTTATGTTTTCAATGAAAAGTGCTTTATAAATAAAGATTGATTGATTGATTGAAGAAGACTTCTGCATCCACCTGTCAGTCATTCTGAAGCCCCGCCCCCTTCCATCACATCTGTTCAGAAATCACAGATGAATCCTGATCAAACCCTCAGAGCATTCTGGGAGATCATCTACACCTTCAGTTCAGATTAAATGATTTGATCAGTTTTGTTTCAGTTCCGAAAAATGAAAGAAAAGTTTGAAACCAGAAACCAGTTTGGATCCAGAACCGAGACGAGGAGCTGAGATGTGGAGACTAAAGAGCAAAGGTCAACTTGAAGCTTTATCGTTTCTGCAGCTTCCTCACCACCAGCAGCTCAGTGTGAGTCAGAGGTCATGTGATCAAAACGTTCCGAGAAAGGCTGAAGCTGATTGGTCCAATGAAGAAACCTGACTGAAAGAAAGAGTGTAAAGAGAAACCCACAGTGGGAAAGACTCCACACTTCTGACTGATGTTCACGTCCACTTTATTCTTCACAGGAAAGACTGGGACAGAACACTGGAAACTCAAAAGAACAGAGAAACCGTTCTAATCTCTACTAGAAAACATGAATCACATGAACACCAGACACAAACACCAGTCTGTTTCTTTATCATCTTCATTACTCAAATTTTTTTTCAAACGGTTACTTGCTCACATAACTCAACAAAATACAAACTGAAGTCATTTTTTGCTTAAAACAATAATGAAATGTTCACTGATCACATTAAACTTGTAATAATTAAACATATATACAAAACATTTCTAGTGATAACACAAACTTTGACAATATACCCATTTTCTCAGCAAAAACTACAACCACAACGGTCAACTAAACAACTTTAAACTAAAAATAATAATGTAGAAGTCGACAAATAAAAGTAGGGGTGTAACGGATCATGGCTAATCTGTGATTCATACTGATCCCCCTCTACGGTTCGACACACGTTTGCTGTGGAGCGCCAACCCTCCACCCCCTGGTGCACATAGTTTATATCAATTTTTAGATCAAACAGCATGCAATTTGGGTCTCAAATTCCCATCTATCCTCTTTGAAGATGTGGATTATGAGAGATCAGGTTTATCTCTTCTGAAGAGTTCTACAAAAAAAACAAACATTGGTAAACACATTTCCATGTCCGGGTTATTAAACTCATATAGAATCATTGAACATGAATCAATTCTTTTTTATATATTGATATTGTGGCTTATAGATAACATTTAAACAGAGCACTACTGCAAAGTAAGTTCAACAAACAGATTACCCAACTAGCAACTAGAAAAAATATTTAGCTATTAACTTGTAAAACTAGTGAAAATTAGTCATGCGAGAAAGTTTTGTGACTGTGTAGCTTCAGTATCTTCAGAACTATGGGTCTTTTTTGTTTAATTATGATCCATATGTACATGAACCATTCCTAAAAATTCAACAGTGACTACCTCCTAAAACCTTTGTTGTAGTAACAGTAATGTGATCATTAGTCACCAGTGAAGGTTTGGCGACTGTAGCTTTAGCATCTCCAGAGCGATTGAACATTCTTCATCAGACTTATACTTTAAAAGTTCCGACTAAATGAAAACAATTACTTTCTCTCAAAATTGAGGTTGCAGTATGAATATGACTTTTCATTATTAGCATACATCAATGTAACTCTTTATTTGTTTTCTTTTGGGGTCTTTTGAAAAGCCTTTTTATGTTGTCATTTGCATTAAGACAAACCACTACAGACACTTGCTGTCAGTCATAAACGTTTAGCAAGAGTTAATGTACCCAAAGGATGGATCTGTCAATATTTTGCCAACTACCAAATTGTTTTTGTGAGTCTCCTCCTCAAACTGGCTTTCTGTTGCATAAATTGTCATGACTTAATCATATGTAGGTGACAGTTCTAGTGAAGTATCATCTGTAATCATAAACTTAAATTATATAGTGATGATAATTTTAATGAAAAGAAAATCAATATTTGACCTCTGATCAGGACGCAACATTAGATTTTGATCGAGTCTAAAACGATGTGATCTGGCCAAATTTCCGATCATGTGATTGACTGGGACATCCTGAATGAACAGCTACAAATAAAAGTCTTCAAAAATGAGAAAATAATCTAAAAAAATCATATAAAACTTGTGTCTTTCAATTTGACTACTGCATAAATGCACCGTGGTATGGAAACAATCAACCTGTGTGACTTCAGGTCATCTTCATTGTTGGATCTAGTGTCTCATCTTCGTCTGAATATTACAGTTCAGATCTTTTTAAATTACATCACTGTCATTAAAGCACATTTAGGTAGCTTTGGAAAAGAGAGATGTCCGAAGTCCCACTGGAAATGAAATCTGAATCTTCAAACAGCTTGTCAGCGTTTGAGGTGCTTTAGGATTCATTGTATTTCCCTGACTGAAAACCATTCAAAGGTTCAGAAAAAGCACTGCAAGTGTTTGGAGTTAGAAAAGCAGATGAATAGTATAGGTCAATTCAATTTGATTAACTTTACTCAGACAGATTGATCTGGTCGGGAAAATCGATTCATCGTTACCCCTACAGTCTTTACAAGAACAAAAGTTTCTCTCCTGTATGAGTTCTCATGTGTATTTGGAGACTAGATATTTGACTAAAACTTTTACCACATTCATTACATAGAAAAGGCTTCTGTCCTGTGTGAGTTATCATGTGTCTTCTGAGATGAGAACTTTGACTAAAACTTTTATCACATTCTTTACACAAAAAAGGCTTCTCTCCTATGTGAGTTCTCATGTGTGTTTTGAGACTACATTTATGGCTGAAACTTGCATCACATACTTTACAAGAAAATGGTTTCTCTCCTGTATGAGTTCTCATGTGGGTTTTAAGATTAGATATTTGACTAAAACTTGTATTACATACTTTACAAACAAAAGGTTTCACTCCTGTGTGAGTTCTCATGTGTGTTTTGAAATTAGACTTATTACCAAATCTTTTACCACATTCATTACATAGAAAAGACTTCTCTCCTGTGTGAGTTCTCATGTGAATTCTTAGCTGAGAATGGCAATTAAAACCATTACCACATTCTTCACAGATGTAACGTCTTTTATCAGGCCGAGTCCTCATCTGGAAACACGCACTGGGCGTATTACTTGTTCTTTTAACAGCATTTATAAAGTAAAGGTTGTTTTCTTTTGGGGATTCTTTGCATTTCTGAACCAAACTTACCATCTTGGATTTTTTCCTAACAGAGTCACACCGACTTTCTGACATGTGAGAGCTGTCCACAACTCGGTTCCGTGGGTCTGTCTCTTCATTTGTAGTTGATGTTGATTCTTCCTGTTTGCTTCCTTCTTCATCTGGACTATAAGTAACAACAAAAATCTGGTGACTTTTTAGATCTGCTACTTTGTGCAAGTTTTCCTGCATAGTAGGAATCTCCATGGAGGTATCGGTCTCCTGCTTTAGATCAAGCTGCTCTTCATCCTGACTGATGCAGAACTGTTCTTGCTCCTCTTTGATCTGTGGAGGTTCTGGCTCCCTTTGCTCCTTTTCAATCTGTGGAGGTTCTGGCTCCCTTTGCTCCTTTTCAATCTGTGGAGGTTCTGGCTCCCTTTGCTCCTTTTCAATCTGTGGAGGTTCTGGCTCCCTTTGCTCCTTTTCAATCTGTGGAGGTTCTGGCTCTTCCTGTTCCACTCTGGAGTTCCTCTGCTGGTTAAAGAAATGCTCCTTCTCGTTCACATAATGCTGGGGGAGGACTGCAGGGATACAAACACAAGAAGGAACCTTTTTAAGCTGTGCTCACACTGAACGAGGAACGTACAGAGGTTTAATTTCAATATTCACTTAATGTAGAGAAGCTATCCGGAGTCATGCAGCGCATCAGGCATTAAGCATCAATCTGGCTGCAGAGAAATTGGAGTTTAAAAATCTGAACGTTGAGGGAAGAAGATCTCGTCAATAAATAAGGGATTCAGAATTGAACAGCTGAGGTCAATTTTCATGCTAAGAAGATGAGAACCACTTTTGTTTGGTTGTTGAGCAGCTGTAGTGAAGCGGTCTGGTCTGTTGGTCTACTGTTGTCCACTGGGATTTTGTACTCCTCTGCTTCTGTTTTCTTCTACTTGCAGTCCCATTCAGAGTCATTGTTGCTTTGACAGAGCTATGAATTGCAACCATGATGAGTCACTGATTTGCTGTCATTCAAACAGAAAACTCAAAATCAGCTCAGCCTCAGAATCTTTTCACATCAAGACCAAGGCCCTTCAAGCTTCAGGTCTGCCATTAGTGGCACATTTGAATCACGAGAGGGCTCCTCAGCCACCACATTCCAAAGCAGCGGATCAAATGATCCCTCCTCACTTCTTTAAGGGAGTTCCCAAAACTTCAGCCCTGCAGGTATTAAAACAAATGCAGAGCAACTGAGCATACCTCCCCTGCGCTTTTCCCCGCCTCCCTGCGTGCACACCGCCTGTCCTTTTCTCCTCACCCCTGCTGCACTCCCTGCATGGCTCAATCTTTTCCTCTTTTCTTCTTTCATGGAGGTACTTTTGAAACAAGTGTTCAAATCCTGGGATATTTGCATCTGTGCATCTTTTATAGTCGATTCATCGATTAGTCGTTGACAGCCCTACTATGCTGGCCTAAATGTCAGATACCGTATAACTTCCTATAAAGGCCGGTCTCTAGTAGCCGCCGGTCTGCAATAAACGCCGGGTCACCGCCAGCCCCGCCAGGCTCCTTTAAGATTCGCCTATCTTCCCCAAGCGGGGTGTCTATGGTAACAATTTGTGTGGTAAGCTAGTGTAGCAATGGCTAAGAAACGCTCGTTTGATTTAGCTTTTAAACTTTGTGCCGTGGCAAATGCCAGTAAACATTCTGGAGAGAATCCTAAACGCATCAGAGAATGGCACAAGCAGATCAGTGCTATGGAGAAAATGGCAGCAGAAAAAGGATCAACAGCTCGCTATCGATCGTCTGGAGGAGGTACAAAAAATGTATGAAGAATCAGAAGAACTTGTGTTAACATGGATAATTGAGCACAGAAGGAAAGGAGTGCGTGTCTCCAGGAAAATGATTCGCACTACGGCAAAGAGGACTTTTCACACGGAGATTGATGACGCTTCAAAAAGAAAAGAATCACTCACAGCCAGTGTGGGTTCGCTTGACAAATTTATGAAAAGCCATCAGCTGTCTCTCCGTCGGAAGACAACGCTGGCGCAGAACAAGTGATGGACAAGCTAGTCTCTTTTGTCATGTGGGTTTCCAGAAAGCGAACTGCAGATGGAATTCTGGACATCATTGGAATGGACGAGACTTCTGCTTGGTTTGACGTGCCTGGACCCACAACGGTCGAGCCTACCAGCACCAGGAGGGTTACCATAAAAACATCCGGTGACAAGAAATTGCATTTCACCATGTTAGCAACGAAAGCAGACGGCACCAAGTTGAAACCATTTATTGTATTTCGGGGTGCAAAGCAAGAGGTGGCAAGACTACCGGACATTCCAGAGGCTGTGGTAGCGACCTCAGTAACTGGATGGATGAATCAGGAATTAACAATAATGTGATGCCAGAAAGTTTCCAGTGTTTTTTGTTTCCGGAAGAGGCTTCTTGTCTGGGATGCTTATCGCTGTCACATCAGTAAGGAAATGAAAGAAGAGCTGAAGAAATATAACATGTAAACTGCAGTTGTCCCCAGTGGTTGAACCAAATACATCCAACCTTCTGAAGTTGTTTGGAACAAGCCCTTCAAAGACTAGCTTCGAGAATCGGATGACAAATGGATGCTCGGGGATAAAAATAAGGACTGGACATCTGGCGGAAATTTGAAAGCGCCTGCGCTTGTTAGTAACGTGGATAATATCAGTTTGGCAAGAAATCACCCCGGAAACGATAAGAAAATCTTTCAAGGATTGTGGAATCCTTAATGCATGCGATGGATCTGAGGATGATCTCATCCACTGCTTTGAGGATGGCCAGCCACGTCATGCTGGGAGTGTGAAACTGCAAGCAGCCTGTGTTGCCACCACAAGAAGAGGAGGATAAAGGAAAACTGGCAAATAACGAAGCAATCATTTCTGACTCAGCCGATGACGGTAAGTAATTTTCTTTTTTGTTTTTATGCATTCTCTGTTTTGGTATGCGTGGGTTCTGAAAGGGACCATCTCCGCGTGTTTCTTAGGGGATTTGCCGGGCTGATGAACTATATGCTAATGCTGTGCTAACGAGCTGTGCTGCTTGTCGCTAATTTGCAACCACAAACTGGTTTAAAGTCAGAGAATATTTTCACAAAGCTGACTTTAAGACGTGTCGGATAAATACAGCAAACTTAATTCATGGGACATTCATAAAAACATTCTTTTCTAAATACAATAACAGAGGCGAATCCACTTAGAATAAAATTTTATCAATAACATTATACAGCCTTTGATGAGCTGAAAAAAGCCCCCCTTCATGAGACCGCTACATCTTTACTGTCAATGACATAATGACAAGAAGCCAAAACTTCATAATACTTTGTGTTTTTTTGGTCTGATTTCATATGAAAATGAATCAACTGGAGGTTGAATTGAGAACATCTGCTCTCCTGTAGTAAACCTGTCCTTGTTTTCTCAGCATGTTTTAATTTGAGTTTAGGGTTAGATGACATTAAATATTTATTCATACTATTTAGATTGTACTTTTATGCTATTTTACTTTCTTAAAAGATTTTTTTTTTAATTTTCATTTTCTGTATATATGTCAATGGTTCAGACTAAAGGTGACTGACAGCTCTCCTCATAGGGGTCACAGGGGGGCTTTTTATCTGTGCACAAATCAAGAATTATGCACGCACAAATCTAAAGTTACACACAAATCAAGAATTATGCACACACAAATCTAAAGTTATGCACAAATCAAGAATTATGCACGCACAAATCTAAAGTTATGCACAAATCAAGAATTATGCACACACAAATCTAAAGTTATGCACAAATCAAGAATTATGCACACACAAATCTAAAGTTGTGCACAAATCAAGAATTATGCACACACAAATCTAAAGTTATGCACAAATCGAAGTGATACTTATTTGTCTCTATACAATTCTGCCTTTTCAACTGGACGGTAAAGAGATGGAGGTTCTTCAAGGACACGCTGTTGTAGGGTGAGAGTTTGAGACTGAAAATGTCAAATCTGGGATTTTTTAATCCTACTTTTATATACTCATATGTCTTTATTTGTTTCTACCCCTGAAACACTGTTATTTCATCTTTTATTTAATTTTATTTATATTGTTTGCATAGATGTGCAATGTATATTAGTGGCTACTTTGAACATTTTTTATACTGAAATTGACATTTAAAATAAAGTCTATTTTTTTTAAAAAAAGCCACAGCGCTCATTGCTGGATCTCTGTTGTCCTGTTGGGTCAGATTTGCCCCGGCCCGGGGTCACAAAGAGAGGAGCAACAAACATGAAGCTGAAAGAAGAACGACTGCAGAATCCTCCAACAGAAGCAGTCGTGGGTCCACTAGAACCTGGATCCATCCGAACGTTCTGGAAGACGAAGAAGAAGTGAACATACCGATCTGGTGGAGCTGAAGCTGTGGTTTCCAGATGATATCCAGCAGTCTGCGCTGACGACAGAGCTCCTCCTCGTACTGGACGATGGTTCCTTCACAGAGTCTGCAGATTTCTTCAGCAGCAGCAGCTAGTCGCTCGCTGATCAACTCTCTCAGAGACTGAAGGGAAGACATGGTTCCTGCAGCTGCTCCGATCTTCAGCTCAAACAAACACCAAAGTCCTCTGAACACCAGCAGCTCCGATCATCTGCTAGTCTCACAATCACAGCCACGTTGTCTTTCCATTCAACACTTATTCACTCATTTACGACACTTTAGCTAAAGATGATTGTTCGGAATCGAACCACGTATCGCTACATCTCTGTAGAAAGCTCACAAACGTCCGAACAAAACACCGCCGTCCGAACGACACAAGCTAACGCTGCTAGCTAGCCTGTTAGCGCCTCGTGGTGCAACTTCCGGGTCACGTGCACAAACTTTATTTAAAAAGAAACGTTCAATTTAACCTCAATATGATCCAAAACACTTCAAATATTTATAAAAACCATTTAGTTCAGGAAATAACAAAGAAAAAACAATCTAAATGTAAGATGGTACCGTTTTAGCCAGTTACCTAAATTTTGTAAGAGAATTAACTAATTTAAGATCCTTTTTCAAATAATTTCAAGGTTTTAATCCAAAAGCAAAAGATGATAAGGAGTTCTGAGCGTCTTTTTTCCTGACTTTCCTCACTGAAACAGTCGCTTTAGTTTGGATTTCCTAATATTTCACATGTTTCAGGACTCCATGTTTATGCCTGTGACCCTGTGATGTAATTCTGACCAGAAGTTAACAGGACAAATTTCATTTTCTATTCAAGACAAAGAAAGTCGTATTCAAAACAGACACGTCAAACATCCAACTAAATGTTTTCATATTTTTTACACAAAGTATTAATTTGGGTTTTCTCCAAATATACTAAGCCCCTGTTGTAACAGTAACATCTTTCCAACACAAAAGGCCTTCAGCTCTGATCTGTTTGCTCAGCTGTTGGAAAGGACACGTTTCAAAAATACTATTTCTTACTATCTCATAATAAAGAAATACAATTGATTTGACTGAGAATTGAAGCAAGTTTTGCAGCCTGACCCTCAACAATCATTTCTGGTGGTCATGTGACCCTGTGGCTAAAAGCATCGCCCTCCCCTGCTCTCTAGACTCCTTACCTTATTGTTCACCCTAATGATGATTTCCGTTTCACTGCTTTGGATTTTCTTCTTTAGACTTTCAGAAACATGAATGAATCCCCAATCCAACAGTCACTGTCTTCTTAAAGACAACTATTCTGTTTGGTGATGATGATGAACTCCATCTCTCTAGGTTTCCACGATTCTCCTCATATTGATCAGCCAACATTCTGCAGCTTTTCAGACTCTTTTTTCTTTTATGTTGAGGCTGTGCTGTCGATGCAGGAAAATGACATGAACTATGAATGCATTTCATAGTCGACAGGAAAAGACAACGATCCACAAAGTGACTCATCTGATGGAAAAACACACCAAGCCAACTAAGAAGAACTAAATAACTGGCTGGGAGAGGTTTTCCCACAACTGCCGACATTTACATTAAACACCATCATATTTACAGTAATATTAGAAAATAAATGAATGTGAAGCTGGCCTAATAAATGGTTTATGTTCAGGGCATCAGAATCTGCCATTTTATTGTGGCTCCTGAAATTCCAGCTCAAATCTGGATTCATTTGATTAGTCTTTTGTCTAAAGCTACAATTCCCCCTGTGTTTGTTTGTAAAAACTTTATTTCATGATATCAAGCCATGTGTTGTTCTGTTGTGTTGTAGTTGTGTAGTTGCAGTGCAATGACGTAATAAAACTGAACTGAAACTGTTTTTTTTTTCATTTAAACTTTTTTTTATTTAATATGTCATGAAGTAAAACTTTTTTTCATACATATTGGAAGCATTTTTCTAACCTTATTCAGATTCAGTTCAACATTTCATACGTTTCCTTTTAAATAAAGTTTGTGCACGTGACCCGGAAGTTGCAGCTAGCATGCTAGCTAGCAGCGTTAGCTTGAGCTGTTCGGACGGCGGTGTTTTGTTCGGACGTTTGTGAGGTTTCTACAGAGATGTAGCGATACGTGGTTCGATTCCGAACAATCATCTTTAGCTAAAGTGTCGTAAATGAGTGAATAAGTGTTGAATGGAAAGACAACGTGGCTGTGATTGTGAGACTAGCAGATGATCGGAGCTGCTGGTGTTCAGAGGACTTTGGTGTTTGTTTGAGCTGAAGATCGGAGCAGCTGCAGGAACCATGTCTTCAGAAGCTCAGAAAGAGTCTGTCAGCGAGCAACTTTCTGCTGCTGAAGAAACCTTCAGACTCTGTGAAGGAACCATCGTCCAGAATGAGGAGGAGCTCTGTGGTCAGCGCAGACTGCTGGATATCACCTGGAACCCGCAGGTTATAGGTATGTTCACTGCATCCACCTGCAGACAAACACATCCATGAACGTCACATGTTGATGTGAATGAATCTCTAGCATTGGATCGATCAGAGAAAACACTGGAAAGTTTGGTCCTGGTTGATGATCCAGCATTAGGAGGAGTTTTCTTCCAGTTAAAGTCAACCACCGGCCTTTTAGACCCAATTCCTACATCACTGTTCAAAACATTTCAGGACTTCTTTCACTTTGAACTCTAGGAAATGACTCTTCAGACAGGCGTCTTCCTCGCTGCCTTTAAAACAGCAGTGTTACATCCTAAACCCTTGATAATTATCAATCAGAATCCAACTTACTCACAGAAAAATCAGTTTTTGTTCAATAAAACAAAGTTTTAAATAGAAATAATAGAATTGAAAAGTGTCAATATTTCTTTCTTCTTTTCTAATTTGGGCACCAGATGGATTTGACCATTTTTGTCAGTTTCCGACCTTTTGTTTTCCATCTTTTTTTTTTTTTTTTTGGCTCTTTGCACTAAACTTCTCCACCAAAGGCTCAGACTAAACCATTTTTCACCTTGGCGATCAGTTTTGTTTTCTCTGTTTTTAAAAAGCATGAATTTGATATACTTGTATTACAATGTGGGTTATAGAATTTCACAGAATGACTGACTTTTTTAGGCCCCTGCGACAGACTGGCGACCAGTCCAGGGGCGTCTCCTGCCTTCGCCCATGAGTAGCCGGGTTCGGCTCTGGCAGCCCCGTGACCCAGAAAGGGATAAAGCGGTTCAGAAAATGAATGAATGACTTTTAAAAAAAAATGTATATAGTAGATTCCGCCCTCCTCCCCCATCCGTCCACTTCATTTGGGCGAGACCCCCCCCCCCCCCCCCTTTTTTTTTTCTTCACACACCTGTCCGGCGTCCTCTCAGCCGACTGGTGTGCGTGCAGCTGCAGGAGGCGCCAGTTTGCTGGTTTCAGGCCTTTCCCTCAGGACTGAGCCAGCGCCCCCTTTGATCTGCCGCCACGGGCAGCCGCCTGTCCTGTCCCGTGTCTAAAACCCCTACAGCTCGCACAGGTGGCCCTGTCTATCACAAACGCGTGCCTGTGCTTCCAGCGGAGTTTCAATCCAGTCAGACTGAACCATTTTAAAATAAATATGGGGTTTGGGGGGGTCCTGCAGACATTGATGTTTCAAAAAAAAAAAAAAAAAACATTGTTGCCATGACATTGAATATCAAATAAAATATTTGTGATTATATATTAGTTAATGATGAACAGAAATAAATGTTTTCTGTTTTATCAGTTCATCCTTGTTATGGGGCCTCTGTGAAGTGAGGATGGGGTCAAAAATGCAGCGACTGACTCGCATGTTTCACATACGGTCACTATAATAAAGAGAAAGACACAATGGATTCACGTTTATGATTATATCTGGAAAATCCAAAAGGAAAATGATGAGTGTGCCAAACAAAGGGATTGGAACCTCTGCCCAACATAAAATAAGTCAGGGAGACAGCTGACCCAGCCACGTTAACTGGAAGCAGCAGCTCCCTGCTAAGGCTGCCTAACAACGTTTGAACTAACCAGGAGAAACAAAGAAAGCCCGCAAAGAAAGACGACCAAGTTCCAACCCCAAATTAACAAAATAAAACCCAGCAGTTTGTGACTGCTGAGGACAAAAATAAGGAAAAGAGGAACAAACGAACCAGCACTACAAAAACTCAGGCCCTGCTTTTGCTCAGCATAAAAGTAACAGAAATGGTCCGGAGTTCTCTGTCGCACAGCCACACAGTTTTAATGTCCAGCGCACAAATACAGTTTCTGTTTAGATACGTGTGCTGTGAGTGGCTTCAGTTTGTCAAGCTGATGATACATGTTGCTCAAAGGAAACTGGTACATATCTTCAGTGCACGGCAATGGGTTTTGGTCCATGGAAAAATGAATGAGATGGGAATCTAAAAAGAGAGCGCCCAATCACCCCCACACCGAGACCCCACCGAAGCACCAGCTGCAGTCAGGTCCCTTCCGACACCCGCACTTTAGAGTTTTTTTAGTAGGTCTTTGACTCATTCTTTTGTTTAACAGCGAGAAGGCTCTGGTTCAAATTCCAACTGGATCCTTGCTGTGTGGAGTTTGCATGTTCTCCTCGTGTGTGTGAGGGTTTTATCCCACCCACAGTCCAAGAACATGCTTCATAGGTTAATTGATCATTCTAAATTGTCCTTTAGGTGTGGATGTGAGTGTTTGGGTTGTGTGGTCCTGCTACGGACTGCCAACCTGTCCAGGGTGTTGCCTGTCTTTGCCCAACAGAAGCCAGGTTGGGAGCTAGCAGCCTCGAAATGTAAAATACAGGATATCAGGATGGATGGATGGAACAAACTCAGTCTTGTGTTTGTGTCCTTGCAGTCCTTCCCCAACATTTGGTGAGTGAAGAGGAAGATCTCTGCAACCAGCAGAGGAATTTCAGGGTGGAACACAGGGAACCAGAACTTCTGCAGATTAAAGAGGAAGAGGAGGAACCAGAACCTTCACAAATGAAAGAGGAACAAGAGGAACCAGAACCTTCACAAATGAAAGAGGAACAAGAGGAACCCGAACCTTCACAAATGAAAGAGGAACAAGAGGAACCAGAACCTTCACAAATGAAAGAGGAACAAGAGGAACCAGAACCTTCACAAATGAAAGAGGAACAAGAGGAACCAGAACCTTCACAAATGAAAGAGGAACAAGAGGAACCCGAACCTTCACAAATGAAAGAGGAACAAGAGGAACCAGAACCTCCACAAATGAAAGAGGAACAAGAGGAACCAGAACCTTCACAAATGAAAGAGGAACAAGAGGAACCAGAACCTTCACAAATGAAAGAGGAACAAGAGGAACCAGAACCTCCACAAATGAAAGAGGAACAAGAGGAACCAGAACCTTCACAAATGAAAGAGGAACAAGAGGAACCAATACCTTCACAAATGAAAGAGGAACAAGAGGAACCAGAACCTCCACAAATGAAAGAGGAACAAGAGGAACCCGAACCTTCACAAATGAAAGAGGAACAAGAGGAACCAGAACCTTCACAAATGAAAGAGGAACAAGAGGAATCAGAACTTTCACAAATGAAAGAGGAACAAGAGGAACCAGAACCTTCACAAATGAAAGAGGAACAAGAGGAATCAGAACTTTCACAAATGAAAGAGGAACAAGAGGAACCAGAACCTTCACAAATGAAAGAGGAACAAGAGGAATCAGAACTTTCACAAATGACAGAGGAACAAGAGGAACCAGAACCTTCACAAATGAAAGAGGAACAAGAGGAACCAGAACCTTCACAAATGAAAGAGGAACAAGAGGAACCAGAACCTTCACAAATGAAAGAGGAACAAGAGGAACCAGAACTTTCACAGACTGAAAAGGAACACTGGAAGCTAGAATTTTCACAGATTAAAGAGGAGCAAGAAGGGTTCTACATTAGTCAGGATGAAGAGCAGCTTGATCTGAAGCAGGAGACTGATACTTTGATGGAGATTCCTACTTATGAGGAAAACTGTCTCAGTGAAGCAGATCTAAACAACCAGCAGAGCTTTAATGTAACTGATAGTCAGGATGAAGAAAGAAACCAACATGAAGAACCAACATCAACTACAGATGGAGAGACAGACCCACAGAACAGAGATCAGAGGAAGAGAAAAGACAGAAATCATGTCCAAAGTGTGGACAGCTCTAATGTGTCAGAAAGTCAGTGTTACTCTGATGTTAGAAAAAATTCCAAGAAGGAAACTTCAGTAAAGAAATGCAAACAATCTCCAAAAAAAAAGAAACGGAAGGATGTAAAGTCTGGAAAAAGAACAACAAATGCACACAATGTGTCTTCCCACATGAGAGCTAAATCTGATAGAATACCATATGTCTGTGAAGAATGTGGTAAAAGTTTTAGAAATGTATCTATTTTCAAGTCACACATGAGAACTCATACAGGAGAGAAGCCGTTTTGTTGTCAAGAATGTGGTAAAAGTTTTACTCAAGTATCTAATCTCAAAGGACACATAAGAACTCACACAGGAGAGAAGCCGTTTTGTTGTCAAGAATGTGATAAATGTTTTAGTCAGATATCTAGTTTGAAAACACACATGAGAATTCATACAGGAGAGAAGCCGTTTTGTTGTCAAGAATGTGATAAACGTTTTAGCCAAATATCTCATCTCAAATCCCACATGATAACACATACAGAAATGAAGCCTTTTTGTTGTAAAGGGTGTAACAAAAGTTTCAATCAAAAATCGAATCTCAAAAGACACATGAGAACTCATACAGAAGCTACACCTTTTGTTGTGAAGAATGTGACTACCAAGTTTGAAATCACACATGAGGATTCACATTCACACCTTTTTGTTGTAGGAATGTGATCCAAGTTAAAGTCTTGCATTTAGCCTCAAAGAGCACATGAGGATTCACACCAAAATCTGCTTATTTTACTTAGTCAAAAGAACTTCGTCCAAACTGTGTGCAGTAATTAAAGGAGGCAGAAGTGAGGATTGAGTCCATAGAAAGAAGCCGTTTTCTGAAGTCTGATGAGTGTGCTGAGAACATTCTCTTAGTTTTGTGGTATAATAATCACAAAGACACAAATCTTTGACTTTCATTGTACTTAAGACACAATCATCAAAATTCATGACATAGCATTGATGCTAATCTGTGTAGTGATTCCATACACTATGAGCTTTCTTTTTTGCTGATTGACAATAAATAAACTTTTCCATGAAATTATTTTTTATGTGTATCTGTAAATAGAGATGACTTTTTTGGAATAAAAACAGTTCAATCCTCAGCTCTTGAATTGTTTTTACCAGTTTTGGAGGTACCATTACTTTCTGTAATGACATTGTTTATGTATTTCATTTTCAATAAAAAGTTGAGCAATTCAAAAGCAAAGGGCAATTTTTGTTTTTGTTTTTATTAGTAGATTGACCTTTGTGGTTGTAGTTAATGCTTCGACATTGTTGTCTAAGTTTGTGTAACCATGACAACTCTAGAAATACTTTATATAAATGTTTATTTCTAACTCATTTTATGTGATCATTGTGTCTTTCATTTTTGTTTCAAACAAAACCTTTCTGCAGTTTATATTTTTATTCTGTTGAGTCATGTGAGCAGGTAACAGTTTTGTGAAGCAAAGATTTAGTAAAAATGTCTTAATAAAGAGGTGGATAAAGAAACAGACTGGTGTTTCTGTCTGGTGTTCATGTGATTCATGTTTTCTAGTAGAGATTAGAACGGTTTCTCTGTTCTTTTGAGTTTCCAGTGTTCTGTCCCAGTCTTTACTGGGAAGAATAAAGTGGACGTGAACATCAGTCAGAAGTGTGGAGTCTTTCCCACAGTGTGGGTTTCTGCTGTTTGTTGGTTCTCTGCAGGTTCCAAAGCTGGGCTCCTCAAGTCCACTTCTGACTGCTGAACTCAGGACTGAGGTGAGATCTCAGAAATCTGAGCACATTGTGTTTTGACTGATTACTGTTGGAATATGACTGAGGTCACTGGACGGTGAAGGGGTCGCTCTGAGGTCACAGGACCGGCTGCAGAGGCATGTTTACCACAGCTGTGGTCCAGTGTCTGACACATGGATGCTGTCATCAGATCAAACCGTTTGGAATTGAACCAGCAGCTGCATTGGTGGATTCTCCAGGAAGATGACCTGACTTGAAGCTGACAAAAACCAGATGATTGCTGCTTCTTCATGGATGCTGCCGTCACTGCTGGTGGAGGTCCTGCCAGACTCAGGTTTGGATGTAGGAACAAAGGTGCAGAAGTCTGTCACACTGAAGCACGTGTGTATTAACAACACAAAGTGTTAAAAAGCTAAAGTGTGTGAGTGGGAGGAAGACTGAGTTCTGCTGAGAGCACCAACCCGGGTTTCTAGTTTCCTGCAGGACTTGAACGCAGCGCAGAGCCAGAGCTGCTGCCTTCAGGGACCAACTGGCTCCTCTGGCTAAAGAACATCTTCAACTAAATGTTGTTCTCACAGATTGTTCCATCCTTTTCATAAAAGTCAAATCAAAACAACAGAGTTTCATTCAATCCTTTAGTGATGATGTCATCAGACTTGTTCATGTTTTTGTTTGTCAACAAGTCGTCTACAAGTGGATCCATCAGGATGAGCAGAGAGCTTGTAGCTCGCCGACTGGAGCACCGACGTCACAACTCCAGGCTTTTTCCAACGGCATCTTTTTGGAGGTGATGCTGGGAAACAGACCAAACCTGGTCCTGGAGGCCGACCACCCTGTCTGCCTCCTTAGATTGCCAACGCTCCAAGTTAGAATGACGCCTGGTTCACACTGGAGGCGGAAGCGGCTGCGCTTCCATGCGACGCCCCTGTTACCCTATGGTGGAGTTCACATCAGACTGGCAGAAAGTTACGCCAAGACACACAAGAAAATCCGGTCAATTTTCAAAATAAAATCACATTTTCACAATAAAACACCGCGATTGACAAATGTGATGATATTTTTGTATCTAAGCAGACTGTAGAGATGAAAATAAACACACAAACACACACAAAAGCACACAGACACACACACACACAGTGCACCAACTACGGAGCGGGGGCAGGGTTGGACGCAAAAAAAAAAACAAGAGACAAGAGAGCAGTTTCAAACAAGGATATTAGGATGTTAACTTACCCATGATGGTAAAAAAAAAAAAAAAAAGCTCCAGCAGAAACGCCTGCTGACCTTCGCAGAAAAACACACACATACAAATACACACAAAGGTAACGGGTCTACAGAGTGGGGGGTGGTTTGGGGTGTGAAAACACAATCAAGGAGAGAGAGGCAGAGAGCAGTTCAAATCAGCACATGTTCTAAAGGTCTACAAGGTTCTAAAGAACCACAGCTGAGCAGAAGCACCTGTCGATCATCGCGGAAAAATACGCATCTGGTGTGATTTGCAAGTGAAAGCGGAGAACGCGGGCTCTGTTCCGCGCCGCTCCTGCGTGCAGCGTGAACCTGGCGTGAGATGAAGTGCAGTTCTCCATCAGTCCACCGGGGGAGCTGCAGCACAATAACTGTCCACTTGATGCTGAGAGAGACAGTGGAGATGATCTCAGATCAGTTCATGCTGCAGCTCTGACACTCATCTCCACTTCCTCTGATTCCTCCATCACTCTGCTCTCCACCTCCCAGGAACACCGTCCAGTCACAACATCTCTGCAGACCAGCTGCTGCTGATGATGCTCTCTGATCCAAAAGGAGGAACATCAGAACCACCTGCAGATAGAAATGATAAAGACAGAGATGAAGGAGTGTCTCCTGATCCTGGTCTGTCAGTCAGGGATGCAGAAGAAGTTCTTCTGCAGATCTTTGAAGGGAACAAGCAGCTGCAGAAAGAAAAGAAGAAGTTCTTCTGCAGATCTTTGAAGAGAACAAGCAGCTGCAGAGAGAAAAGAAGAAGTTCTTCTGCAGATGTTTGAAGAGAACAAGCAGCTGCAGAGAGAAAAGAAGAAGTTCTTCTACAGATCTTTGAAGAGAACAAGCAGCTGCAGAAAGAAAAGAAGAAGTTCTTCTACAGATCTTTGAAGAGAACAAGCAGCTGCAGAAAAGAAGAAGTTCTTCCGCAGATCTTTGAAGAGAACAAGCAGCTGCAGAAAAGAAGAAGTTCTTCCGCAGATCTTTGAAGAGAACAAGCAGCTGCAGAAAAGAAGAAGTTCTTCTGCAGATCGTTGAAGAGAACAAGCAGCTGCAGAAAGAACAGATGAAGTTCTTCTGCAGATCTTTGAAGAGAACAAGCAGCTGCAGAAAGAAAAGAAGAAGTTCTTCTGCAGATCTTTGAAGAGAACAAGCAGCTGCAGAAAAGAAGAAGTTCTTCTGCAGATCTTTGAAGAGAACAAGCAGCTGCAGAAAGAAAAGAAGAAGTTCTTCTGCAGATCTTTGAAGAGAACAAGCAGCTGCAGAAAAGAAGAAGTTCTTCTGCAGATCTTTGAAGAGAACAAGCAGCTGCACAAAGAAAAGAAGAAGTTCTTCTGCAGATCTTTGAAGAGAATAAGCAGCTGCACAAAGAAAAGAAGAAGTTCTTCTGCAGATCTTTGAAGAGAACAAGCAGCTGTAGAAAAGAAGAAGTTCTTCTGCAGATCTTTGAAGAGAACAAGCAGCTGCAGAAAGAAAAGAAGAAGTTCTTCTGCAGATCTTTGAAGAGAAAAAGCAGCTGGAGAAAAGAAAAAGTTCTTCTGCAGATCTTTGAAGAGAACAAGCAGCTGCAGAAAAGAAGAAGTTCTTCTGCAGATCTTTGAAGAGAACAAGCAGCTGCAGAAAGAAAATAAGTTCTTCTGCAGATCTTTGAAGGGAACAAGCAGCTGCAGAAAGAAAAGAAGAAGTTCTTCTGCAGATCATTGAAGAGAACAAGCAGCTGCAGAAAGAACAGAAGAAGTTCTTCTGCAGATCATTGAAGAGAACAAGCAGCTGCAGAAAGAACAGAAGAAGTTCTTCTGCAGATCTTTGAAAAGAACAAGCAGCTGCAGAAAAGAAGAAGTTCTTCTGCAGATCTTTGAAGAGAACAAGCAGCTGCAGAAAAGAAGAAGTTCTTCTGCAGATCTTTGAAGAGAACAAGCAGCTGCAGAAAGAAAAGAAGAAGTTCTTCTACAGATCTTTGAAGAGAACAAGCAGCTGCAGAAAAGAAGAAGTTCTTCTGCAGATCTTTGAAGAGAACAAGCAGCTGCAGAAAGAAAAGAAGAAGTTCTTCTGCAGATCTTTGAAGAAAACAAGCAGCTGCAGAAAAGAAGAAGTTCTTCTGCAGATCTTTGAAGAGAACAAGCAGCTGCACAAAGAAAAGAAGAAGTTCTTCTGCAGATCTTTGAAGAGAATAAGCAGCTGCACAAAGAAAAGAAGAAGTTCTTCTGCAGATCTTTGAAGAGAACAAGCAGCTGTAGAAAAGAAGAAGTTCTTCTGCAGATCTTTGAAAAGAACAAGCAGCTGCAGAAAGAAAAGAAGAAGTTCTTCTGCAGATCTTTGAAGAGAAAAAGCAGCTGGAGAAAAGAAAAAGTTCTTCTGCAGATCTTTGAAGAGAACAAGCAGCTGCAGAAAAGAAGAAGTTCTTCTGCAGATCTTTGAAAAGAACAAGCAGCTGCAGAAAAGAAGAAGTTCTTCTGCAGATCTTTGAAGAGAACAAGCAGCTGCAGAAAAGAAGAAGTTCTTCTGCAGATCTTTGAAGAGAACAAGCAGCTGCAGAGAGAAAAGAAGAAGTTCTTCTGCAGATCTTTGAAGAGAACAAGCAGCTGCAGAAAGAAAAGAAGAAGTTCTTCTACAGATCTTTGAAGAGAACAAGCAGCTGCAGAAAGAAAAGAAGAAGTTCTTCTGCAGATCTTTGAAGAGAACAAGCAGCTGCAGAAAGAAAAGAAGAAGTTCTTCCGCAGATCTTTGAAGAGAACAAGCAGCTGCAGAAAGAAAAGAAGAAGTTCTTCCGCAGATCTTTGAAGAGAACAAGCAGCTGCAGAAAAGAAGAAGTTCTTCTGCAGATCTTTGAAGAGAATAAGCAGCTGCAGAAAAGAAGAAGTTCTTCTGCAGATCTTTGAAGAGAATAAGCAGCTGCACAAAGAAAAGAAGAAGTTCTTCTGCAGATCTTTGAAGAGAACAAGCAGCTGTAGAAAAGAAGAAGTTCTTCTGCAGATCTTTGAAAAGAACAAGCAGCTGCAGAAAGAAAAGAAGAAGTTCTTCTGCAGATCTTTGAAGAGAAAAAGCAGCTGGAGAAAAGAAAAAGTTCTTCTGCAGATCTTTGAAGAGAACAAGCAGCTGCAGAAAAGAAGAAGTTCTTCTGCAGATCTTTGAAGAGAACAAGCAGCTGCAGAAAGAAAAGTTCTTCTGCAGATCTTTGAAGAGAACAAGCAGCTGCAGAAAGAACAGAAGAAGTTCTTCTGCAGATCTTTGAAAAGAACAAGCAGCTGCAGAAAGAAAATAAGTTCTTCTGCAGATCTTTGAAGGGAACAAGCAGCTGCAGAAAGAAAAGAAGAAGTTCTTCTGCAGATCATTGAAGAGAACAAGCAGCTGCAGAAAGAACAGAAGAAGTTCTTCTGCAGATCTTTGAAAAGAACAAGCAGCTGCAGAAAAGAAGAAGTTCTTCTGCAGATCTTTGAAGAGAACAAGCAGCTGCAGAGAGAAAAGAAGAAGTTCTTCTGCAGATCTTTGAAGAGAACAAGCAGCTGCAGAAAGAAAAGAAGAAGTTCTTCTACAGATCTTTGAAGAGAACAAGCAGCTGCAGAAAGAAAAGAAGAAGTTCTTCTGCAGATCTTTGAAGAGAACAAGCAGCTGCAGAAAGAAAAGAAGAAGTTCTTCCGCAGATCTTTGAAGAGAACAAGCAGCTGCAGAAAAGAAGAAGTTCTTCTGCAGATCGTTGAAGAGAACAAGCAGCTGCAGAAAGAACAGATGAAGTTCTTCTGCAGATCTTTGAAGAGAACAAGCAGCTGCAGAAAGAAAAGAAGAAGTTCTTCTGCAGATCGTTGAAGAGAACAAGCAGCTGCACAAAGAAAAGAAGAAGTTCTTCTGCAGATCTTTGAAGAGAACAAGCAGCTGCAGAAAGAACAGAAGAAGTTCTTCTGCAGATCTTTGAAGAGAACAAGCAGCTGCAGAAAGAAAAGAAGAGGTTCTTCCGCAGATCTTTGAAGAGAACAAGCAGCTGTAGAAAAGAAGAAGTTCTTCTGCAGATCTTTGAAGAGAACAAGCAGCTGCAGAAAGAAAAGAAGAAGTTCTTCTGCAGATCTTTGAAGAGAAAAAGCAGCTGGAGAAAAGAAAAAGTTCTTCTGCAGATCTTTGAAGAGAACAAGCAGCTGCAGAAAAGAAGAAGTTCTTCTGCAGATCTTTGAAGAGAACAAGCAGCTGCAGAAAGAAAATAAGTTCTTCTGCAGATCTTTGAAGGGAACAAGCAGCTGCAGAAAGAAAAGAAGAAGTTCTTCTGCAGATCATTGAAGAGAACAAGCAGCTGCAGAAAGAACAGAAGAAGTTCTTCTGCAGATCATTGAAGAGAACAAGCAGCTGCAGAAAGAACAGAAGAAGTTCTTCTGCAGATCTTTGAAAAGAACAAGCAGCTGCAGAAAAGAAGAAGTTCTTCTGCAGATCTTTGAAGAGAACAAGCAGCTGCAGAAAAGAAGAAGTTCTTCTGCAGATCTTTGAAGAGAACAAGCAGCTGCAGAAAGAAAAGAAGAAGTTCTTCTACAGATCTTTGAAGAGAACAAGCAGCTGCAGAAAAGAAGAAGTTCTTCTGCAGATCTTTGAAGAGAACAAGCAGCTGCAGAAAGAAAAGAAGAAGTTCTTCTGCAGATCTTTGAAGAAAACAAGCAGCTGCAGAAAAGAAGAAGTTCTTCTGCAGATCTTTGAAGAGAACAAGCAGCTGCACAAAGAAAAGAAGAAGTTCTTCTGCAGATCTTTGAAGAGAATAAGCAGCTGCACAAAGAAAAGAAGAAGTTCTTCTGCAGATCTTTGAAGAGAACAAGCAGCTGTAGAAAAGAAGAAGTTCTTCTGCAGATCTTTGAAAAGAACAAGCAGCTGCAGAAAGAAAAGAAGAAGTTCTTCTGCAGATCTTTGAAGAGAAAAAGCAGCTGGAGAAAAGAAAAAGTTCTTCTGCAGATCTTTGAAGAGAACAAGCAGCTGCAGAAAAGAAGAAGTTCTTCTGCAGATCTTTGAAGAGAACAAGCAGCTGCAGAAAAGAAGAAGTTCTTCTGCAGATCTTTGAAGAGAACAAGCAGCTGCAGAAAAGAAGAAGTTCTTCTGCAGATCTTTGAAGAGAACAAGCAGCTGCAGAGAGAAAAGAAGAAGTTCTTCTGCAGATCTTTGAAGAGAACAAGCAGCTGCAGAAAGAAAAGAAGAAGTTCTTCTACAGATCTTTGAAGAGAACAAGCAGCTGCAGAAAGAAAAGAAGAAGTTCTTCTGCAGATCTTTGAAGAGAACAAGCAGCTGCAGAAAGAAAAGAAGAAGTTCTTCCGCAGATCTTTGAAGAGAACAAGCAGCTGCAGAAAGAAAAGAAGAAGTTCTTCCGCAGATCTTTGAAGAGAACAAGCAGCTGCAGAAAAGAAGAAGTTCTTCTGCAGATCTTTGAAGAGAATAAGCAGCTGCAGAAAAGAAGAAGTTCTTCTGCAGATCTTTGAAGAGAATAAGCAGCTGCACAAAGAAAAGAAGAAGTTCTTCTGCAGATCTTTGAAGAGAACAAGCAGCTGTAGAAAAGAAGAAGTTCTTCTGCAGATCTTTGAAAAGAACAAGCAGCTGCAGAAAGAAAAGAAGAAGTTCTTCTGCAGATCTTTGAAGAGAAAAAGCAGCTGGAGAAAAGAAAAAGTTCTTCTGCAGATCTTTGAAGAGAACAAGCAGCTGCAGAAAAGAAGAAGTTCTTCTGCAGATCTTTGAAGAGAACAAGCAGCTGCAGAAAGAAAAGTTCTTCTGCAGATCTTTGAAGAGAACAAGCAGCTGCAGAAAGAACAGAAGAAGTTCTTCTGCAGATCTTTGAAAAGAACAAGCAGCTGCAGAAAGAAAATAAGTTCTTCTGCAGATCTTTGAAGGGAACAAGCAGCTGCAGAAAGAAAAGAAGAAGTTCTTCTGCAGATCATTGAAGAGAACAAGCAGCTGCAGAAAGAACAGAAGAAGTTCTTCTGCAGATCTTTGAAAAGAACAAGCAGCTGCAGAAAAGAAGAAGTTCTTCTGCAGATCTTTGAAGAGAACAAGCAGCTGCAGAGAGAAAAGAAGAAGTTCTTCTGCAGATCTTTGAAGAGAACAAGCAGCTGCAGAAAGAAAAGAAGAAGTTCTTCTACAGATCTTTGAAGAGAACAAGCAGCTGCAGAAAGAAAAGAAGAAGTTCTTCTGCAGATCTTTGAAGAGAACAAGCAGCTGCAGAAAGAAAAGAAGAAGTTCTTCCGCAGATCTTTGAAGAGAACAAGCAGCTGCAGAAAAGAAGAAGTTCTTCTGCAGATCGTTGAAGAGAACAAGCAGCTGCAGAAAGAACAGATGAAGTTCTTCTGCAGATCTTTGAAGAGAACAAGCAGCTGCAGAAAGAAAAGAAGAAGTTCTTCTGCAGATCGTTGAAGAGAACAAGCAGCTGCACAAAGAAAAGAAGAAGTTCTTCTGCAGATCTTTGAAGAGAACAAGCAGCTGCAGAAAGAACAGAAGAAGTTCTTCTGCAGATCTTTGAAGAGAACAAGCAGCTGCAGAAAGAAAAGAAGAGGTTCTTCTGCAGATCTTTGAAGAGAACAAGCAGCTGCAGAAAGAAAAGAAGAAGTTCTTCTGCAGATCTTTGAAGAGAACAAGCAGCTGCAGAAAGAAAAGAAGAAGTTCTTCTGCAGATCGTTGAAGAGAACAAGCAGCTGCAGAAAGAACAAAAGAAGTTCTTCTGAAGATCTTGAAGAGAACAAGCAGCTGCAGAAAGAAAAGAAGAAGTTCTTCTGCAGATCTTTGAAGAGAACAAGCAGCTGCAGAAAGAAAAGAAGAAGTTCTTCTGCAGATCTTTGAAGAGAACAAGCAGCTGCAGAAAAGAAGAAGTTCTTCTGCAGATCTTTGAAGAGAATAAGCAACTGCAGAAAGAAAAGAAGAAGTTCTTCTGCAGATCTTTGAAGAGAACAAGCAGCTGCAGAAAGAAAAGAAGAAGTTCTTCTGCAGATCTTTGAAGAGAACAAGCAGCTGCAGAAAGAAAAGAAGAAGTTCTTCTGCAGATCTTTGAAGAGAACAAGCAGCTGCAGAAAGAAAAGAAGAAGTTCTTCTGCAGATCTTTGAAGAGAACAAGCAGCTGCAGAAAAGAAGAAGTTCTTCTGCAGATCTTTGAAGAGAACAAGCAGCTGCACAAAGAAAAGAAGAAGTTCTTCTGCAGATCTTTGAAGAGAATAAGCAGCTGCACAAAGAAAAGAAGAAGTTCTTCTGCAGATCTTTGAAGAGAACAAGCAGCTGTAGAAAAGAAGAAGTTCTTCTGCAGATCTTTGAAAAGAACAAGCAGCTGCAGAAAGAAAAGAAGAAGTTCTTCTGCAGATCTTTGAAGAGAAAAAGCAGCTGGAGAAAAGAAAAAGTTCTTCTGCAGATCTTTGAAGAGAACAAGCAGCTGCAGAAAAGAAGAAGTTCTTCTGCAGATCTTTGAAGAGAACAAGCAGCTGCAGAAAGAAAAGTTCTTCTGCAGATCTTTGAAGAGAACAAGCAGCTGCAGAAAGAACAGAAGAAGTTCTTCTGCAGATCTTTGAAAAGAACAAGCAGCTGCAGAAAGAAAATAAGTTCTTCTGCAGATCTTTGAAGGGAACAAGCAGCTGCAGAAAGAAAAGAAGAAGTTCTTCTGCAGATCATTGAAGAGAACAAGCAGCTGCAGAAAGAACAGAAGAAGTTCTTCTGCAGATCTTTGAAAAGAACAAGCAGCTGCAGAAAAGAAGAAGTTCTTCTGCAGATCTTTGAAGAAAACAAGCAGCTGCAGAAAAGAAGAAGTTCTTCTGCAGATCTTTGAAGAGAACAAGCAGCTGCACAAAGAAAAGAAGAAGTTCTTCTGCAGATCTTTGAAGAGAATAAGCAGCTGCACAAAGAAAAGAAGAAGTTCTTCTGCAGATCTTTGAAGAGAACAAGCAGCTGTAGAAAAGAAGAAGTTCTTCTGCAGATCTTTGAAAAGAACAAGCAGCTGCAGAAAGAAAAGAAGAAGTTCTTCTGCAGATCTTTGAAGAGAAAAAGCAGCTGGAGAAAAGAAAAAGTTCTTCTGCAGATCTTTGAAGAGAACAAGCAGCTGCAGAAAAGAAGAAGTTCTTCTGCAGATCTTTGAAGAGAACAAGCAGCTGCAGAAAGAAAAGTTCTTCTGCAGATCTTTGAAGAGAACAAGCAGCTGCAGAAAGAACAGAAGAAGTTCTTCTGCAGATCTTTGAAAAGAACAAGCAGCTGCAGAAAGAAAATAAGTTCTTCTGCAGATCTTTGAAGGGAACAAGCAGCTGCAGAAAGAAAAGAAGAAGTTCTTCTGCAGATCATTGAAGAGAACAAGCAGCTGCAGAAAGAACAGAAGAAGTTCTTCTGCAGATCTTTGAAAAGAACAAGCAGCTGCAGAAAGAAAATAAGTTCTTCTGCAGATCTTTGAAAAGAACAAGCAGCTGCAGAAAGAAAATAAGTTCTTCTGCAGATCTTTGAAGAGAACAAGCAGCTGCAGAGAGAAAAGAAGAAGTTCTTCTGCAGATCTTTGAAGAGAACAAGCAGCTGCAGAAAGAAAAGAAGAAGTTCTTCTGCAGATCTTTGAAGAGAACAAGCAGCTGCAGAAAAGAAGAAGTTCTTCTGCAGATCTTTGAAGAGAACAAGCAGCTGCACAAAGAAAAGAAGAAGTTCTTCTGCAGATCTTTGAAGAGAATAAGCAGCTGCACAAAGAAAAGAAGAAGTTCTTCTGCAGATCTTTGAAGAGAACAAGCAGCTGTAGAAAAGAAGAAGTTCTTCTGCAGATCTTTGAAAAGAACAAGCAGCTGCAGAAAGAAAAGAAGAAGTTCTTCTGCAGATCTTTGAAGAGAAAAAGCAGCTGGAGAAAAGAAAAAGTTCTTCTGCAGATCTTTGAAGAGAACAAGCAGCTGCAGAAAAGAAGAAGTTCTTCTGCAGATCTTTGAAGAGAACAAGCAGCTGCAGAAAGAAAAGTTCTTCTGCAGATCTTTGAAGAGAACAAGCAGCTGCAGAAAGAACAGAAGAAGTTCTTCTGCAGATCTTTGAAAAGAACAAGCAGCTGCAGAAAGAAAATAAGTTCTTCTGCAGATCTTTGAAGGGAACAAGCAGCTGCAGAAAGAAAAGAAGAAGTTCTTCTGCAGATCATTGAAGAGAACAAGCAGCTGCAGAAAGAACAGAAGAAGTTCTTCTGCAGATCTTTGAAAAGAACAAGCAGCTGCAGAAAAGAAGAAGTTCTTCTGCAGATCTTTGAAGAAAACAAGCAGCTGCAGAAAAGAAGAAGTTCTTCTGCAGATCTTTGAAGAGAACAAGCAGCTGCACAAAGAAAAGAAGAAGTTCTTCTGCAGATCTTTGAAGAGAATAAGCAGCTGCACAAAGAAAAGAAGAAGTTCTTCTGCAGATCTTTGAAGAGAACAAGCAGCTGTAGAAAAGAAGAAGTTCTTCTGCAGATCTTTGAAAAGAACAAGCAGCTGCAGAAAGAAAAGAAGAAGTTCTTCTGCAGATCTTTGAAGAGAAAAAGCAGCTGGAGAAAAGAAAAAGTTCTTCTGCAGATCTTTGAAGAGAACAAGCAGCTGCAGAAAAGAAGAAGTTCTTCTGCAGATCTTTGAAGAGAACAAGCAGCTGCAGAAAGAAAAGTTCTTCTGCAGATCTTTGAAGAGAACAAGCAGCTGCAGAAAGAACAGAAGAAGTTCTTCTGCAGATCTTTGAAAAGAACAAGCAGCTGCAGAAAGAAAATAAGTTCTTCTGCAGATCTTTGAAGGGAACAAGCAGCTGCAGAAAGAAAAGAAGAAGTTCTTCTGCAGATCATTGAAGAGAACAAGCAGCTGCAGAAAGAACAGAAGAAGTTCTTCTGCAGATCTTTGAAAAGAACAAGCAGCTGCAGAAAGAAAATAAGTTCTTCTGCAGATCTTTGAAAAGAACAAGCAGCTGCAGAAAGAAAATAAGTTCTTCTGCAGATCTTTGAAGAGAACAAGCAGCTGCAGAGAGAAAAGAAGAAGTTCTTCTGCAGATCTTTGAAGAGAACAAGCAGCTGCAGAAAGAAAAGAAGAAGTTCTTCTACAGATCTTTGAAGAGAACAAGCAGCTGCAGAAAGAACAGAAGAAGTTCTTCTGCAGATCTTTGAAGAGAATAAGCAGCTGCAGAAAGAAAAGAAGAAGTTCTTCCGCAGATCTTTGAAGAGAACAAGCAGCTGCAGAAAGAAAAGAAGAAGTTCTTCCGCAGATCTTTGAAGAGAACAAGCAGCTGCAGAAAAGAAGAAGTTCTTCTGCAGATCGTTGAAGAGAACAAGCAGCTGCAGAAAGAACAGATGAAGTTCTTCTGCAGATCTTTGAAGAGAACAAGCAGCTGCAGAAAGAAAAGAAGAAGTTCTTCTGCAGATCGTTGAAGAGAACAAGCAGCTGCAGAAAGAACAGAAGAAGTTCTTCTGCAGATCTTTGAAGAGAACAAGCAGCTGCAGAAAAGAAGAAGTTCTTCTGCAGATCTTTGAAGAGAACAAGCAGCTGCAGAAAGAAAAGAAGAAGTTCTTCTGCAGATCTTTGAAGAGAACAAGCAGCTGCAGAAAAGAAGAAGTTCTTCTGCAGATCTTTGAAGAGAACAAGCAGCTGCACAAAGAAAAGAAGAAGTTCTTCTGCAGATCTTTGAAGAGAATAAGCAGCTGCACAAAGAAAAGAAGAAGTTCTTCTGCAGATCTTTGAAGAGAACAAGCAGCTGCAGAAAAGAAGAAGTTCTTCTGCAGATCTTTGAAGAGAACAAGCAGCTGCAGAAAAGAAGAAGTTCTTCTGCAGATCTTTGAAGAGAACAAGCAGCTGCAGAAAGAAAAGAAGAAGTTCTTCTGCAGATCTTTGAAGAGAACAAGCAGCTGCAGAAAAGAAGAAGTTCTTCTGCAGATCTTTGAAGAGAACAAGCAGCTGCACAAAGAAAAGAAGAAGTTCTTCTGCAGATCTTTGAAGAGAATAAGCAGCTGCACAAAGAAAAGAAGAAGTTCTTCTGCAGATCTTTGAAGAGAACAAGCAGCTGTAGAAAAGAAGAAGTTCTTCTGCAGATCTTTGAAAAGAACAAGCAGCTGCAGAAAGAAAAGAAGAAGTTCTTCTGCAGATCTTTGAAGAGAAAAAGCAGCTGCAGAAAGAAAAGAAGAAGTTCTTCTGCAGATCGTTGAAGAGAACAAGCAGCTGCAGAAAGAAAAGAAGAAGTTCTTCTGCAGATCGTTGAGGAGAACAAGCAGCTGCAGAAAGAACAGAAGAAGTTCTTCTGCAGATCTTTGAAGAGAACAAGCAGCTGCAGAAAGAAAAGAAGAAGTTCTTCTGCAGATCGTTGAGGAGAACAAGCAGCTGCAGAAAAGAAGAACTTCTTCTGCAGATCTTTGAAGAGAACAAGCAGCTGCAGAAAGAAAAGAAGAAGTTCTTCTGCAGATCTTTGAATAGAACAAACAGCTGCAGAAAAGAAGAAGTTCTTCTGCAGATCTTTGAAGAGAACAAGCAGCTGCAGAAAGAAAAGAAGAAGTTCTTCTTCAGATCTTTGAAGGGAACAAGCAGCTGCAGAAAGAACAGAAGAAGTTCTTCTGCAGATCTTGAAGAGAACAAGCAGCTGCAGAAAGAAAAGAAGAAGTTCTTCTGCAGATCTTTGAAGAGAACAAGCAGCTGCAGAAAGAAAAGAGGTTCTTCTGCAGATCGTTGAAGAGAACAAGCAGCTGCAGAAAGAAAAGAAGTTCTTCTGCAGATCGTTGAAGAGAACAAGCAGCTGCAGAAAGAACAGAAGAAGTTCTTCTACAGATCTTGAAGAGAACAAGCAGCTGCAGAAAGAAAGAAGAAGTTCTTCTGCAGATCTTGAAGAGAACAAGCAGCTGCAGAAAGAAAAGAAGTTGTTCTTCTGCAGATCTTTGAAGAGAACAAGCAGCTGCAGAAAAGAAGTTCTTCTGCAGATCTTTGAAGAGAACAAGCAGCTGCAGAAAAGAAGTTCTTCTGCAGATCGTTGAAGAGAACAAGCAGCTGCAGAAAGAACAGAAGAAGTTCTTCTGCAGATCATTGAAGACAAGCAGCTGCAGGAAGATCCTGCTGCAGATCCCATTCAGAATCTGGACTTTTCTGCTCACTTTCTCATCATATTGATGTGAACACAACTGAAACATGGAGTCTGACCTCAGAGTCTGCAGTCTGCAGTCTGGACTCTCCAGAAAACCACACAGATGAAGAACTCCTGAATCCTGCAGGTTCTGGTTCCCGCTCAGGTCCAGTTCTGTCAGATTAGACGGGTTTTTCTTCAGAGCTGAACTCAGAGCTTCACAGCTGATCTCTGACAAAAAGCAGCTCCACAACCTGAAATCAGACAGAAAAGTGTTCAGGAGCAGAGATGCAGATGGAGATGCAGGAACTTTGTCAGTTCTCTCAGGTAAACATGAGACTCAGATTTTCAGTTGAAATTTTGGGCTAAAGAATCACTTAGAGGTTCATCTTTGTCATCTGATCTTATTCTTCATCTGTGGTTTAACATTTTAGATAAGAATGGATAGCACAAATTTTGACTTATTTGGACAACTAGCGAAGTCACTGCACACAGAAAACCATGGTGTTGCACCTCCGTCCAACTTTATTGACAAAGTCAATGAACAAAAAACATCTTCTATCAATTCCATCAGCACGAGACGATTATGCGCCTTCATAATGTTCATACACAGGATAGGTTACACTTCATTGGTTTCTGATCCAAACATTCAATGTTTTTCCAAACAAATATTCAAAATCTGATCAAATTTAGCCAAATATAAATTGACCATAAAAAAAAACAAATATTCAATAATTTCTAACTCATAAAATGGCACAAATCGAAACAACCTGTATATGACAATGCATTACACCTGGGGGGGGTTTAGGGGTGGACTTTGGCCAAAAACATGATGTCAAATTAAAACGCAGTAGATTTAAAATAACTTTAAAATGAGGTTAAAACAGACGAGGAGCTGAAATGTCATGTATCATCATGAAGTCTTGATGACTAAAAACATTTGATCCCATTTGAATGGATCGACACAAAATCAAAAGAAGAAAGTTGAAACCTGCAGATATATGACAGAGAATGAAGATTCCAGAAAAAGTTGCTGAGTCATGAAAACTTGTCAAAGACATTGAAGAATTTCAACGACGGGGAAGTTGGGCAGTTTCCCGCTCAATTGAATGGTTTGATTCTGAATTTAATGGATGGGTTTTGGGTAGTTTTTTTAGGATTTTGGTTCCTTATTGGAACACGTCTCAGCAGTGACACGCAGCCACAGGGAGGCAGTGCTTCACCTGTAAACATCTTCACCTTTACTAAAGAAAAATGTGTCCACTTAACTGATTTAGTTTTAATGCTTTACCACTTAAACATACTATATATTTACAATAACATGTTTTTACAAATCAAACCATTCTTTGATACGTTTCAGAAAGACCTGTTGTCAGGTCTCAGTCTCCCATTTTCAACTCCGACCACCAGAGGGAGCCCTCGCCAGAGTTCTGACTGCTCTTACCCCTCCCTTCCTCATCTGCCTGCATGCACTGCATCTGCTCCCTGCCTGCACAGCTGATCCTCATTGCTCATCAGTTACCAAGCTATTTAAGCCAGTTCACCTCTGTAGTCTGTGCGTAGTCTTGTATGTGTTCTCTAGTTGTACAGTCTAAGCTGGTTCTTCTTGTCTTCCTGGTTTTGATCTTTGCCTGTCTTGTTGCCTCCTGCCTTGCTCCTTATGTTTACCCTTGCCTGGATCATGACTTCACCATGTCTTGCCCTTGTGAAATAAAACGTTTGCATATGGATCCACACACCTCGGCGACTTCATTACACCTTTCCTTAGATTTGACCTCTCTTCAATTCATGAAAAGTCAAAAACCCCTTTAAACTTTTCTTCTTATGAAGTTATACTAGAACCCAGTTTGTGGGTCTGGTGGTTTTTAGACCTGTCTCACTGATCTGCAGTCCATCCTGACTGCATCTCTACAACACAGACTTGGGGACCAGTCCAGAGTAGATGAGAGTATAGATATAAGTGAGTGCAGGCAGGTTGTTCAGTCTAGAGACAGAGGTACTGAGGAAAAGACAGGAAGCAGAACTGGAGGTAACAGAGATGAAGATGCTGAGGTTCTCTCTGGGAATGACCAGGATGGATAGGATCAGGAATGAGTCCATCAGAGGAACAGCACATGTTAGAGGTTCTGGAGATAAAGTCAGAGGTCAGACTGAGATGGTTCAGTCATGTCCAGAGGAGAGACGGTGAATATATTGGTAAAAGAATGCTGAGTCTGGAGCTGCAGGAAAGAGGTCTAGAGGAAAACCAAAGAGGAGGTTTATGGATGAAGAGAATGAAGACATGAATGTAGCTGGTGTTAGAGGAGAGGATGCAGAAGACAGAGGTAGATGGAGGAAACTGATTCACTGTGGCGACTCCTGAAGCAAAAACCCCAACTGTGTGTCAACACAACTTTCTCATCATATTGATGTGAACACAACTGAAACATGGAGTCTGACCTCAGAGTCTGCAGTCTGCAGTCTGGACTCTCCAGAAAACCACACAGATGAAGAACTCCTGAATCCTGCAGGCTGTTGAAGCTCAGGTCCAGTTCTGTCAGATTAGACGGGTTTTTCTTCAGAGCTGAACTCAGAGCTTCACAGCTTTTCTTTGATAAACTGCAGAACATCAACCTGAAATCAGACAGAAAAGTGTTCAGGATCAGAGATGCAGCTGGAGGTCCAGGTCCAAGTGGGACTCTCCTGATGACAGACTGACAGATGACATTTCATTGAAGAATCGAGACGACCTGTAAATGAATGCATTATGTTTCTCAATGCAATCGATTTGAAATGTCTTTAAGATGAGGTTAAAACAGACCAGCAGTTGACATGTCATGTATCATCATGATAAAACCATTCACAGCCTGGCTCCTCCTCCTTTACAGATATTTATCCCCAGAAACAGTGTCCAGGGGGACCGCACTGCTCCACTTAGGCAGAGCGCCGTCAGTCAGGCTGTGAGGTTCTACAGCAACAATAAGACAACTCTGAGCTCGCCTTTTAGATGATCAAAACCGCCACCACACCTCAGTATAAACCTCTATTGGTTTTTTTCCCGTCACATCTGACCACCTATTTTATTTTATCTGTTTTGTTTTCTTTCTTTCCTCAATTGTTGATTGGATTTTTCTGAATTCCCTGTAGTGTTTTTCTATTAAAAACCCCATCTGTGTTGTATCTGTAATTGAGGGTTTCCTGACTTCTGTTATCCTTTCTGTATTGATTTAACTTGTTTTAAAGGGACTGAAGATGGAAATGAGCCTAAAAGGCTTCTACATTTGCATTTTTGAATGTTATTTTAATATATGTTGTCCCAATATTAAATTAAAAAACAAGCATTTTCAAATGACGTGATCACACTGCAAAGTCAATTGTTCATTGAGAGTTGAAGATCAGATTGAATTAAAAAGCACAGAAAATACCTCCTCTGTGTTAAAGAGAAATACACAGTGAGTCCAGATTTAGAAAGAACTGGGATCTCCAGTTTGACCCTGAAGAGTTCCTGACCAGGACTGCTGCTGAACTAGTTCAGATACCAACAACAATGAAGACGGCTCTGTTAAATGTCAAATCTTTTTAAAATAAGTCTTTTGTCCTCAATGATCTGATTTTAGATCATGACTTAAGCTGTCTGTTTGTAACCGAAACCTGGTTTTGGCACTGATGCAGCAGCTATTCTCACTGAGGCTTCTCCACCTCATTGAAACTCTTTATTTTCTATCAGGGGGGGGGGGGGGGGGGGGGGGGGGGCAGCATCAATTGATCACAATACATTCACATGTGAAAATATTGTACTTCATAAATATTCTTCCTTTGAGCTTCATGCTTTCCTTATTGGTGACCCACCTGTTTTATCTGTCACAGTGTACAGACCACCAAACCCTCCTTCCTGTTTTATCTGTCACAGTGTACAGACCACCAAACCTCCTTCCTGTTTTATCTGTCACAGTGTACAGACCACCAAACCTCTGTCCTGTTTTATCTGTCACAGTGTACAGACCACCAAACCCTCCGTCCTGTTTTATCTGTCACAGTGTACAGACCACCAAACCCTCCTTCCTGTTTTATCTGTCACAGTGTACAGACCACCAAACCCTCCTTCCTGTTTTATCTGTCACAGTGTACAGACCACCAAACCTCTGTCCTGTTTTATCTGTCACAGTGTACACATTTTGTTCACATTAGATACAATAGGATTTTACTAACTGGTGATTTGAATGTACATGTTGATACAGTGATGATGTCTATGCCTGTGGGTTTTTAAATCTTCTGAACAGCATGGATTTTAAACGTCACAAAGGTCACTCACAACAGAGGACACACCTGGATCTTATCATTACATCCGGTCTGTCTGCCGGGTTTCCTCTGTTGTTGACTCCACTATATCAGACCACTACTGTGTGTTTTTAATGTCACCAGTGAATCCAGCAGGAAGTCTCAGTGAGAACTGTGAGGAAACGCTTTCTAACTCCTGAAGAGGCTGCAGGTTTGATATCTTTAAACAAACTCCTGCTCAGATTTGACCTGCTTCCTGTGATCATATTGTTGATGATTTGAATTACAGACTTCAGTCTTCCATAGATGCAGTGGCTCCAAAAAACAGCAGTGGTGAGGCCCCTTCTGAAGAAGAGTCATTTAGATCCTGATCCTCTGGATTACTACAGACCTGGATCCAACTGACTGTTTTTGAGTCAAATTATAGAGAAAAGTGTTGCTACTCACCTGCATGAGTTTCTAAACCAAAACATTTTAGAGAAATATCAATCTGGTTTTCGGATGAACCACAGTACAGAGACGCTCTTTTAAAGATGCTTAATGATCTTAGAATCCATTTAGACTCATAGAAACGTTCTATTCTGGTGCTGCTGGATCTTAGTGCCGCTTTTGATCCAGTAAATCACCAGATTTTATTAGATAGACTTAGGAGTCTAGTGGGCGTCTCTGGAAATGTTCTTAAGTAGTTTAATTCCTATCTTACAGAACAACATTTTTCTGTAAATATGGATACATGCTCTTTAGGAATCCATCAGATAAGTTGTGGGGTCCCCAAGGGTCCATTTTAGGACCTATACTTTAACTTTATACCTTTACTTTAACTTTCACAGCTATGCTGATGATACTCAGCTTTACATCGCCGTGTCTCCTGATGACCTTGAACTTATAAATACTCTTTTAAATTGTATTTTAGATATAAAGTCTTGGATGGCAGAGAACTTCTTACACCTCAATCAGGACTAAACAGAAGTTTTAATCATCGGTCCTGAAGACAAGAGAGAGATGATTTTACCAAAGCTTAAGAATTTTAAACCTTCTCACTGTGTGAGAAACTTGGGCGAACTTTTTGACTCTGAGCTGAATTTTATCCCACATATTAAAAATGTCATTAAGACAGGATGCTTTTATTTTTAGTCGTTTAGATTATTGTAAAGCTCTGCTCTCTGGTTTACCCAAAAAGTCTCTTTCAAACTTACAACTATAACTGAACTCAGCGGCACGAGTTCTGACGAGGACCAGGAGACGGGAACACATTACACCCATTTTAAAATCTCTGCATTGTCTCCCTGTGCGTTTCAGGATTGATCTGAAAGTTCTTTTAATGGTTTATAAATGTTTTCATGGTCTTGGGTCTTCTTATTGAGGTGACCCACTTTTAAAGTATGAACCCTCGTGGACCCTGAGGTCCTCTTGGACTTTGAGTTGTCTCTACGGTGAGGACCAAAACCTATGGTGAGGCTTCATTCTGTCATTACGGTTCTCGCCTGTGGAACAGCCTGCTGGAGAACCTCAGGGCTGCAGAGACTGGAGAGGTTTTTAAGAAGAGGATCAAGACCCACCTTTTTCATTTAGCTTTGAATTGATCTTATCTACTTATTTATTCTATTAGTCTTTTTATATATTATTTTATGTATTTTACTATATTTTATGCATTTAATCTTACTTTCAATTTCATGTTTTTAAATACATTCTATGTATTTAAATTTAGTGTTTCCTGTGGGGATCTTTTGTACCAGGATATGTTGGTCTGTGGTCATTGCCGCGGTTGTTGCCCTTGCTGGGGCAGCTGGAGCTCTACAGTGCAGAAATCTAGGTCGCATATGCCAGGGCATAGAGGCCAGTCCTTGAAAATATTGTCTGACATTAAACCGATATGCAGCTGCAGATCCATCTCTGCAGGTTGACTCCATTCTTTCATTTCTCTGCACCAAAACTCTCCTTCTTTCTCTGCTTTTCCTCTCTAGTCTGCACTCACACTGGTGTCTGTGTGTGCACGTACGTGCATGCTCACATGCTCTGATTTGAACTTCTTGTTTGTTTTCTGACTCTTCAAACTCAGAAATCTGTCAAATGTTTCAACAGCTGAACCTCTGGTTGCCATGGAAACGTCTTTGTTGGAAAGAAAAGCTCAACAACTGTTTTCTTCCACTGCAGACTCTTCAAAGAATCAAAGATGTTCCGTTTCTGGAAAATCCAGAACATCTTTGAATCCAAACCTTTCAGCTTCAGTGAAGAAACTACAAATGTAGAAATGAACCAACCAGCAGCTTCAATGTTCTGACCTCAGAGTCTGCAGTCTGCAGTTTGGACTCTCCAGTCCACAACACAGAACCTTCATGGATGAATCCTGGATCTCATTATAGCTCAGGTCCAGTTGTGTCAGGTGGGACGGGTTGGACTTCAGAGCTGAGGCCACAATTTCATAGTCAGTCTTTGAGAATCCAAATCCTGATGGAATTCTGTGAAGAGAAAGAAAGACAGAAACAGGTGATCTTCTGATGAATTCAGGCTGTGATGAAGTTCCAGTTGGACATTTGTCTCTTCATCAGAGCTTCATCTTCATCATGAAACAGTCTTCCTCATCAGTCTCTCTCAGACCTTCATCTTTGTGTTGCTTTCATCTGCATACAATCAAACTCTGCAGACGGCTGCTGACTTTATCTTTGTTTCCTTTCAAGAAGAACATCTGCATCTTCTCCTGTCTGATCCTGAAGATGAGCTTCTTCCAGCCATGAGGAACCTGTTTCCATGACAACGTCTCCTCCAGGATCAGCTGCAGCATTGGCGTTAGCATGAGTGCAGTCACTGACTAACATGCAGCTCTCTGTGCTGACAGATCCATGAACAAGTGTCTGCATCCACAGCTGCTGCCTGATACCTGCTCCTCTTCCTGTCTCTGCAGCTGATTTGTGTGAAAACCAAAGGGATTTTCTTCTTTCATCTTCTGATTTCCAATCCTTTTCAAACCTTTCATTCTTTGTCATCTGATTAGACTGAAGTCTAAATGGAAAACTGAACAGAATAGGTGATCACTAAAGTAGTCTGTAGCTGCAGCTCTGAGTGGAGCCATCAGTGAGAAGGTTTAGGGGCCGTTAGCTGTTTTCCACCATCAGGAAGGTCTGGAGAGTTGGACTTGATTCCAGAAATCCAATCTAAATGCTGCTTTGTGTTGATTCTTCTAATGCTGGTGTTAGATTGAAATGTGTGACCACAAATGCTAGAAGATGAATGTTGAAGATCTGAACACGGATCTGATTTCTCATCACAATCACTTCTGGACTCACCTGAACTTTCTGCAGTTCCTCACAGCTGGGATCAGTCTCCGTTTACCCTCAGATGATGTCCTGTACTGGTTCAGGTCCAGTTCATCCAGAACCTCCTCTGACATCAGCAGAGTGTAGGCCAGAGCTGAGCAGTGGATCTCTGAGAGTTCCTTCTCTGATTTGTTCTTTGACTTCAGGAACTCTTGGATCTCCTGATGAACTGAGAGGTCCTTCATCTCCATCAGACAGTGATAGATGTTGATGCTTCTGTCAGGAGAGACTCCTTCACTGTTGATCTTCTTCAGGTTGTTGATGGTTCTCTGGATGGTTCCTGGATTCTTCTCTGTCTGACCCAGCAGGCCTGCTAAGAGTCTCTGGTTGGACTCCACAGAGAGACCATGAAGGAAGCGAACCAGCAGGTCCAGGTGTCCAGTTTGGCTCTGCAGGGATTTCTCCATGACTCTCCTCAGAAACTCATCCAGGGATGGGTTCTCCATGTTGTTCTTCAGGAAGTCCTCAATGACCTTTTCCTTCCTGTTGCAGTAACAGTGGAACATGTAGACTGCAGCCAGAAACTCCTGAACGCTCAGATGAACAAAGCTGTAGACCGGTTTGTGGAAGATCTCACACTCTCTTCTGAAGATCTCAGTACAAACTCCAGAGTACACTGAGGCCTCTGTGACATCCAGACCACACTGCTGCAGGTCTTCTTGGTAGAACATGATGTTTCCTTTCTCCAGATGTTCTAATGCCAGCCTCCCCAGCTTCAGGAGAACTTCCCTGTCAGTCTCTGTCAGCTCTTGTGGACTTGTCTGATGTTCCTGCTGGTACTTGTTCTTCTTCCTCTTTGTCTGGACCATCAGGAAGTGTGAGTACATGTCAGTCAGGGTGGTGGGCAGCTCTCCTCTCTGCTCTGTGGTCAGCATGTTCTCCAGAACCACAGCAGTGATCCAGCAGAAGACTGGAACTTCACACATGATGTAGAGGGACATGGAGCCCTTGATGTGGGAGATGATTCTGCTGGACAGCTCTTCATCTGGGAATCTCCTCCTGAAGTACTCCTCCTTCTGAGCATCATTGAAGCCTCGTACTTCTGTCAGTCTGTCCACACATGAAGGAGGGATCTGATTGGCTGCTGCAGGTCTGGAAGTGATCCAGACCAGAGCTGAGGGAAGCAGACGTCCCTGGATGAGGTTCGTGAGCAGCACGTTGACTGAGGACTTGTGTGTGACATCAGACACCACCTGACTGTGGTTGAAGTCCAGAGAAAGTCTGCTTTCATCCAGACCATCAAAGATGAACAGAAGTTTCCAGACAGACAGCTGTTCTGCTGGGATCTTCTGGAGTGTTGGATGGAAAAGCTGGATCAGAGTGAGAAGACTGTGCTGCTCATCTCTGATCAAGTTCATCTCCCTGAAGGAAAGAGGAACCACAGCACTGATGTCTTGGTTCTCCGAGCCCTCGGCCCAGTCCAGAGTGAACTTCTGCACTGAGAAGCTTTTTCCAGCTCCAGCAACTCCGCTGGTCAGAACCACTCGGATGGATCTGTGTTGGTCAGGGAAGACTTTGAAGATGTCTGGGTTCTTGATTGCAGTGTCATGGAGCTTGTTGGTCTTGGTGGTCGTCTCCAGCTGCATCACCTCATGTTGGCTGTGACCCTCTGGTCTCAGTTCCTCTGTGATGTAGAGCTCAGTGTAGACCCTGTTGAGGAGCGTTTCTCTTCCTGCTTCTTCACTTCCTTCAGCCACATGTTCACTTCTGCTCCTCAGACTGATCTGATGTTCTCCAAAGATCTCCTGCAGACCAACATCTGCTGAAAGAGCAGAGAAGAAAGCTCCTTCATGAGTGTTCAACACAACCCCAGCAGATGTTTGCAGAAGAATCCATCAGCAGATGATCAGGCTCTGACTCACCAGCTCGGGGTCTTTCTGCAGACTGGGGTCGGATCCTCTTCTTCTCTCTGTGGACACCAAGGAGAAACGTTAGTGAACAACAATCAAAGCAGTCAGTGGGAAGTTCCAGACTAACTCTGATCAGAGAGCAGATCCTCTCTGATCTTCTTCACACTCAGATCAAAGCTCTGCTGTCTGGTTAGGATTCTGAATTCTCAGTCATTGTTGTTCTTCACTAACTTTTTCTGAGGGTTCCTGAGCTCCAGAGGACACTTGGACTTGCTCTGATTTTCATCTTTGAAACCATTTTGGAGCAGAGGGACAGAAATGACAGAAAGGGTGAAGAGCCAATATGTCAGTCAAAATTTTATTATTTTACTAGTTGACTAACTTAATGGCCTTGTGGGGGAGTGTCTGTCCTAAGACTGGAAGGTCGTGAGTTTAAATCCAGGAAGAGTCATATCAAAGACTAAAAATGGGACCCAGTACCTCCTTGCTTGACACTCAGTAAAAAAGGGGTTGGATTAGGGGGCGCACCACATGGTTTCCGAGAGCGGATTTGTCTTCAGCTAACCGCTCCTCCATGGCATGGGTCATATGAGGAAAACTAATTTCACAAATGTGATATTTGGGCTGTACCTAGAATATTATGAGCTGTACTTTATCAGCAAATAAACAGATCCAGAACTGAACCAGAACTCAAGTCATTCATGTGAAAACTATTGATCATCTGAACTATTATCCAGCCTCCTTTCACTCTGACAAACACTTGCTGTTCCACTGATGGACGGATGGATTTGAATTCAGGAAAAAAAAATCCTTTGAGCGGTTACTAGTGGAGGAGACACAGCTTTATTATTTTCCACGCTGAACTATTGAACTCAGATCATGAACAGAAGGATCTGAGGGGAGACAGTCTTTTTAAACGCCCCCATCCATCCATCCATCTTCTTCTTCCACTCATCCGGGACTGCGGGTCAGCAGTCTAAGCAAAGATGCCCGGACCTTCCTCTCCCCGGCCACTTCCTCCAGCTCCTCTGGGGGACCCCGAGATGTTCCCAGGCCAGCTGAGAGATGTATTCTTTCCAGCATGTCTTGGGTTTTCTCTGGGGGGTCCTCTCAGTGGGACATGCCCAATACACCTCCCAAAGGAAAAGTAGTCCAGGAGACATCAGAACCAGATA